>JAAKBH010000081.1:0-442500 GCA_019776075.1 Amaranthus palmeri
CACAAGTGTCCCATTTGCTTTTTGGGTACTGTTCATCTCTTGCTCTTAATTTGCATTTTATTATAAATCTATAAGTTAAAATATAGTTAAGTAGGATCTTGTTTGATTCGTCTCAATGCAAGGATTACTTATATCAACTTTTCATAATTTTTAATTACGCACAATTAGAGATATTTAAGATTGAATAAGTGCATTGGATAGAGTGCATAAAGCAAATGGGACACTTATGGTTAATAGGAGGGAGTACTAATTTAATACTATCTAAGATGAAGAAAATAATTACTCTTTGTCCTGCTAGGATAGTAGTAAGAGTTGTTTTTCAGAAAAATCTAAGCATTTGGTAATAAAAAGAGAGAATTAATTGTATGAAATAAATTTTAAAAAGCGTTAAATCTATAAAAGAGATTGTTTGCATAGTAATAATTTATAATAAAAAGAACTGTCCAAAATAAAAAATAATATTACTAATAACAGAATTTGAAATAGCAATTATTCCTATCTTTTAATTTACTCGTTACACTTCGATGCGAGAAATTGTGATATTCAAATTTTTTGTAGCATTAGTAGTAATACTCATTATTCACTATTATTGTTGTCCCATTTGATTTGGTCACTTTTGTCAATGCACTAAATCAATTTTAATAAATCTAATTGTGCTTGAGTAAAAATTAAAAAAAATTTATAATAATAAAATTTACATTAATACGAATACAATAAAATGTCGCTTGACTATGTCAAGTTGATTAAAAACACAGTACATAATAAGCTAGAATCATTGATAAATAGTATTAAAAAAACAAATGGAATAATAATACTCTCTTGAAGGAATCTTTCTATTTTTTATATAATAAATTTTGGACAAAAACAATCTTGTTTATTCTCATTTTAATATTTTAATATAATTACGGTCCCAACATATCTTTCACTAACTTTATTTTAACTTTTTTACATTTCATATGGTTTCCACTTTCCACCTATTTCCTACTAACTTGTTAAACAAAATTTTTACTGGTTATGTAATACGAACTTTCACAAATTTTCTTATAATAATACGAACTTTCGATTAATCATGAATTATACCAACTTTGATGTGGATTTCCCTCTAGCATCCTTAGCTTGTTGGTAATCTACAATTGTAGGTCAACTTGCCAAAACAAAAGGAATATACAAAAAAATAAATTAAAAATGCAATAAAAAAAAGAAAGAAAAGCAAGAAAATTGTGGATTTCCCCTATTTTTTTAGTGCATTTTTATTTTCTTACTTTTTCTAGTTGTATTTTTATTTCTTTTTTCTTTTTTTTTCCAAGTTGATCTACAATTGTAGGTTACCAACAAGTTAAGGATGCTATAGGAAAATCCACCTCAAAGTTGGTATTATTCAGGATTAATAGAAAGTTCGTATTACTGTAGGAAAATCAGTAAAAATTTGTATTATTCACGATATTTTTCCAATAAAATATTATATTTAAAATATAAAAATTTTATTTTTCTTAATTTTCATAAACATCAACTATAGTAGGATATAAAATAAAAGATTCCACCAAAATTCAAATAGATAGGAGATTCCTAAAAGATGGCTGGTGAAAGAAATTGAAGTGATAAGTAAAGTTAACATAAAGACAAATATTAGCAACCAGCATTCTATATTTCCAAATGAGTGGGAACCGAAAGGGTCCACGTTTTAATGTTACTGGACAAAAAAGGACAAAATCATAAATTTGCTCACATAATCCAACTTTTGGTGGACACATTTTCACCATGAAGTCACTAACAACTTATCGTATTGAAGTGCTTTTAAAAAAATCTCATATACACTTTATTTAATATACTTATTCTGTTTTTAATTTTTCAAATTATGCATAGTTATATTTATGAAAAGTTGATACGAATAATCTTTGCATTGACACGAATTAAACAAGATCTCACTATAAACTATGTTTTAAATCATTGATTAATAATAAAATACAAATTAAGAATAAGAGATAAATAGTGTCCAAAATCAAATGGGACACTTGTGGTGAATAGAAAGGATTTTATTTTAAAATATTTCATTTGTTATTTCTATAAAAAAATCTTTCAATGGATAAAAATAATCTTATTCGTCCACATTCGAAATTTTAAAAATATTTATGGTCCCTATGTACCAACTTCATCATAACATTTTAATACTTATATCCCCAAATGTTTCTCACTTTGTAAAGTTATTTTTTTATTGTGATTCAAATATATTTCTACTAATTTTTTTAATATTTTTATTTTTATATTCTTCACTTTTTCTTCATAATATTATTCAATAAAATAATACTTCAAACATCTAAACTTTTTTTGGGTAATTCTTGTGAACAAAATGGTTGTATTTTCTTTATTTGGATTACAACATATTATTTTATAAAATTAACAAATATATTATTTTATTAACACTATCTTTGAATAGATTCGAGGGAGTAAATTATTTTGATATAAAAAAGGTATAATACAAGAAATAACGAATATATTATTTTATGGGAAATGATATATACAGCCCTAAGGGTTGTATATAAGAAAGAATCGTGTATTCAATTTATACTCCCTCCGATTCAGTTGTGTTGTCTCATTTCCTTATTTGGCAAATTCATATTAATTGTCTCATTTTCTTTTTTATCTATCTTTTTTTACCTAAATACCCCAACTTTTCCAATTCCCAATACCCCACTACCACCTTTACAATTAATTTAATCAAATTAAAACCCCACTTTTCCAATTCCCAATACCCAACTACCACTTTTACAATTAATTTAATCAATTAAAATACTCCACCATTCCACTCTTAAGAACTGTGCCCAACCTAATGGGACAACACAAGTGAATTGGAGGGAGTATAATTTAATATTGTTTTTGCTTTGGAAATATAAACATTTAATTATTCTTTATTATTTATATCATTTATTATTTCTTGGAAAGTTGAAATCATTATGTAAAATATCAATTGTTTTTCAATTTTTAGACTAGATTCTCTTGAAAATTTCAAATTATTAATGATAAAAATAATTTGTTAATTTTTATTTACAACCCTTAGGGATGCAAATATCCATTACCCTTATTTTATTAACACTATTTTTGAATAGAAAGAAAGAAAAAAAGGAAAATAAAAGGGTTATATTATCTTCATTTGGATAACAATTAAAATAGAGGGAAAGAAATTGTAAGGAGAATTTCCGTCACATTTTAAATAATTTATATCCTTCTAATATTAGAAAGATTGGAAAGGGAAATGTTACCAAATCTTTTCTTATCTTCCTTTTCCTTCTCATGAGCCCATCCTTTTTCTTTTCTTTACTTCCAAAAATCATGTTAATAAGTTAATGAAGAGAATCTGAGAAGGATAAATATTAAAAAAAATCTATATCAAAATAAATTAGTGAGAACATATGAAGACCACTAAGCATCAGACAATTTGATAAAAGCATTGTAAAATTCAAGATATTATCCTTTATGAGACCCTTCTAAATGGAACAACTTTATTATAACGCTAGATAGATTTTTGTGCCAAGTACGATTTATAAATTATTTAAATTAAAAAATTACTAATTTTATATTTGTAATTAAGTTATTTTTGACTCTTAAGCATATTACAATTATAAATTGAATTATTTAAAAAAACTGTAAAAATAATACTATTGACATATAAAATACAATACAAATATAATACTATATTGAACATAATTATAATATTATACAATAAACAATATAGATTATAAGTAATTAAATAAAATAATAGAAAATTTCAACATATAAAAATAATATAAAAAATAATTTATATTCATTGTCTTTGTAAAACCTTAAAATAAATTTTCAACCTAAATAACATATTTTTACTATAATAATTGGAGTAACTAATTGTTAAATTAGACTAGGCTTATTGTCAATGCCAGCACATTGACGGTGAGACACGAGGTGTACACACTTCATAAGCCAATGAGATATATAACATCCAAAAACCATATGGCAATGGAAAGAAGGTTTCCAATAGCTTCTAAAGTGTGCACACTATCTTTCTTTTTGTCGATGTGGGATAACTCATCTCAACATCCCCCCTCACATGCGAAACCCCATCAAGTTCGCATGTGGGAGCAATCAATTAGGTTAGGAACATCATTCTTTTCAGACCTACCCTTTTTTAAATTTTTGATCGAATCATCGACTCTGATACCATGTTAAATTAGGCTGGACTTATTGTCAATGCCAGCACATTGACGGGGAGACACGAGGTGCAAACACTTCATAAGCCAATGAGATATATAACATCCCAAAACCATATGACAATTAGAGGTGTTTAATGGGGCGGCTCGACCCAATGGGTCAAGGGTCGGGTCACATTTCAACGAGTCATTAGCGAGTCGGGTCAATAACGGGCCTTGGTGTAAAGGGCCGGGCCGGGCCGGGTCGGATAATTATAAGTATTACTTGCGGAGAAAAAAATTAGCACTTTTTTTATTTTGTTAAATAATATTATTATATACATAACTGGACAGACCCAACAGGCCATAATGTATAATAAAAACCCTATTCTATGAACTATTTAAAAAAGGGTGAAAGTGGGTCGAATTTAAATGGGCCCGGCCCATTTATTATTTGACATGAGTCGCCCCGCCTCGGCCCATTAAATTTTGACCCGACCCGGCCCGTACACCTCTAGTGGCAATGGGAAGAAGGTTTTTCAATAGCTTATAAAGTGTGCACACCATCTTTCTTTTTGTCGATGTGGTATAACACATTCCAACACAAATAACTTAATTTATTTGTTTATGTACTATAAACATGTCAAACATAGGTGATAGAATTATAATTTTAAATTTTTTTCACGGATATCTTATCCTAACTATTTACTTAAATATTTGATTTGTAGATTTTTTAAACTACAGTCATGTAAGTAATATATAGGATTATCAATGAAAAATTATTTAAAAATTATTTTTCTTTTCTTAATTTATCATAAAATTATATTAATGAAAGTTAATTATTTACAGAAATTATTAATATCTTATTTGATAATCATCCACTGTGATTAAAAGATATTACATTGCTAAACTGATTGTATATGGTAAAAAATTAATAAATAAAGTGTATTTCAAAATCTTTTATAACTAATCAATTAAACATATCTAAGCAAAAAGATGTGACATGATATACTAAAAATATTTGCCTAATAAGAACATTAAAAGAGATGGATTATTTTTATTGTAAAGTCGACATGTGTCCTATAGTTGTTTCTTCATTAGCATATTGTATATGATATATTTGTTGTAATTATATATTTTACACAGATTTCACAATATTCTAAATATATGTTTCCATAGACAATGTTACAAAAAGTTTATATTATATGCCTTCTCACAAAAATGATGTTATTGTAATTATCTCATGGTTGGTAAATGAAATTAATAATCAACATTGGTATATAAATTTAAGAACAATATTTTTATACAACTGTTAACAAATTTAGCAAATAATCTTGCTATATTAATTACTCCCTCCGTCCCATTAGTTTTGTCCACTTTACATTTTGCACACATGCCGAGGCAACATTTTAATCTTTAATATCTTTAATTGTGTATAATTAAAAATTATAAAAATTTGATATTAATAATCTTTGCATTGAGACGAACAAAATAAGATCCCACATGACTATATTTTAACTTATAGATTAAGAACAAAATACAAATTAAGAGTGATTAGTGAATAGTAACAAAAAACTAAAGTGGACACAATAAAAGGGACGGAGGGAGTATTATTTTGGAAATAATATTATAAATCATGTATATAGAAACCTTATTAGAGAATAATGAAAGTTGTTCAATTTTTTAGATCTACACACTTAAATAAATTCTAATATTTTGAAAAATAATTTTCACCAAATAATCAGTTATCATGCAGAATAAATGGGCAAGAAAACGTTGAAAGAGAGTCTGACACGTGTCAATCTCATTTATTCATTAGTATTCTTTATAGATAGATTTTAATACTTAAGATCCCCTAATATTTCTCACTAACTTTATAAAAATATTTTTTGATCGTGGTCCATATATTTTTTCACTAATTTTCTTTTACCATTTTTTAATTTTTATATTACCCATTTTTTCTTAATATAATTTAGGAAAATCCTCGTTGTAACCCTGAGGTTTTGGGTGTTCCACGTGGTAACCAAAACTTTTAAAAAATCCATGTGGTAACGCTGAGGTTTACTAAATTGTTTCACCGTGACCTTTTACACATGAAACGTGAGCAAAACATTTACAAACGTTAATTTAGAAGCTTTATGACTGTTGTACGCCAATTTATGCGACTTACCATTTTAAATACCATTAGTTTTAATGTTTTCCCTAATTAATTAATAAAGGAAAAATTACCATAAATAATACAACCTTTTGCTTATTTTCCTACAATAATACGAACTTTTGATTAACCATGAATAATACTAACTTATGGAGGTGTTTTCCTACAATATACCTAATATGTTAAAAATCAAACTATAGGTGATTTATGACAAAAAATTTAGTAAATTAGTTAATAAACTAAAGTTGGTATTATTCTAGGAAAAAACCCCCTAAAGTTGGTATTGTTAATGGTTAATCAAAAGTTCGTATTATTGTAGGAAAATTAACAAAAGGTTGTATTATTCACGGTAATTTTTCCATTAATAAACCCTAGTTCTACTATATTTGAATTTGGGGAAAAAATATAATTTGGATGAAAGATGGTAGATTGAGGTTTATGTTTTGGTGAGTCACATAAATACGCGTACAACAACCTTAAAGTTTTGAAATTAACGTTTGCTAACGTTTTTATGTGCAAAAAGGTCACGGTGAAACAATTACGTAAACTTTAAGAGTTACTGCGTAAATTTTTTAAAAGGTTTGGTTACCACATGGAAAACCCAAAACCTCAAGGTTACCACGTGGAATTTTGTTATAATTTATTATAATAAAATCTAAACATTCTAATCTAAAATTCTATTTTTCTCAATTCTTGTGAACAAATGGTTATATTTTCTTTATTTTGATAACAATATATTATTTTATATTTTGAATAGAAACAAGGGAGTAAATTATTTTGATATATAAAAGGAATATATATATAAGAGATAACGAATATATTGTTTAATTAACATTATTTTTGAATATAAAGAAAGAAAAAGAGGAAAATAAAATAAAGGCTTATATTATCTTCATGTGGATAACAATAAGAAAATAGAGGGAATGAAATTGAAAGGAGAATTTTATTCACATTTTAAATAATTTATGATCTTCTAATATTAGACAGACTGAAAAGGAAATGATACCAAATATTCCCTGATCTTCCTTTTCCTTTCCCTGAGCCCTTCCTTTTTCTTTTCTTTACTTCCAAAAATCATATTGAAACATAGTGTAAAAAATGTTAATTAAGAGAATTCGAGAACCATCATCATCAATTCATCATCATCATAATCATATCCAGTGTATCCCGCTCATAGAAAATTATGATCAGGGTATGGAGAGAGAAGAACGACGGCTACTCATACCCATAGAGAAGACTGCGATCAAAGAGTTCCTCAACTCGAGAAAGGTCTTTAAAGAGAGAGATTCTCGCAACTTATAAATAGAATAATATAATACGTACAAATAACAAAAAATAAAGATAAAAGTACAGATGAAGGTAAAAAGCATTAATTAAAGGCAATAAACAACAACAAACAAAGGTTAAAAGGGACGGGTTTAGTACTCTAGGACATGGGTAACGCGGTGCCAACTGCCCGTATCCCTGTTTAGGTCCTAGGAGAGGTGAAGTTCATGCATGTCACTTTTAATCTGTTCCTCTCACGTTCTCCTAGGTCTTTCTCGAGTTCTCTTGCCCTTCACCATGATGCATTCGATCCTTCTTAATATACTGCAATGTCATGTGTTTTTCTCTACATATGCCCAAACCATCTCAACATGTTCTCTCGCATCTTTGCAGAGAGAGCTGCAACCCCCAAACTTCTCCTTGAACTCTTGGTTTCTTATCCTATCCATCATAGTATTACCACACATCCACCTCAACACACGCATCTCTATTACTTCCATCCTCTGTTCGAATACCTTCTTTATGCGCCAACATTCTCTCCCATATAACAACGTCGGACTAATTGCAATGCGGTAAAATTTACCTTTTAATCTCCGCGGGAACTTTTTATCACAAAGCGCCCCGGTTGTTGCTAGCCACTTAAGCCAACCCGCTTGTATACAAGAGTAACGCTCCATCAATCTCCCCATTACTTTGAATCACCAATCCTAAATATTTGAACTTGGGCGTACATGCAACAACCTCTCCCCCTATGGTCACCTCTGGCTCCCCTATGGATTTTGTCCCACTAAAGTTGCATCACAAGTATTTAGTCTTCATACGGCTTATGTGCAACGCCTTACCTTGCAAGGCTTCCCTCATAATAACAACAACAACAACAACAACAACAACAACAACAACAACAACAACAACAACAACAATAATAATAATAATAAACTACGACTAATATCCAAGGCATTCTATGACTACTACTCTGATCTCCTTGGGACCAATCTACAGAATAGACAGAGGCTGTACATGCAGATTATCCATGCTAGTCCTATCTTTGACTCTGATTCATGGTCACTTATTAATCTTGATTTTTCCCATGCTGAGATAAAAGAGGTTATCTTGAGTATTAACGACAACAAGGCCCCCGGTTTAGATGGCTTTAACAGCAAGTTCTATGAAGTTGCATGGCCTATTATTGATCATGGTGTGATCAAAGCAGTACAAGACTTCTTCCAAACAAGGAAACTCTTGAAGGGCTGGAACAATACCGCAATAACTCTTACTCCGATAACCACTATCCCTCCCGTCCAAGAGATTATAGGCCTATTTCGTGCTGCCACACACTCTACAAATGTATCTCCAAGCTACTTTGCTCTGAGATGAGAAGAGTTCTTGGCAAGATATTAAATCATACACAAGGTGCTTTGTTTTAGGAAGGCTCATTAGCCATAATATCCTTTTATGTCTGGATATTGTGAAGCACTATTCAAGGAAAGGTTGCTACCCTAGTTACCTAATCAAGGTAGACCTTCAAAAGGCATATGCCACAATAGATTGATCCTTCCTTCATGATATGTTAATAGCTCTCAACTTTCCCCCGAAGTTTATCCAAGCTATTATGATATGCATTGAGTCATCCTGCTACTCCATCATGGTGAACGACAGCCCGTTGGACATGATCAAACCTCAGAGGGGGCTTTGCCAGGTGACCTAATATCCCCCCTTCTCTTTGGCATTGGTATGGAATACCTGTCTTGTACACTCAAGATGATTGGCTCCCACAAGGACTTCAAGTTGCACCCTAGATGTAGGAAACTAAAACTAAGGGTGTGTTTGGATTGAAGGAAATGGAGGGAAAGGAAGAGGAAGGATTTGGAGGGAAGAGGTATCCCTTGTTTGGATAACAAATTGGAAGGGAAGGGATTTGGAGGGGAGGGATTTGGAAGGAAAGGTTGGACAAATTTTGTTAAGAAGACAATCTCTCCTAAAGAAGAAAGATTTGGAAGGAAAACATTTTTCCTTTCTTTTCCCTTCCCTTCCCTTCTAAACAAACAATATACACTTTCCCTCCTTATCCCTCCCTTTCCTTTCCCTTCCTTTCTTTCCCCTTCCCTTCCTTTCTTTTCTGTCCTATTTTTCTATCCAAACATAGTGTAAATGACTTGTCCTTTGCTGATGATCTTTTTTTTTTTGTGTAAAGGAGATCTCAAATCTGCTCAACTTTATGTCAAGGCCTGGCCTCCTTTTCTGCTTCCTTTGGCCTTTGTGCTAATCGTGATAAATCTGCCATATACCTAGCAGGATACTTATGGACATGAAAGCTATGATAGCCCAAGAGGTACACCTCCCCTAGGCTCACTCCCCTTTCGCTACTTGTGCATTCCTCTCACCTCTAGAAGGATATATGCAGCAGACTGTGACATTTTAATTGATAAGATGACTTCCAAAGTTTAATCTTAGTATGCTAAGAGCTTGTTCTATCACTACAAAAAAAAAAAAGCAATTTTTGACTACACAAAACCACCGGAATTTTGTCGGTATAGAGCTAAACCGACTAAATTCCGACTGTCTTGGGTTAGTCGGCTCAAATTGGCAGTAAATCGTTTAAGTAGGAAAACAGTCGGAATTTTTCGACTAATTTGGTTAGTCGGTAAGCACTATTTCAGAATTCAACCCAAAATGACAAAAAAAAAAATGAAAAATAAAAAAATTTGCGACCATTTTGTGACCACCCTTCTGGTCGCTAAAAGGAAAAGTTTTTTTTGGATGGATGCCACGTAACACCTACGTGGAGCCACACAGGCCTGCTGCCATCCATGCTTGCCAGCTTTATCTTCACAATCATGCGCCTAGCAACATTTGAATTTGAGACCTCAAGTTTCAAAACATACCACTTTAGCCACCAGACCAAGAGATATATTGTGATATATTTTACAACTTATACTTATTAGCTAATGACTTGTACCTCAATTCTTTATTTGTATAATATTAGTCGTTAATCTATATTATTATTATTATTATTATTATTATTATTATTATTATTATTATTATTATTATTGTTATTATTATTATTATTATTATTATTATTATTATTATTATTATTATTATTATTATTATTATTATTATTATTATTATTATTATTTGAGAGGAAGAAGGATTCTTGAAAGTTGGAATTTGAAAGGAAAAAGATATCAATATCTGAAAAACTGTTAAAAACGTATTTTAATGTTTCTTTTGCCAATGCATTTAATGCACCCATCCACTTTCACTTTATTTTTTTACTAAACTACTTGGTTATATTTTTTAAATTATTATTCTTAAAATATGACTAACATTTATATTTTTTTTATAAAAAAAACTACATCTATACTCTTGAAATCAAAGATAGTAGGTAGAATGGGTAAATTTTTTTTAATATTTTTTTGTTGGAATTTAATATTTAATTTTTTATTATGTAATATTTTAAATATTTGCCTTTTAAAAAATAATTTTCTAAGATCCGTTCCACGATAACCGAATTTTATCCGTTACCGAGATCCGCGATTGCGACCGCAACCACGATTTTGCACCATGATATTAATTAGCTAGATAATTATGTTAAAACATTCAACATTTAGCATAGAGCTAATGATGTACTAAACATGATTTAGGAAAGCTAATGAGTAACGATCAATGGGCCTTGTCATTGATGACAACAACTTGGACACATGCTTCCTCATCCTTATCCTATTCCTAAACGTCTTTTTCCCCCACGAGCTTTTCATTTTTTTTCTCCATCTTTATTTCTCCGGTTTTTGTGGTTTGCATTTAATTTGGTTACATATGATTACCTACATATTTCACATTTTCCTATTAATAACGTACATCCAAGTGTTGGATATTTAGAAAATGTACAATGATCAATTTGTACACTTTTAGCTTGGGGCATACATATAACAATGACAATAACATAGGATGAGTACTATACATTTGTAATATTATGTAAAAAAATTATTAATGCAAAATTTCATGTAGTAACCGTGAGTTTTTGGCTTTTCGATAACTGATTTTTTAAATTAGTGTGGTTATATGAGCTTTAACTTTTCCATGTGCTGACAAAATGTTAAGTTTTTGGTTAAATAAAATACTTCTTTCGACTGGATTTTCGGCATATGTGGTTAATTGTGTAATGATGATGTTTGTTTTTTTGAAAAAAATATCATTACGTTGGCTAAAAACAGCATAAAGTGACAAATTAAACTTTCCTTTTGTCTACGACGTTGGAAAAGTTGAAAGGTCAAAGTAACCACGTGGATTAAAAAATATT
Organism: Amaranthus palmeri; assembly: GCA_019776075.1. Lineage (NCBI taxonomy): Eukaryota > Viridiplantae > Streptophyta > Magnoliopsida > Caryophyllales > Amaranthaceae > Amaranthus > Amaranthus palmeri. The sequence continues at coordinate 11,876 of JAAKBH010000081.1, forward strand.
TGCCTACCACAATAAAAGGTCAAAACATCAAGGTTTACAACGGAGACTTGGTTATCTTCAATCATCATGATTCATGGGTATGATATTGAGCAAACGATCATGAACGTAAACATAGTGACGGTGTTTAAAACATGATTAAATTGATTAGTAGATATTTAGAACTCAAGACTTGGTTATCTTAAGGACAAGGTATGCTAGGCGTTGTCCTTAAGCTTTAAATACTCTTACGTGTGTGTCGTTTTTTATAATAATAATAAAGTTAAAGAGATACAATGTAACAAGAAATCTTGCTCATCTTTGAGAATTTTGATTTCTTGTAGAAATTAATAAACTTCTAAGAACATATGAATTCTTCTATTTAAATCTATTAATAGTCTTTATATGTCAAAAAGTATTGAGCCACAAATTAGTAATAAGATAAGATTAAAATAAAGGGTAATAAATTTAGCTAAAGTGACCTAATTATATTTTTGTAATGATGAATTGATTTTAAAATAATTAAAATTATACAATTTTTAAACTTGAGCCATTTGAAGATGAGACTTTTAAACTTTATTTTCTTATATTAATGTTATCATATTGCATCATATTATCATATTATAATACGCCTTTTTAATTTCATAAGCAGTTATAATTATCACGTGAGGCATGCACAAACAACTTTTTCGCCTAAATTCTAAACATGCTTATAATAATTTGTCAATTTCATCATATCATAATGAAATTTTCAATTAAGAAATTTATCATAATATATACGACTAATACTAAACTAATACTATACTAATATATTAATGTATAAGCTAGTCTTTATGTATATGTAATTTATTAGTTAGAATCGCTAAAATGGAACTTTGTTTAAAAAATATTTTGCATACTAAGAGCCTCCCCAAACTATTTGCAAAAATAAGCTTCTATGCAAAGCGGGCTGGTATGTGGGTTTTGGGCGTGTAATAGCCCGCTGTTAGTAAAAGCGACCTAATGGCAAAATGCTATTAATTGATCGGTCGTTGTTAGTAATAGCGGCCCATTGCTGTGCTTTTTATTTTATTTTTTTGTTTTAAAATAGTTCTTTGGTCTTGCTCCTTGTATCCTCTTCTTCCTTCTTGACTCCAATGCATCCTGATGAACTGTCTAATTCAGTTGAAAGACGATGGTTTAACATATCATTTGTTGGACTGTCTACTAATTCACGGTCTGATTGTTTGAACTCTTATTTTGATAAAAATGTCAACGAGGAGTCTTCTTTGGCAGAATTTCTAGAACAATAGACGCTTTTATCTAGTGATAGATATGAAGAGGCCAAGGCAGAATTTGATGCATGGCATGAAGCTCCTGAATTGAAATCACCATCTTCTTTTGAGAAGCAGATGTCCTGGGTGTACACTCATAACCATTATCATCACCCATCTTTTTTTCCATTCCCCTTCACATCATCATACACATCATGATCACTACTAAAATTATCCTCAAAAACTTCTTTTTCCTCAATTTTCATTTTACTTTTTTGGTTTTTTTTCTTAGATTCAATAAACTCATCTTTATCAACAAAAAACATAAACTCTTCCTCTTTATCTTTTTCTTTCAGAAATTCACCCACCATTTTTCCACCATTATCAAGGACTACAACTTACTTTGATTTCTTTTTCCATTTATTTCTAGCAGCCAAATGAGATTTTCTTATGGCTTCATTCAATATTTTAGCCTTTTGAAACCTTGTTCTCACCATTTTATTTCCTTATAATTCAAAAACCAAAAACAATTAGAGCACAGCAATGGGCCCGCTGTTACTAACAACGGCCGATATGGTAACTATTGATTTTTTTAGAACAGAACTTCTTGGTTTTTACCACCTTCTACAACAGGGTAATTCCAAAAAGTAGAAGAAAATAAATAATTTACCATGTGTCTCATTATGGTTGCTCCTTATATTTTTATAATTAGAAAAATAAAACAAAAAAAATAAATAAACTAAAAAAATTGTCTTCCATCTAGTGATGGCCACGGTCCGGGTTGGGCCGGTTCCGTTCCGGTTCCAACCGGTTGCGGTTCCACCCGGTTCCGGTTCCATTTGGAACCTGACCCAGACGTTTCCGGTTCCGGCCGGTTCCAACCGGTTCCTTGGTGGTTTATGAGACGTTTCCGGTTCCGGCCGGTTCCAACCGGTTCCTTGGTGGTTTATGAGACGGTTCCGGCGAACCTAATTCCCGGGTCGGGTGGGTCGGACCATCGGTTCTATTCTTATTTTTCCTTTATTTTTAATAAAAAAATACTATAATAATGCGGACGTACCTTCGTCGATTACTTGATTATTAGCGAAATGCATTGGTTGTCATCGTTATTAAAATATTTACTAAAAAGAACGAAAAAAATAAATTAATAAGAAACGAATCAATGATAAAAATCATAAATAAAAAAAAGGGGAGAGAATGGACTTGAACCTAGTATCCCGAAGGAATATTAAGCTGCCTACGTATCACGAAGGAATCAAAGTCCACGTAGTTCTTTGTCATACCTTTTATTAGTAGTTGTTGAATGCCGTGGTCCGATATTCCGTAGTCGCGATCCTACTCGTCATCGTCATCATCTGGTTGGTTGGATGCTTCTGCCGACTCTCCTCCCGACGATGATGCAGACGTATCCATCATCATCCATGGATCATCTTCGTCTTGATCATCATGGTTCCTTAATCCTTGCATTCGAACCTCCGCTTGATCCCAATCTTTTTTGCAAACACATATTTGAATACTATGTGGTGCAAGACGAGATCTCTTTTCGTCCAAAACGCGTTTATGTAACACCCCTGAATTTCTGACCCTTTAAACGAAATCAAAATCGTGAAGGACGGAAGAAAATTCGGGTGTTACAAAAAAAAAGAAAAGGAAAATGATTTAATTAATTGTTAAACATTAACTTTAAAAAGGTGAGGAAAAAAAAATTGGCGGCACCTCTACTAAACTCGAACATATGTGGTAGAGCGATCAGCACAATAAAACACTAGACTAATCTAAGGCATCATTGCCCTTTTAAAATCTCACGCCACGGCGGAATAATTCATCACCGACTTCTCAAATCGACATGCCAAGTTCCAATGTCAACGCGTGCATTTTAAGATGACTTAACACTTCAAAACCATACGACGTTATAAACTACACAGCGGAAATACATTTATACAAAGGAGGGCACAAGGCCTATTAACAAACATATACAACCAAGGTTCACAAAAGATAAATAACTACAAAATCAAAGGATAATGATATTCTTCGCCCTTGTCACTCTCCCCCAATGCAATGCAATGCAAAAAGAAGCTCTAATACCTGCTACGACTGTCCATGATCCTCCTGCTGCTCGACATCAGACCAAGGCCAATGTGTCATAGCAGGACAATCATAGAAAGTCTTCAAACAATCAAATATAAACACAATCATGTACACGTCAATAACTAGCATCAAATATAATAAGATCAACTAATAGATAACATTATGTTATACAATATAAAAAGATTTCATAGGACACAAACACAATAGTAATTGTTTACCGTCCACCTATTCTTCTTGGATTGAATGTAGGTCTTCACATTTCTCTCCTCAAAGCATAAACTCTTGCAGAACACGCGTAGTATCAACTCAACCGAGACATTAACAAACTATCTAACACGGGATTCTATAGAGCTTGTCTATCTTAGAGTAAGCGTATTCATAGCCCATCTTTGGGACTGGTAACTCCTTTGAGGTAAGTTAGCTTAGGCGCACTTCTCACTAGCATAAACTACTCTATCATTGAATAATCAATGATTAGACGTTCTATTAATGTGTAAGCTTTTTATGAATGAATAAGCTTTCTTTCAACGAGTAACATTCTATCAGTAAATCTTTTCTTCACTTCATGGCATAGTGACACGGCCATGGGCGTTATCGGCCACCCGGCGCCCATGGCAAAGTATGAGCTCATACCCCCTCCAGCTGACCTTTTCGGGTCCTACCTTCGGGAAACTAACACTGGGGTACTAATCCAGTGAAGAGGCAACCATATTGGGTTTTGCAAGACCCGCATGGTGACACCTCGGTCAAGGGGCGTTATCGGCCACCCGGCGCCCAATTGACAAAGTATGCTCATACCCCCCTTACGGTGGTCCCGTCGAACCTCACCTAGGGGACTACTAAATCAACAGGATATAATCCATTTGAGTCACGCCAAGTAATCATAATTTAGTACTTTATCAAAGGGGAAATAACTCCCGTTTTTGACTGTTAATGAATGCCCTGGGATAGCAGAACGCCGAAACCCACTGAGCAACCCAATAAAATAAAAGAGTCATTCTAACTCCAAGTAAGGCATAATTCAATTTTTAAATAAATGAGGGGGATGGTCCCCGCCTTCTACGAATACTCTCATTCTCTAAACTATTCTATGCTCAAGGATTTCGTAATCGATATCTCTTCATACAAGGCTTACTCGCTAATATTTCATAGTTTCGATACAATGCATATCATCACAATAATAATAAAGTCTTAAAACAATTGCATATAAGGATAGTTACTGCGTGTACGTACCTGTAAGCGTTACTGCACGACTAAAAGTCAGAAAAATCATCCAATTAAAGTTCTACCTTCCTCTTATGAATTGGGCACCTATAGAGTTATGAATGGAACTAATAAGTCTCCTTAACTTCTTTGTCATACCAACTAAATACCAAAGTAACCGCTATCACCCATTCAACATGAGTTTCCGATCACTCTAGCACATTTAGTACAAGTCAAAATCATTACCTCAACACGACACAAGTCCTTCCATCAATTTAAAAGTAAAAGTATATGTGAGTCGTTTCTTTACATTAACCAATTTTGCACATATCGACTCGCGTTACCCAAAAATAACCAATCACAACTAAGCCTTACAATTTTTAACACAACACTTATACAACGATAAGTCAATTCTTAGTTATCAAATCGCGATATCATTTGTTACATTCTACAAGGCTTGAAAGAACTATAATCAAAACAAGTCAAATAACTTGAGCAACCATCGACGAAGAGTAGTCATCATGCTCTTAGCTTTCTAACACCATGCATTATGACTTGAATAACATCCTAGTAAGGGTATTTGTAATTTACAACAATCAACCCAAAACAACTAGCAACTATTATTCTCAATTTAGACCAAAAAAAAAATCACTTTCATAGTCACTACAATCATCACTATCAATAGTACCCAACAATTCATACCATCCATAATAACCGAATAAAGAAACATAAAATAATCGTAAATACTTGATTGGAGGAAGAGCCAATTGAAATCCCCATTTGAACAATTAAACTCATAATTGACTATTTTCGATTTTCATGATAGTCTGCTAGTATTTTGGTCATAAATCTCTCATACGAAATCATTTTGGGGCGATTCAAGTGCCCACGCGACTTCGAGCTCGGCGACTTCGAGCTCTACAAATCTTATGAAGAAACCATAACCTAAAAATTCCCTGAAGAGGCTCAAAATCAGCCAAAAACAGGAAGAACAGAATCTGAATTTTTTTTTTCTTTCCAAAACTTTGCTTTTAAACTTTGAAGGTGAATCAAAACCCCAAAATGTAATAACTAATCAAATACTACCACGTGAATTAGAAATTAAAAATAACCCAAATGAATCTAACTTCAATACTTGAACTAATTACCCAATTTATGTATAACAAAGTTAATATTCAACTACACTTGATTTCTATTACCCACACAAAGATTTAATGAAAGTAACACAAAACCAACACCAAACTCATAAACTTAGATAAAATCTCTATTAAAACTAGAGAATTAATTAGAGAATAGAAGAGATGGCTTACAAAGAGTGAGACTAAGAAGTGGACCAAGAGATGGGTGGTCCTTGTGGTGGTGGCTCACGTGTGTGGTGGTGGACCACAATTAGTGGTCGTGTGGGCAGCCTCTATGGCTGGAAGAGGAGAAACGCAGCAGAGCTGCTCTTAGGAGGCCTACAGCCGCCAACTGCTGCTAGAGTAGGGTGGATGGGGCTGCTCTTGGTGGTGTCGTGGTGGCGCAGGGCTGCTGCTGGCCGCCAGCTGCTGGTGAGGGGAAGGGGATGTGAGGAAGAGAGGGAAAATGGTGATAGTAGTTTTGAGTATTTAGGGTTTAATGGCTTTTTATCCTCCTCCTTCGAGAATTCTTATTATTATGTTTATTTATTTATTTATTTATTTATTTATTTATTTAGATTCGTTTTCTTGCGAGACCTAACTACGAGGCCTACCTTCGTGTGCTCACACATTTTAATAAAATAGTCATTTGTTTCGAACCACTTTATTTAGAAATCGTAACTATATTTTTAATATATATATATATATATATATATATATATATATATATATATATATATATATATATATATATATATATATATATATATATATATATATATATATATATATATATATATATATATATATATATATATATATATATATATATATATATATATATATATATATATATATATATTAAATTTCGTATATAAAAGGAACTTATTTAAACTACTTCAAAATTAATTTAATATAATTATAAAATCCCCAAAGGTTATTAAAATATCGAATAATGACGTCAGAAAATCTCGGGGTGTTACAGTTTACCTGCACTAAAAGCCGACTCCGACGCAACAGTAGAAGCAGGAATTGCAAGGATATCCTTTGCAATTCGCGATAATATAGGGTATTTTATCGATTTTTCTCTCCACCATTCTAAAATATTATAACTACTTTGGTTGATTTCAAAATGATGTTTAATGTAGTTATCTAATTCTAAATATGCAGCGGAGGAGGAGGAAGAAGATGATCCTAGAAAAGTATCATCACGACCTATTATGTTAGCGATTACGGGATTATAATAATGGGGACATGCCGAGACGCTAGCACGCCTAGACGTTTCGCGACTCGGGTTATATATAGTAGAATAATGGTCATAAAGGTCTGCTAAAAGTTTTTTACAATTGCCTACATAATTATGTACATCAGTAGGCGGACGATTTAGTGCTTGGTAATAAAATCCTATTATTTTACTTAGGGCTTCCGTCTTAAAACACGGATCTAAAAGTGTCGCTATGCCATAAATATAAGGAAAATCAGTAAAATAAGTCTTCCACTTATCCATCATATCTTCAAGAATCGGCTTCAAAACAACGTTAGTATCTTCATGAGAATGTGAAAGCAGATGATAAAACAGTAACACATTCACTTATTACTAAGTGAACATTTGGTTCGTATACATATGAAAAGATCTTAGTTGCGTGGACATACGCTTCTAGTAATTTTTGTACATTTATAGCAAAGTTCCAAGTTTCATCACTAATACGGCTATCCGTAAATTCACTATACAGTTGTGTTATAACGGGGCGATAAGCAATCGCCTTCTTTAATAAATCGTGGGTCGAACCCCAACGTGTAGGAGTGTCTAAAGCCCAATATACTTTGTTAAGTTCATATTGGGCACATAATTGTTTATATCTTCTTTTAACTTGTCCTAATCTAAGCCATTTAACTATATCTCTAATAGGACCTAATAAATCACTTAATCCAACTTTTAATACCTGCTTGACAAGATAAATTTACAATATGAGTACAACAACGTATATGTAATAAACTACCTCCTAAGATACTAGTAAAAGTGGTTTCATTATATAGAAGTTCGATGCATTTTATATTTGCGGATGCATTATCGGTTGAACAACAAAATATCCTATCCAATAGGTTCCATTCTTTACAAATTTCCATTAATCTATATTTAATGTTTTCACCCGTATGTTTTTCGGGCATTAACTCGAACGCGATTATTCTTTTTTGAATACACCAATTACGGTCTATCCAATGTGCTGTTACACACATATAAGGCTCTAAATGTGGGGGAGCTGGCCAAATGTCGGTTGTTAAGCTAACTCTACCATTAAAAGATTTAAACATTTGTACTAATTCATATCGTTTTGCTTCATATAATTTGATTGTTCGTCTTTAAGGGTATTCCTAGGGATTGCTCTAAATTGTGGTTGTAAACATTTTCTATTGAAATATTCATATCTTTGACTTTCACCGTGGTTAAAAGGCAATTCATCACCAATTACATATTTTGAAAATTCATCAATCATTTCATTACGATTATATCTAAAAGGCATACCTTCGGGTCCGCCGGGGAAGTCTGTTGCCCATTGTTGTTGTCCGCTTCCGCTTGTTGTCTCGCTGCCGCTTGCTGCATGCGTTTCTTTTGTGATTCCATGTTTTTTTGCCAAATGTTTGTTGAAAGATCCCGTACCACCACCTAACACGTATTCACAAAACACAATAAATGAATATTTAATACATTCTAATATTTAATATCATTTATAAAAACTTAAAAAGTATTTACCTTTGGTAAAATTGTAAGAAACTAAGGGCTTTACTCCTTGACTTTCACAAATTTGACAAGTGCATAAGTACACATCCGGGTTGTCGGTTGGTTCTTTTGTAAAATACGACCAAACATGTGAAACAGGTCTACCACTAGGAGGTGGCATTGCCGGAAAAGGTTGTCTTACTGGTTCATTTTCATCTAAATATAAATATAAAAACATTATTAAAATAAATAATAATTTAAAATTCAATCAATTTGAAGAATAAAATTAGAAAACTAACCGATACTTTGAATTGACTCGTTTACCACGAGCTTGTCTTTGTTGTTGTTGTGCTTCTTCAAGTGATCTTGTTGATGATTGTCGAGATCTAAGTATCTAGATAGGGGTCGTTGGTTCTTCTTCCTCTTGTTGTGGTGTTTCTTCTTCTTGTGTTTCTTCTTCATCTTCAATTTCTATTTCTCTTTCCACATGTTCCGCATACTCATGTAATTCTCGGCTGTATGGCTCATACCCTTCTGGATAATTCGGTTCGTAATTACTAACCGAAGGCGTTGTTGATATCGATGGAGTTGAAGTTGCCTTTCTTTTAGAGCTAGAAGAAGGACCCCCCAAAGATTTAGCCACTTTAGTGACTTTTTTAGTGGCTTTTTTCAAGAATGAAGACATGATTATATTTAAGAAATAATTAAGAAATACTTAAGAAATAATTAAGAACTAATTAGAAGACTAATTAAGAAATACTTAAGAAATAATTAAGAACTAATTAGAAGACTAATTAAGAACTAATTAAGAAATAATTAAGAAATAATTAGAAGACTAATTATGTAATTAAGAGAATAATTGCGTATTTAAGTAATTAAGTAGAGACAGTAGGAGAGGAGATGAGTTGTGAATTGGAATGGTTGAAAGTGATGGGTATTTATAGAAAAAATCCCAACGACTAGTTTGACCGGGGAACCGCACGGTTCCGGTTCCATGGAAAAGTTGGGCCGGGTGAACCGGTCCGGGTTCGCGGTTCTGAACGGTTCCACTGAACCGGTGGGGCGGGTGAACCGGTCCGTGGTTCTTTGGTCCGGTTTTTTTTCCGGCGGGTTCACGGTTCTGGTTCGGAACCTTTCGCGAACGTTCCGGTTCCGGTTTCAAGCGGTTCGGGACCGGTTCGGTTCCAGGCCAACCCCAACCGTGACCATCACTACTTCCATCTACTTTTCTTTAGCATCACTTCCAAGGCTCTATGGCTCCATTGCAACATACCCCTAAAACCTTCAATGTTGCCCCCTCCACCAGGTAGGGCCACCACATTGCAATTGAGACTTTTTTGTTCCAAAAACAAAAAAAAAAAAAAAGATTAATTAACCCTCTCTGAGATCAACGATTAAATATGCAATAAAAATTGAAATTCAAACACTCTAATTCAACACAAGTACTACTAATTCAATCCAATTATACAATGAAGATTACATTCAGATTTTAAATAATCAACATTACAATACCAATCCACAACAAATAAGCAGAAATTATAATTTGATAATTATTTTATTTAAAATGAGAAGAACATTAGAAAATAGAGGGAATATAAATTGATAATTATATAATATTATTTTAAGTTATGTGATTAATAAGTAATTGAATATATTTAAATGTACTTTTAAAACAGTAATTTTTATAAATAGTGACATAGATTTAGAGTTACCATTGGTCAAAATTATAAATATAATCATAAAAGACAAATTAACAAGATAATGCATATGGTGTATACTATTATTGTTTGTTTTTTTTTTTTTTTTTTTTTCTTGTCCTTCTTCATTGAAGTGAAGTCCATGAAGTCCTTTTCACAAATAAAAACCATTTTTAAACAAAAATTTAGACTTGTGGTGAAATGTTAAAATTTTAGATCGAAACTCGTCATTCCACATATTCTAAAGCAGATACGCAATTGAGCTATGTAACAATGTTAGTAAATTATATAAGGGAAACACATTTAAAGGTCACTTGTAAGTTGCTCGATCATATAGACATTCAAAAATTAGTGATCTCATAATTGCTTACCCTATTACGAAACCCATTCTGGCATTGTAGTAATGTAATATAGAAGTGACTAATTTTTTTGGAAGCGAAACACATTTCAAATAGAAATACATATATAATTGTTGCTCTTTTTTTGTATTAATAGTATTTGATGTTTCATTTTAAGCTAAGAATACAATCAATTGTGGGCTTATATGGAGCCAATAAATTATGCCTCTAGTTTCTCGAGAGAAGTTTTAGCTAAGAATTAAACTATCTACATTTTGAGGCATCCAAACAATTGGAAGAATGGATATTACAAGAGTTATGCACAACTAGCTACACTTCTGCAGCAAGCATTCCCTCGTTATATGTAGGAGCTCCGTTAAATTGGCTAGACGACGATAAAGCTTCGGATGATCGTTTTTCCAGATGCTGTAAAAAGTCCATCACGCATGGATCTGTCCATGGTGCTCCGAATGGTGCTTCCTTCCCCGCAACCCACCCCAGATGACCGCCCTTTGGGGTTACAACTAATAGACAGTTGTCATTTTCCTGACATGAGAAAGAAAAGTAAACAAAAATCCTCCAATTTAGACCAAAATTTATGGAAAATTTTCGAAGTAAAGTTGAGTCCGAGATTCGAATATGTATGAATGTATCTGTGTCCAACACAAGTACTTATGCTCGAGTAACACAAGTTCTTTTCCTTTTACCCTAAAGCATTGGAATAAAAGATAAATAAAAATTTCTATACATTTAACAAAAACACAAACCTCAATGTCTTTGCTTGGTATACCAGAAGCTGGAGCAATGGGATCATTAGCAGCCTGCAACATCGAAAGCTCGTATATATCAATTCCTTCTTTTACTTGCCCATTCCATTTCCCCCAACGCCATAAAATCAATTCCAACTCATCAAGTTCGTATATATCGTAGGGAATAGAGAATATGTTTTGCTAAATATGCCACTTTATCACCGTCAATGTAAGTCTATCTACTGTTATATGCTGTAAAATAACATGCTTTACTTGCAGTAATTTGCACTCAATACAACTATTTAATTATACAACGTAAACCTAAAATTGTTGACTTGCTTAAAAACAAAATTATTTCAATGCTCGACACGAACATGCATTAACAAGAAAATCAATCGCAGGAATCAAGTGCCTTGGCCATTAAACAAGATAATTACCTGGATACAAAGCAATGGAACACAAACATGTTTAATTGAATCGGAACTACTGGAATGTGAATAGTAGTCATCAGCTGATTTGAACCCAAAAGAAACTGCGAAATGTAGACAGAAAAGAAAGTTAGGCGTAGTCGACTAAGATGAAAAATTGCACTACAGGATCGTGCTGGTGCTAAAATTTGATGAGTTGCATTGACCTCGAGTCAGGGCTTCATCAAACTCCTTGACAGTTTTGCAATTTTCAGCCATTGGTATGTTATACTCTCCACCAATGTCTTCAAAGAGAGGGACATGCCTGAGTAGCAAGCAAACTGATCTTATTAAAGAAATCTCAATCACAAATGAACAGAAGCAGCTAAACTGCAAAATATCTCGCTGCATCAACGCATCGCTACTATATTGTATAGGTTTATGAAGAAACCGTGATCGTAATATAGGCCTCGATGAACCAATTACTGTGAAAATATTACATTGACAGAAAATTTGGTTTCGCAAACGCTAATGCAACCCCATCTGAGTTTTTGCATTATCATAGGAGCTGAAAACCCTCAAAAATATAATAAAGAAACTGTTAAAAAGTTGAAGGTTGTCTTTACTGCTTGAATATTTTCCGAAGGCTGTTCGCTAGCGCTTTATCATAAATATTATTAAAGCCCTTGTGAAAGTTCTCATCTGCGATTGGCAGATTGAACGGGTTACACAGGGACACAGCTCCAGCAAGGCAGCAATTATGGGATTCCTATGAAAGAATAGCACAGTGAGTAGAGGGTGAGAAACTAAAACCACAAAAATAAAGAATTAAAATCAATGAAGGACACAAAATGGTGGAATTACTTAGATTAATGTTGCCTAATGCAAACAGAGGCAACAAAACAGCAAGCAAAGGATACTATATCAAGCTCTAAAGTAAGAAACCTTCCTGATCTTAATACTAGCAATTAGACCCTCCATCCAAATTCCATAAAAAAAAGTAACATAGTGAAATAATAGTGAACAAAAATCATACCCATAAATGTCAAACAACAAACGCTATTTGAACTCCATAATTTCTAATACTCCCTCCTATTCACAACAGGAGTCCCATTTGACTTTTCACGGATTTTAAGGAGAGTCAAATAGGACCACATGTGTAAGAGAAAAATGTAGAGTTTTTGAATTTTTATAGGTGTAAAGTGGGGTTAGTAAGTATAAAGATGTAAAAAAGTTAAGTTTAGTAGGGATAAATTGGTAAAGTTAACATACCCAAAATAGAAATGAGACATTTAGGGTGACTTGACCCAATAAGGAAATGGGACACTTAAGGTGAATAGGAGGGAGTATTTAATAAATAAGAACCTGAAAATCCTACACATTAAAACTTATGGAGTTTAAAACCCTAAACAAAACAATATCCTTTTCTGGAATAGCCAACAGTCCTTGTCATTTGTTGACAGCAGAATTTTTGAGAACCTTCTTCAGAATTATATTTGCGTCAATATTATAACCATTTTCCCTTTTAAGAAAGTCATTTATCTACATAAGAAAGTCATTGTATTTGGGATCGATCATGCAAAGGGATGGAGATATTGACGGAGATGTAAACCACCGCATCCAGGCGGGTTGGCTCAAGTGGAGAGCAGCCACCGCGATGCTATGTGATAGGAAGGTCCCAAGTAAGTTAAAGGGAAAATTCTACCGAGTGGCTATCAGACCTGCTTTGTTATATGAGACAGAATGTTGGCCCGTGAAGAAGAGTATTGAACATATGATGGAAGTCACAGAAATGCGCATGCTGAGGTAGATGTGCGAGCGCACGTTGATGAACCAGATAAGGAACCAAGAGTTTAGGGACAAACTAGGGGTTGCCCCTATCTCTGAGAAAATGCGCGAAAATAGATTGAGATGGTTTGGGCATGTGCAGATGAAGTCTTTCGACGCCCCTGTGAGAAGGGCTGAAAGCATCATAGTAGAGGGCAAAAGGAGTCGAGGAAAGCCTAGAGCAAATAAAGGCTGAACTGCATAAGTTAAACCTCTTTATGGACCTGACTAGGGATAGGGATAGTTGGAGGCGTCTTATCCATGTTTTAGACTAATGTTTCCTTTTAGAGTTTCTTTTTGGGGGCCTGTTCTCTCGCTGTTTTAGTTTCTTTTAGTTTCTTGGCTGTTGTTGCACCATCTCTCTTTAGTTTTTATTGTTTTATGTTTTGTGTATCTTTTTCGTTTTATCTACACGTCACAGGGGCTTCTCTTTGTCTTTCTTGAGACGGGGGACTCCTTTTTGGTCATGGTCTCCTTCATGGGTATGAGTTGCCGCCGTCCTTCCCTCCCCAGACCCTGTCCATAGTTTTCTATGTGCGGGATACACTGGGTGAGATGATGATGATGATGATGAGGATAGTGTAAAAATACGGTAAAGGGAGTGAAGCGGTTATCCTATAGTCTAAATATCGGTTTAAACCATAAGGTATCCCTTAGTACGGCCCAAAACGCGGTTTTTTTACACCTTTACAACGAGCAAAATATCTTTTCGTTTGTTTTGAAAACCTTTACAACGCGGCTGAGGCACTGCGATGCGGCCTTGTTTTTATTCTATTTATCGTAGCCTACAGCATTACATTTTGATGAAGAACATGATCAATTTTAGTTATTGGAGCTATATCATTTGATTGATATGTAAAAGCTCTTATTTTTGATTGTTTCTTAAAAAGGAGCGGTCAATCTTGGTTAAGGGTTTTGAACTCTATACTGACTAATGTTTAAGAAACAGGCACAATTTAATGTTTCTTTGATGTACATTGTGCATTGATGTATTTTGTGTGCAGATAAGAGGAACCTCAAATTTCAAGTAACTCTTTCTTAAATATTATAAATTAGATAGTTCAAAACTCTAAACCAAAATCAAATATTCCCTTTTAAGAAACAATCATACATAAGGGCTTTTTCAAATCCAACAAATGATACAGCTCGAGTAACTAATATAGATTAGGGTCATCATCGGAACGTTTCAACTAACGCAAATATTTAACTTCCTTAAAAGGTAATATGGGTATAACTTATAATGCTAAGGCAAAGATATTTCTGAAGGAGCTAATAGTTTCCGACATAGACAAACAAGGGTAATTGGCAATTCTAGGAAAGGATGTTATGTTGTTTACATTAGAAACGGGACAATATCTTTTCCTGAAACAGTCAATTGTCCTTGTTATTTGTCAATGTCAGAAATTATTAGCAGTTTCTTCAAAATTATCCTTGCTTTAGTACTATCACCATATTCCTTTTTAAGGACATTAATTATTTGCATCAGTTATAATATCATGACCTACAGCATTATCATGATCAAACACATTTTGATGAAGATTAGATCATTATTAGTTATGTATCTATTATTTGATCGATTTGAAAAAGCTATTGTGTATGATTGTTTCTTAAAATAGTCGAACTTGTTTTATGGTTTTGAACTCCATAATTTCTAATGTTTAAGACAGAGGCACCTAAAATTAGGGGTTTCTCTAATAATCTCTATGCGCGCATATCAGATAAAGCAAAGTAGGCAAAGAAGGCAATTACATATAGGCTTTAAATTATCATTCAGCATTAGAATCAGCAGTTATTATGAAGTTTGAGGGTTTTATATTTGAAGCATCCCATACAATATCAAATTAGTTAACATAAAAGTAAACCATGTTTGGACTTCCAAACATACAATGATGGAGAGAAGGGGAAAAGGAGACACCTGTTATAAGGAATTTTCTTGTAAAACCATAATTTTTCTGCAGTAATGATGATTGCAACAATGTGACAATCCCCACTACTCCATAGTCTCAAAAAGTTGAATGTTGACAAATTAAAGAGGGAAGCAAGCAAAATATGAAGTTCTTTCGGGGAACAACAACCATCTAAAAAAATTTTTTTGATCAAAAGATTTCTGGTCAAAACAATTGCATAACAAAGGCACATCACGCTGATCGGTTGCAACCATTGAACTGAAATTTATTCAACAAACAAGATGAATGGGGCAAAAGGTGGAGAGTATTATCTCATTAGTGTTTCGGCAATGAATTGTAACAACTGGCATAGACAATGGCAACATACATATTGCCCCTCGAGAAAAATCTACATTCTCCCATGAATGCTGCAATACACAATATTCTATTTTTGAAATGTGCTATACACTAATCTTGAACACATGCAATTCCGAAATGTACAGAAGTTTGCGAAATGGTAAGATTGTATTGCATGCCAACATTGGTGGTAACTTAACAAGCTACATGCCTACGCGTTAGCCTTTTAGTGGAGATCGAAACAAAGCCATACCTCACCTAAGTAACGTACAAGAATATTAGCTCCAAGAGACCAGCCAACAGCATATAAGTTGGCTTTAGGATATCTCCCACTGACATGTGCAATAACTTCTGAAAGATCCCCGGTGAAAGAAGCTGAATAGAACTGTTCATATCAACACCAGAATCCTTTTAAAACTCAGTTATCAATGTTTTCCTCTCAATCTTTCTTTCTTTTTCATGAGTGGTAGATGAATGGTGAAGGTGATGAACAAGAGATATATACCTGAGGTGTAGTAACGGGGCTGTTACCACAGCCACGACTGTTGAAGACGACCACTCTCCAGCCAAGCTGTCTGGCCCTTATCAACATATGTCTTACATAAGTATCACCACTGCCTCCTGTAAGTCCTGGCTAAAAAGTATCTATTTTTAAGTTAATCCTAATACTGTTGTCTATCAATTGAAAAAAACAATCAAATACAATATATATAATGCAACAATACTAGAAAGGAAATAATCGAAATATGAGGGCACTTGATGATTGGGTAACTATTCAAATTAAAGGTAAACCTTAAACAACCTCTTTGTTATTACAAGTGATGTTGCATACAACATATCCCAAAAGCCAACCTCGGCGAGAGCCACTTGACATTGGGGTAGTTACGTGATGTTTTCGCTTTAGAGTTTGTTTTGTAGATCATTAATGATTCAACACTATTTGAAACTGTGTTAAATACTTAGCAAATACGAAAATCAACATATAAATAAACCACTTAAAACATATAAAAAGGATTAAATACAATCATCCTACCACGACCTATTGCACAATTTAATGTTTCTTTGATGTACATTGGCCAACTCTTGTATTCTTTGTAAATTTGTTAAATGGGATAGGTGTATTATATGACTCCCTAGATAGTTCCTCATTGTTAGGACCTCTACTAAATATCGTCGTCGTCATCATCATCATCATCATCATCATGCCCAGTGTATCCCGCTCATAAACAAACTATGGTCAGGATCTGGGGAGGAAAGATAGACGACTGCTCATACCCATTAGGAGAATGCGTTCAGAGAGTCTCTCTACTAAATGTGGTCATTCATTATTGACTAAACATTTTGTTTTTGATATTTGTTTGACAAATACTAATTCTAGTATTGTGCAGGATGATCCTTTATCTTGGTATATAGATTTGGGAGCAACGAGGCATGCATGCAAAAATAAACAATTGTTCAAAACCTTGCATAAGATTGTTGACGGGGAGTATCTCTACATGGGGAACAATACATCCATTAAGGTCCATGCTAAGGGACAAGTAGAACTTTTGTTTAGGTCGAGAAATCTCTTGGTGTTGAGAGATGTAAACTATGCACCCGTCAATAGTAGGAACCTTGTCTTATGTTGACTTTTGAATCGATTGGGCTACAAACTTTTATTTTGAAGCAAACAGGTGTATTATCTATAATAGCAACTAATTTATAGGTTATACTTGATTATAATGTAATTTTTTAGAACTTTCTTTAGTTTGTAATCCTAAACATTGGTTTGTAATGCTAATGTTTTAAGTAATGTATGTGATGATTTACATTATTTGTGGCATTTAAGGTTGGGGCATGTTAATTTTGACAAAGCTTCCTTTATGTCAAAGCATAATTTAATAACTTTTTGCTCTTAACAATCACATAATTGTAAGACATGTATGCTAAATAAGATCACTAGAACAACTTTAAAAAGTGTTTAGAAAACCTAAAATTTTAGACTTGGTTCATACTGATTTGTGTGATTTTCATAGTACACTTTCAATAGGGAATACTACGATCCCACATATTTCCAAGCTATGGACATTATACATGAAACAACCGTCTAACTTGCACCACAATCAAATGGTGTGGCAGAGAGGAAATACCACTCTACAACAAATGGTGAATTCCATGTTGTCGTACTCTAGCATGAGTGAAAGATTATGGGGCAAAGCAATGTTAAAGGCTTGTCACATTCTTAACCGGTATCCATCTAAATGCTATACGAAGACTCCTAATAAACTTCGGTAAAAAAGAAAGTCAAACTTAAATTTGTCTTAAGGTTTGGGGTTCTAAGGCTATTGTAAGATTGTCGAGCAATAAGAGAAAGAAACTCAATGAACTAGGCATTGAATTCATCTTGATAGGTTATGCTAACCGTAGCAAGACTTATAGATTTTATGTAATAGAACAAAATGACTACATATCGATTCATTCAGTTATTGAGTCTAAGGATGCTATATTTGATAAGAATAGACAAAAAAGTCTACAAATAAGTACCGAAGAAAATGTTGTTGATGATCAACAAGAAGCCCCTCTAGAAGTTGATGACAATCAACAACTAGGTGAACATAAAAAATGTGGAGTTTATTCCTAAAGGAGTAAAAGGCAACAAAACGTTAAAAGCTTTGGGTAGGATTTGCATGTATATTTGATCAAAGGTTATAGAATATAAATTCTTCTAGGGATCCATATTTGCTTAATGTGCAAGGTGAACCATTGACTTATAGTTATGCAATGGCATCACAAGACAATGCCATTTGGAAAGAGGCGATAAATGATGAGATGCAATCCATCATGGGAAATATATTTGGGTAGTAGTGGATCTTCCTCCAACTTGTAAACCAATTGGAGATTTTCTGATATTTCCTTAGAACATTTCCTTTGTTATTACTTCTCTTTTGCATGAAGTGTGGAGTTAATTAACTTTCTTTACATCTTTTATGTTCTTATTTCATCTGCAACACTTTGACATGATTGCAATCTCTTGTGCTAAGGGTTTATTGTTGTAGATTGTATCTCTTCGTGAGTTTCATTATCATCCCAAGCAGAAGAAATATCACAAAAGGAAACTGATTACACGTTTTCAACATATATTGAGTTCCCAAGCCACATTCATGTTGCAACATTAATGATCAAAGGAGTTCCACAGCCAATTTACAAGGGTTTACAAATATAGCTTGTTTATTGTACTTTGTAATTATAATTGTATTTGTAATAGCATTCTATATCTGATACACACTTTTTTTGTTTTTTTGAGATACCCACTTAATTATATGCTCCCATTTTTTTCATTTAAGCACTCAAATCGGCATTTATATAATAAATGAAGCAATTCAAACTACAAACTAACCAGAAAAAAATTAGAAAATTACCAGCAAAATTAAGATAGGGGAAAGAGGAGGGAGTGTAGAATGATCGCCAGCAACCCAATCAAGAGCAACAGCACCATCATCTTTAGTTCTTAAACATTCTCGCTTATACTTAACTTCTGGAAGAGACCGATAAAACGCAGCAAATATGGTCTCAACATGTCGGTTAGACCCGATTAGAGGAAACGGGTTGTATGGGTCCTCCAGATTCTTCTTCAAAGCAGGTAAAAACTTATTGCGACCACCTCCAAGAACTTCGAGTGACGGATGAACTTGAATAGACTGTCGCGTACCCGTTTCCGACATTGATGCCACGTAGGATCTAGTGACGTGGAGGCGGTGGTGTGCGGTAATGGTGGTAAAGGAGGAAGGGAAATAGCGGGTATGGAAGAGAAAGTGAGAATTGAGACGGGCCATTGGTGGGTTGATTTTGTGGGCATGGTGTTCAAGTCGGGTGCTATCACAATTCAATCAAATCGGGAAATGATGGAAAATGAAGCAGCTTGTGGAGTTCTTTTGTCCACGTTTATCACAATTCAAGTCTCCTCATAGAATCTATTAAAGCTTATTCTATACTTTTACTCTTTATTTTCTTTTATAGATCGATCGAATTATAGATGGTCTCTTAAAGAAATCGTCTCTCACAAGAATATATGCTTGATGTTTGTGCTTCGTAGCTTGAAATTTTTTTGCCTAAGAGCACACTCTCAATCGGGATTGTGCGAATGTGGATCGGATTGACGGTCTAGACCTGACTCGGTCGAACTTGGACCTGTAAAAATGACAAATTCGGGTTTTAGCTCAGGTCAGGTCCAAACCTGGAAAAATCAGGGTTTGACCGATATATGTAATATGTTTTTTTTAGGTTCTAAAAAATAAATGGACTATTTAGGAATTTCTTAGAAATTATTCCGAACTCATCACGTCATCAGATACTTCTCTCCTCCCCAAATCATTTACATTTCCATTTCCCTTCACCTCTAATTTATTTTTGTTAATGGCGGCATCCTACTTTTTATTTAACTAGTTGTGGGGCCGCATGCTACGCACGCGGTTATTAGTTTACGTGATTCGAGTTTCATGTAAAAAATAATTGAATAAAACGATTGCAAAAAAATTAATCTTCAAAGGTATTTGTAATAACTAATTCTATAGAATTCAGAAAATCTAATAGTAAGCAACTTCTTGGATTCTAGAATTGATAAGCAAGTTGTTCACATACAACGTAATGTAGATATGTTGCTATATTAATAAGCAAAATACAACATACTTGTCCAAAATACATGCTTCAAAAGACAATGTTCAAACACCAAGCATTTGTTTAAGTCCTAAGAAAAGATATTAGCTATTACAATAGGTAGTGAAGAAACTTAGATGGAGTCTTCTGGATTGATTGAAGATTCAACCAAAGAAAAATCTAAGGCCCGTCGCATTTTAAGTTCAGCTTCAGTCTGAGGTGTTGCCTCTGGATTGTGAACAAATTATGACACTACAACATAATTTGCTTTTAGTGGGATATATTTAGCGACATTTAATTTAAATGTCGCTATTACAAATTTCTTATAGTGTATATAGAGTATTTAGTGACATTTATAAGAGTCTTTAGCAGCATATTAAAAAGTCACACTAAAGCTTTTAGCGACATAGGATTTAGTGACATTTCTCACAAATGTCACTATAGACTATAATGACAATTACATTTGCCACTAAAAACTAAATTAAGTGTTACTAAATCACTTTATGGTGGAACTTAAAATAAAAACTAATAATTATTACACTAAAAATATGAATTAGTGACATTCTTTTAATGCCACTAAATAGGAGTAAATAATTGATCTTGTTTTTTGTTTGTTGGTAAGACTGTTGTTGAAGGGCTTGTTGGGAGCAGCAATCCTTTGTTTTTGGGTTCTTGTGAAGCTATTGGTTCAAGCGAAACTGATTTTAGCACCCATTTCAGAACACCATTTTTTGCTAAAGCCGTAGTAGGTCCAAGTTCAATGTATATTGGCTTAGCTTTAAGTGATTCTGCGATTTCTTGATAAGTTATTATCTTGTCCTGTTGTATAGATACAGATGAATGAACATATAGCATTATGTCAATTTAGAGTGTATAGATGTAGTGACGTACATAAGATTCAGGAGCGTATAGTTCACTAATTGTTCTTCAAAAGAGCTGTGCAATGGTGTCTTTAAAGGCTGTGAGACTCATAGATCCCGTATCATCTTGGGCATTGAAACTAAGAGCTAATCTGAAATGTAAAACATATATTACAATTGAATATAGTTTATCATTAATAGATGTATTGGATCATGGAAACGTATTCGATTTGTATTGTATTAATTAAATTTCAAAAGAGTTATAATTCAAACCTTGGCATTGATATGCTGTCTTTTTTGTGACACCATTGGCAAGTAAAAACTTCATTCTTTTCTGTGTCGGTCTTTTTATTACAACCATTGCAGTCTAGGAATTTTCGTATATCATCGTAGCAACAATTGGTGACGAATGCTTTAATCCAATGTCTTTCATCTTGTATGGTATTTGTTGTCTATATAATATCAAAGTTAGTTTAATATTTGTATATTTAAGAACAACTATTGTTTTAATGGTTGCTTGATATTTGATAAGGGTGTATACAAATAGTACGTATCTAATAATAATGGAAGACAACATTAATATTGATTTGATATTCATAATACATAAGAAATGAAACATGCGAATTCTAAGATATATTGTTTTTTTCTTGATGGAAGCTATTGTTGTCAGTTGTCGCTTTGTTGATGAAATGCGACTTTGTAAACTTTGTTGTTTGCGTTTATGAAGCAAGTCTGCATGAGAAGAAGCCCTGTATAAATGGAACCATGAGTTATTTGTATAATAGTCGATGTTACGTAAAAATTCTATGCGGGATACTTTACCATTTTCTTAGCAATTTTGCCTTTTCACCTATTGGTGCAGTTATAATTGATGAGGACATTGTGGTCGATAACTCGAATCCTAATTTTTGCAAAAGTGAGTGTTAATCACAAATAATAAAACACAATTGATTTTCACATAGCGAAGATAACATATACTCCCTCAAATTTTATTTAGATGTCTCATTTGCTTAGGCTATTTAAGTCTAATCTTTATGTGAAGTTACTCGAAGAGAAGTAAACCCGTTAATGGAATATGCGATAGGCTTCTCCAAGTCGGAAAGATCATTCCAAGCAGAAATATATTGTTAAAGGTTGATGTGAGCTACATCATTGAATAATCAATAGTAAGAAAAACATCAATGATCAATATAACAAAAACTAATTAAATAGATGTGCTTCACAAAGTGTATATGGTAAGAGTTTAAGAAAATACCTGTGATTAGTAATCATTAATTCAGAAACGCTGTTCTTTTGATCAAATGCTCCATTGACAGTGCGATATTATCTCTAATGAAGAGGATAATACCGCGAGTATATCTAATAGTAATACAAATTCAGACTTAAAGTAGTGTGGAAATGAAAACATAATGTTTAAAAAAAGGTTGACATATAATATAAATATTAGACTAAATACTCAAGAAATAATAAAAACTTCAATTACGTACCAAATCTATCATAAAAACTGAAGATTCGAGGAATTGTAGAAATAGTATAATAGCTTGGTTCAAATTGCTGGGTTGCAGAACTAGTGGGTTGAATAATTGTGCGACTGTTAAAGGTCATCTAGTATTCACCTGATTTCGTACGGTACTGCTCTTCCACAGTTCGAATAGTTGGATTAGAAATAAAGTATTCATGGTTCTATTGTATTAAATCTGCATATGCATCAATATCATCTTCAAAAAGGGTGGCCTTCATCAAATCACCCTAACAGCAAGTGAAATAAGAAAATTATTTAATGGTTGTTTGAACCGTCGTTATCTCTCAAAAGGTTATATGGCATAGAATATTGACATGCATTTTCATCTTGGAATACAAAGAGTTGATATTTTTTCTTTCCTGGTGATTGGAATGGCCTGGACTTTTCTATCACTTTTATCTTTACCTTGTGGATATTTGCTTTGTCTGATAATTCTTTGAATGTAGAGTATTTTTTCCTTCATGATGGTGATGATCTGCATGGTTGCAAATCCATTTTACAATATCATCCTCTTAAAATATTCAAAGATTTAGAATCATGATAAAACTCAATCATCAAAAAGAAAGGTATAAATCTGCTCAAACTTTCAATGCACCATCAACACAAAGACTTGATCAAAATAAGTAAATGAGTAAGTTAGAAAATGCTAAGTTCTCTTCTTCTTGAACCAAATTAACTTAAACTTATTCAGGCCAACTAAACTTAATCTAAGATATTCTTCTATTTTAGAACCAAGTGTTTATATTTGCAGTCCAAATATTAGATTTCTACGATGGTGACATGTTTACCATAATATACAAATCCAATAAGCTATAAGCTAAATATATTTTTAAGTAAATCTCCCATCAACTAAATTTAAGAACAATCAAAAAGCAACATTATTCAAAGTATTGTAATTTGTAAGTGAAAAGGTTGAACAAAAAATTCATAAATCTAGTTTACCAAATGTATTGATACGGTACACATTTGTATAATAGGTTATTCAACAGATCAGAATAGGGTACACATGGAAGTAAAATGTATTATGCAACTAACATATAATAATCTGGAGTATATCAAACCCCATTGAAAGGGAAAGCTGACACAATTGGCATAACTGAAGATGTATAGCACTGTAAGTCATAGAATAACAGAAATAGTTCTTATTAGTTCTTATTAGAAACTAGTGCAAGGCGCACATCGGCACAAGGGTTGTGCCATGCCATGCCTGGGCTTGTGCAATCAAAACAGTAGGTGCAGAGACATTTATATTGTTTTCTAAACCATGTAGAGACTCACCTGCTCTAATTCACCCAAATTATGTGTGCCTAGGGGAATCGCTTCACCTCACTTCTTGCTAGGTATCTAGCAAAATGTTATGCCTATGGCATGCTTTCTAAAATTAACTTACCAGCACAGTCACCATTTATATCATCTATTTTAGATGTTAAATGGATGGATAGATGGAGTAAACCTCCATATAATATAGATACAAAATACATAGCCCAAGTAAATTATAAAAGCCCTAGCTTAGCTTTAGGAACAATTTATCTCTAAGGGGTCGATACAAGACATCTAATAGGCACAAGTTATGCACCTATATTACTCTGGTTTTTCTATTAAGTATCCTTGTCAAATAATCATCACTCTTGCATAAGTATTGACAATTATTTAATTTGGGATAAAATCTCAAAATGCTTTGAAGTGTAGTACAATGATATTTAGTTATTTACGGATAGCCACACATATTAACAAATGTAGTGTGCTTGTATAAATACCAGTACGTAGAAGTTTTTCTCTATTCTTAGTAGCACACCTTGTACGCGTAATAACAATTTAGTCACAACTCTTTATTCAAACCACACACACCGAGTCATATGCTTAACATATTGATTAATATCTCCATGTTATTAATTTAGCTAAGATACTCAAAACACTACTTAAAAAATCTCTTTCAAATCGAGCTTGTACCTCTATTAACATGCAATAAAGATGTCACAAAAAAAGGATCATAAATTGTACATTCTGTAAATATTAATGACACCATTAGCATTTCAATACCAATAAATGTAATCGATCAACCATAATCTACAACTGCTTAAATCTTAACTATACTTAATCAAACATCATTCTCCATTGTTTACCAGGAATCTCAACTATATGAGAAAACCTTTTCATGTAAATCAACAAGTGATAAATTGATGTATGTTTTTCATTTTAAAATAACTCACAACAATAACATGTTAAAATGATTAGAACACCAACCCTTCAACCTGATTAATTTCCATCATATTATCTTCAAATAATGAAAACTTTGATAAATATATGATCAAACTCAGCAGAACATTCATATCAGAAAATGTAAACAACAGCATAATTAGCACAGTGATCTATCATTTATAACCATTGTTGATTTAGCAAATTCAAAAGCTAATTAGAAAGAGCAGCACAATTAGCATAGTAATGTATTTAGCAGCACAAGAGCAAGACATAAAATGAAAAGAAGAGAGAATAGCTTGACTAACCTTCTACTAAGTTTGTGTGAGTTGATATTGATGTGTACTAACTGTGATGTTAGTCAGAAGGACTAAGGAATATATATATATATATATATATATATATATATATATATATATATATATATATATATATATATATATATATATATATATATATATATATATATATATATATATATATATATATAGGATCAAATGAGAAGGGGTCTTAAATTGAGAAGGGTAAGATGCAATTTCAGCCGGCCAGATGAAAGATCAATGGTCAAGATGATTCTTAAACTTGCACGCGGTTCAGGGCCCTTTTTTATCCGGTTTTTTTTTTAATTTTTTTACATTTTATAAAGATACTATGTGCTTAGAAAAAGATACTATGTTATGAATAAGGGTTACTATGATTATGTATAGTTACTGTGTTCTCTCAATCTTAACAGAACATCTTAACTTTTAAAAATAAACGTAGTAACCTTTAATCATAACATAGTATCATTTTTTAAAAACATAGTAACCTTAAATCATAACATAAAATGGAGAAAAAATCGACGAGAATGATGATTTTCACCCGTTGGATTTTCATAAGATCAATGGCTATAAATCCTTCTTATCCTTCTCATTTTGAGACCCCTTCTCAATGGATCCCTCCCCTATATATATATATATATATATATATATATATATATATATATATATATATATATATATATATATATAACACCATGAGAGAGAAAGTTAGAGTGAGAAGGAGTAGGGTTCCAGCTGCTAATTTTGAATTACTGCATGGAAGACGAAGAGTTTATCATCATTCAAACGGCTGTCCAGTTAACGGTGCTCCTCGGTTTACTCAAACTGAACGTGTTTTATTTGAACGGTTCTCCGGCATCCAAGGTGTACAAGGTGAAGAACAAACCTAACTTTACGGTGACTGAGCAACAATCCAAAGATGTTAATACTGCAAAAACGCGAAACGACAGTGATGAAGGATGGGTTTATGTGGAAAAACGAAAAAACAAAAATACACAACGTCATACAGACCACTTTGTTGGTAATGATCCAAACTCGTGGGATGGTCATGGAGGGGAACCCCGCCGCCAATGGTGGCGTGGACCTCGGGAGCCTCCACGTGTTAGGGACGGTGAGGTGAGTCTATTTGTTGATGGTATAACTCCATCATTATCCTTGGCTGAACTTAGGAAAAGGTTCGAAATGTTTGGCTCCGTCACGGACATTTATATTTCCGGTAAGAAACGAAAGAACAAAAGGTCAAATTTTGGATTTGTAAGATTTGCAAAGGAGGAAGAGGCAAAAGCAGCAATACAAAAACTTAATGGATGTTCATTCCCTGGTGGCAAATTATGGGTCTCACAAGCAAAATACCGTAAGACCATAACAGCAAAAAACAGCATCAATGGAGTCTCAAGTAAAGATCGAACAAAAAGACAACCTGTTAACAAATCGACCCTTAGGGACCATCGAAAATATTCTGAAGTGTTGAGGGGTAATCCGAACAGTCAGCAGAAGGAAGCAAGGAGTGAAGTTCAAAAGGCTTCCCTCGTCATCGAGGATTTACCGATGGGCATTTCGGAGGATTGACTCAAAGACTTATTTCAGGAAGTTGGAAGGGTAGAAGATATTACCATCTCCAGACGTGATGAAGAGGGTAAAAAAGCTCCATTCGGGTACATCAGATACAGTAGCTTAGCAGAGGCAAAGGAAGCAATTAGTAGATTTCATGGGCACACCATTAAAGGGCACAAAATGAAGGTAGCATGGGAGATTGCTGATCCGAAAGTGAAGAAGATGCCACAGAACACTACTACTGATCTACGGAACAGCAAGGTACATATTAAAATTTCAAAAAATCATGATATGGTTGATAGCTTAAAATTTGCTGTTGTTGTTAGTACTGAGCATGTTATCAATGGGAATGATGTTACTGACTGTATTGCTGATTGCCATATACCTTTCATATGCGTTTCATCCCTTTCCCCTTATGATGTGATTATATTTTTGGGTGATGATGCTGAGGTCCAAAATGCTTTACATGAAGATTCCCCCTTACGGAAATTTTTTTCGAGGATACGTAGATGGGAAAAAGGAGAGCGTTTTAATAAACGCGTTGCTTTGGTTGAGTGCAATGATATACCTCCCGATCTTTGGAGCTTTGAGAACATTAATTTGATTGGTGAAAAATGGGGGAAGGTTTTAAAGGTTGATAATGTGTTTTATGGGTTGAACAGTGTAACATCGGCACGTATTATGATTGAAACTCAAGTGCAAAATATTATAGATGAACATGTTGTCTTGGATTGGGAGGAAGACTCGATATCTGTATGGGTTCATGAAATACAAAAAGGGGATTGTGAGCACAGTAATAAGATGGATTATGTGGAGGTCGAAGTGGATACGGTTGACAATGATAGTGAACTTGATAAAAACGAACAGCAGATGGAGGTTGGCGCTATGGTACAGGATTTGTCGACAGATTTCAATGTTGTTAGAAATAATGGTGAATCACAATTTGATATACAGTGCAATGATATGGAGGCTGAAAATGTGGTAATGGAGCAAATGGCAGACATAAATAATGGAAGAGATGCTGGCAGCTTTGTTGATCCAGCAGCATTGGTCTTATCTCAGACCAAGTGTGTGTTCGAGTCTCAGCTGTATGTTGACTTAAATTTCGATCCTATGCTGGAGGAGGAAGCTAATACAGTCTGCTGCACAGGCCAACTACAGAACATAACCAAAAGGAAAGCTAGAGGTAGACCAAAAAGGATTGTCAGCTCACTACCCAACCCCTTATTTGTACCCTCTACTCCATTGACAGAAACCTCAGAGGCAAAGGAAACATGGAAGGTTGGGAAAAATATAGGATGTAAGTCCAAGAGAGAGGGCCATGTAATTGAAGAGTTGCGTAAATCCAAAAGAATCATGGCGCTAGAGGAGAAAAGCTCGACAAGGGGCTTGTAATGGACTCCTTACCGTGGGTGGATTGAATATTAAATCAATATGAATTTGTTTTTTTGGAATGTGAGGGGTTTGGGAATGGGTGAAAGGAGTATATCGATTAGAAATTTAATTCGAAGGAGGAAAATTTCATTACTTGGGCTTGTAGAGACAAAGCATGGTAGGTCCTTCAATCGTAGAATTCGAAGATTGTGGGGGAACGATGAATTTGAGTGGTGCGAGTCACTTGCTTTGGAATCATATAGTGGTGGCATCATCATGGTATGGGATCCAAATTTTTTTCAAGCTTCACAAAAATTTATTAGTGATAGATGGATTCTTCTTGAGGGTCAAATTGTTAAAAGTGGCTTTAAATGTTGTGTGGGTATTATCTATGCTCCTAATGACAGAGATGGAAGGGCGCAGATGTATGATTCTTTGAAGGATCTACACTCTAATTGTAGAAAACCATTCCTTCTTATGGGCGACTTCAATGAGGTATTGCACCCTAGTGAGAGGATGGGAGTGTATAGATTTGATGCTAGCATGAATGACTTCATTGAATGGATTAATGACCTGTGTCTCATCGACATACCCCTTCATGGTATAAAATTCACTTGGTCAAGGGGTAACTCAAGAAGCAAATTGGATTGTTGTCTTTGCAATGATGAGTGGTTGGTGAATTTTCCACACATGCGGCTTGAAGGTCTACCTAAAGGCTCGTCTGACCATGATCCACTTCTTGTAGCTTTGGAGGAAAAATTGAATTGGGGTCCGAAACCTTTCAGATGCTACGATAGTTGGTTCTTGCACCCAAAATTCAAAGAATTTGTGAAGAATGAATGGAATAACCTCCCTAATGTCGGCTTGATCAACAAAATGAAGGCTTTGAAAAATCCACTGAAATCGTGGAGTGTGGAGAAATTTGGAGCTATGGAATGTACCATCATGAATCTTGAAAATGCTATCCATGTGTTGCAAAAGGAGGGGGAAACAAGACAGTTATCTGAGGAGGAATGCGCTAGACTTCGAGCTTGCCAAAACCACCTCCATGCGTGGTTAATCACGAGAGAAAATTGTGGAGACAGAAGGCTCGTTCCTTTGGATTTAGCCTAAAAGACCACAACACAAAAGTTTTCCATGCAATCACAATGATGAGAAGAAAAAGGAATGATATTGTACAGCTTGAAATTGACGGAAAATCTGTCTTTGGGGTGGATGAAATAAAGCAAGAGATCCACAGATACTTCACCAGTAGATTCTCGCAGAAGGAACTTCCTGATATTGATTTCGACATCGGTGATCATGCAAAAGTGTCGGAGATGCAAGCTAAAGCTTTAGAAGCCCTACCATCTCGTGAGGAAGTAAAACAGGCAGTGTGGGCGTGTGGAACAGACAAAGCACCGGGATTTGATGGGTTCAATTTCAAGTTCATCAGGGAAATGTGGGAGGACATAAAGGAGGAGATCTACGAATTTGTCATTCGGTTCTTGGAGCATGGGGATATTGCTAGGGCCATTAATGTAACTTGGGTGTGTTTAATTCCTAAAATTTCAAACCCATCGTCAATTGAAGATTTTAGGCCAATAAGTATGGTCGGGGCTGTATAAAAAATCATCTCCAAGTTGCTATCCTACAGGCTTCAGGAGGTAATGGCAGATTTGATTGATGAATCTCAATGTGCCTTCATCAAAGATAGGCAAATTCTAGATGGTGTGCTTATTGCTAATGAGGCGATTGGTTGGCTAAAAAAGAAGAAAATTCCAGGTGCATTGCTAAAATTAGATTTTCAGAAGGCTTATGACTCGGTTAAGTGGTCATTCCTTCAAAAGGTTATGGAGAAGCTTGGGTTTGGTAAAAAGTTGATTAAATGGATTATGTTGTGTGTTTCTAGTGCTTCAATGTCGGTCTTAGTTAATGGTTCTCCTCTTAAACCCTTTAAGATGGAGAAAGGTTTACGACAAGGAGATCCATTGTCTCCTTACCTCTTCATTCTTGTTAGTGAAGCTTTGGTGTGCCTTTTGTAGAAAGCTGAGGAGATAAAGCTGATCGAAGGAGTAGAAATTGGAAAAGAGAAGGTCGTTCTAAAACACCTTCAATTTGCAGATGACACACTCATTTTTGTGCCGAGGAGTAGGTATGTGGTAACAAACTATTTCCGTATTCTTGATGTTTTTGCTCTAATGTCTGGGTTGAGTTTGAATTACAGCAAATCACAGATTATTTCTTGGAGTTCTTCAGACCATGAGTGGGCAAAGAGTATTGCTGCTGAAAATGGGTGCCTACATTCGGTTTGCCTGGTTACTTACCTTGGTTTACCGCTTGGTGATAATATGAAGCTGTCTTCTGCATGGAAACCGGTTATCTCTAGAATACAAGGGAAACTCTCATCTTGGAAATCGAAGATACTCTCACGAGCCGGTAGGCTCACGTTGATAAAGAGTGTCATCAATAGCCTCCCGATTTATTACATGAGCATGTTCAAAATGCCAAAGGTTGTTGCTCAACAAATTATAAAATTGCAAAGAAGTTTCTTTTGGGGTGCATCTGGAGACAACTGTCTTGCCCCACCTTCAGTTGCATGGACATCTATTGAACTCTCAAAAGAAATGGGGGGTCTTGGGGTTGGAAACATTTTGATTAAAAACCTTGTCCTTCTTTTTAAATGGTGGTGGAGGTATTCAGATGGGGGGTTATCCTTGTGGAAAAGGATCATAATGTCGATTAATAGCATTAGGAGCCTTAAGGCTTCCTCGCACACGCTTGGAAAAATCAAAAAAGGCATGTGGGCTGATTTGATGAGTAATGATCCGGATGTGCATAGGGTACGAGAAATTATTGAGGAGGGAATGAATGCTAGAGTTGGGGATGGTAAATCCACACTTTTTTGGCATGATAAATGGGCCCCTTCTGGAGTGATTAAACAAACTTTCCCCCGTCTTTTCTCTTTATCGGAACAGAAGTGTGCAAATATTGATCAAATGGGTGATTGGCAGGATAATGTCTGGATTTGGAAATTTAGATGGAGAAGAAGACTCTACGATTGGGAACAAGAGGATTTTGTTAGGCTAAAGATTCTTATTGAACAAATTGTGCCTAAGATGGGTGTTGTAGATGGTATTTGCTGGCATGGGAGGGAATTCAATAAATTCCCTATCAAGAGCATCATGGATAGGATACATTCTCATTACTCCCCGATTTTGCCTAAACCTTTATCTTCTCTCATTTGGAAGATCAAGGTCCCTCCGAGAGCTCAAATTATCTTATGGCATGCTTGTCTTGAGAAGCTTAAAACGGGAGATTTTCTTGTTGACAAAGGGTTAATACATATTGATGATGCTTGTTGTCCTTTTTGCAGGGTGGTCATTGAAACTAACTCTCATATTCTTTTCTCTTGCCATATTTCGTGGAGTATTTGGATGCAGATTCTACATTGGTGGGGAGTTTCTGGAGTTCTACATTACCAATGCCCAACATTCTCAATGTTGTGGGCATCATTGAAGCCTACTCGATGCAGTATATCTCTTTGGAACCTTATCCTAGGATGCACTATATGGTCTCTATGGTTTCAAAGGAACCAAATCAAATTTGAAGGCAGCTCCATCGACACCCCAAAGTTCATCAATACTTTAAAGATCCGTGTCAAAGTTTGGGCAGAGGAGATCCTTGGATACAAATGCAGTGATACAGAGATTGGAGTTGATTGATACTTTATTTGTTTTTTTTTGTTGTTTTGGTGGCGTTTCTCTGTATTTTTTGTTGCTTGGGAGTTGTCATTGTATCTTCTTGTTTTTTCATTGCTTAGGAGTCAGGACTATTACTATGGTTGAGCTATTCAACCTCGAGGTGTATGGGTGTGGTTTTTGGATACTGTTTTGATGATGCATAGTCCGGTTAGTAGTGTGAGTTTTTTTCCCAACAAAATCTTCCACTTGGGAAAAACTTCCTCACTAGTAGGATGGTCAAGGTCATCTAAGAGTAAAAAATTCTTGGGTTACGAATGTTTATCCGGATGATCGGGTCGGTTTAAAATGAGTGTCATTTGGTTTAGCTTCGGGTCATTAGTTATTGTAAGTTTGTAACACCCAATAATTACGTCCAATTTTTTTTTTAAAAAAGATTTTTAAGAAAAAACATAAACCAAACCTACAACATCTAAGGGTGAACACGGTCCAAATCTAGTCCGGTTCCGATCCAACCCTGAAAACTACCGGTCCAGTTTGGGTTTAGACCGATTGGACCGGCTTACTCATATACTTAGAATATTGAAATTCTTAGAAAATGTAAATAATGAATTGATGTTGTCTTACCAATTACCATCCTTCATCATATAAAAAATTTTATTTATTAATTTATAATTCATGGAATTTTTAAGAAATAATTAATATTAGCTTGCTCAAATCTATTAACGAAGTTAAACTAACATGTTAAAGCAAGTGAAAATATTCAAGAATTTGACGTTAACTTTAATCATTTAATCGAACATGCTTTATCTTGTACTTTGGATAATTGTGATAAGGATGTGTCGAATGTTGTTGGATTAAGGTTTGGAACAATTCATGAGGTTCTTGATATGGAGCAAATGAAGCTTCAATGAAGGTGGGTACCATGCCTTGAACGAGTCAAGGCATGGCTAGTTGATTGGCTACAAGTGCAACGAAGAAGGAAAACATCAGGTTCTTGCTCGAGTACATGCTCGTTCGAGCCATGTGCAGCTCGTTCGAGCAAGGAGGTCAGTGGGCAGCAGTGTACAGCAGGGGGTCCCTGCTCGTTCGAGCAGGCTGGCAGCAGAGAAGTCAACAGCTCAGCAGTCAACTTTGGGGTCGTTTCCTTGGTTCACTTGTGCATTGAATTGGGTTTGACTTGTTTAATTGTTGAATTATTATCATACTTATTAGTATGTTAATTGTGTGAGTTACATTGTGATTTATGGTGAGTTATGATGTGGTTCTAGAATGATGTATTGTTCCACTTTAAAAGGATACATCATTCATAGAACAAAACCACCAAAAACACACATTGTGAGAGGGCTTAAGCATTGTAACAAACTTGAGAGTGTTCTATCTTTGCTTTAGTATTGTGGAGATCTTAAGAGGTTGTTCTTAAGATAGAGAGGTTTATTATAAGTGTATTGTTGAATCATTATAATAAACAACATTTGAAGGGGAGGTATCAAAGATACCTCATAAAACACTTGTGTCATTTTTGCTCTAATTTTCATTTGTGTTTCTTTTGTTGAACCTCCATTGCACCGTTTCTTTCATAACATTTTAAAGAAATAATAAAAAAATATTAACCATATATATATTTTAAAGAAACATAATATCTAATTTTTCCAATACCTTTCAATTATAGTAGCATAATAGCATTATTCTATTAGATAAACAAACTTTAAGAAATATTATTCCAACAAGCAGAAGCATGCAGCACGCTAGCAGCCATAGTGAATGAATATTAACCGGTCCTATCCGATCTAACCCTAAATTTTTCGGGTTTGAACCGGACCAGACCGAAACCCAGATTTCATAATTTTTAAGGGCCGGAGATTGGACCTGATGCTTCCGGTCCTAGCCGATTTCGGTCTGGGTTTAACCAGTTCCGGCCTAGACTACCAGTTCAGTTTAATTTTGCACACCCCTAGCCACACATCTATTCTTGATAAGGAATAAATGTAAGGCTAAACAACTATAAAGTAGATCTATAAAATTTAACTAAACAATTTTTACAATTGGAAGTAAAAATTTTAACT
Organism: Amaranthus palmeri; assembly: GCA_019776075.1. Taxonomy (NCBI): domain Eukaryota; kingdom Viridiplantae; phylum Streptophyta; class Magnoliopsida; order Caryophyllales; family Amaranthaceae; genus Amaranthus; species Amaranthus palmeri. Next base: position 45,698 of record JAAKBH010000081.1, read on the forward strand.
AAGACATGACTACTAATAATAAGTAATTATCTAGGTGCAACTCACTCTACGATCCCCAAGCGATCAATAACCTACAAAAATAAGAACACAAGAAATATAAGGGAAAACCTCCCAAAATCAGGAAATTGCGTAATTTCAATTCAATCCCGAAAAACAGTTAAGTTTCAAAAAATTTAATAAAATAAAATATAATCGAGTTAAAATTAGTTTATAGAAAATAATATATAGTTGGGTTAAAAACAATTTGAGAAATAATATGATATCACATTAACTAATTAATTAATTTGATAGTATATAATGACAACCACATATATCCAATTACTAGTTTAAGGAACGAGAACGCCAATAGGTCGAGGCTTTACCCCTACCTACTTCATCAAGAGGTCATCACCCCAAATAATTGAAGGGCATCAGAGTTGTCTCAAGTAATCCTAGTGTGCACGCCCCTCTACTTAGATCATAACAAAAAGAAGGAAGACCAATCAACGTATTAAGTAGCAGAAATAATAATACATGTCGATAGCTATACCTATACTAATCAAACAGGCGAACCTATTCATCACCCTTATAATTCGATCAGAACAAATTTAAGAGCTTCATTTTCCTCGTGTTACACTCAGGGTCGTTTCTGACCATAGGCAACGTAGACATTTGCCTAGGGCCTAGAGTTAGAAAGGGCCTAAAATTAGAAAATGCTAGTTAATGAAAGCACACACTTAAAAATTTGCAATCTATGAGTAATTTTATCATTTAAGAATTATATGATACGTATACATTTTGAATTCTAATTATAATATATAGGGTCTATCTTTGTTATTTTTCTAAACACTTATTTAAGTTCAGAATCGACCCTCTATTGAGAGGACCCACTTCTTTCAATTTGCCTAGGGCCTATATAATGCCAGGAATGACATTGGTTACACTTTATGTGATTTAATATATTTAATTTATTAGACTCGAGCACACAAACATATATTTAAACATACATTTATTATTTATTTTATTATAAGATCATAAATTTTCCTAATAAAAATATATCTCAAGAATATCCAACTGAACGAGTCTCTCTCTAGAATTCTCTCTTGAGTCTCTCTAGAGTTTGAGTTTTTTTGTCCCTTTCTTTGGGTTCTTGTCTCCTTTGAGAGTTTCTCCTGGGTTCTTTCCTTTGGTTTTTTTTTGTGTTTTTCCTTCGTTTTTTCTGTGTTTTGGAGGGGAGTTTGGTGTTTTTTCGTGGTTCTTTTGGTAAGATTCTGTGGACACCTATCATCCATGGCTGAAGAGAGTAGTCTTGCATCCAAGATTGATTCATGTTCTCATGATGAGGCAGAGATGAGACGTAGCAGGCCAAATACTGACATTATTTCTGATAATTTGGTAATTGAATGGTTTGAAGATGGAGAGGAGGCGGAGGTTGAAAAGGACCGTGTCGAGTTGGGGCTTGTGGGTAGTGTGTGGATGAAGAAAACCATTAATCCTATGGCATTCATTTCTACTATGAAGGGGGTGTGGTCGGTCAAGAACGGGATTGAAATTGTTAATATCGGGCAAAATTTATTCCAGATTCAATTGTTCCATTGGTGTGATAAGAAGCGTATTCTTGATGGCCAACCTTGGCATTTTGATAAGTTCCCATTGTTATTAGAGGAGTTGAGCAAGGCCGTTAAACCATCCGATTTAGAAATTTTTCATTTACCTATTTGGGCACGTTTCTACGAAGTGCCTTTTAGGGGTCGCGGGAATGAAGAGAACGCTCGGCAATTGGGAAATCAAGTTGGAATTTTCATGGAAGTGGCGAAGTCGGGTGGGCTTGGTTTGGAAAAATCTTTGCGCATTCGGGTTAAAATCGATGTTCGTCAACCAATTCGGGATTCCATTTCAATCAAGATTAGGGGGGCAAATTATTTCCATTCCCGTAAAGTATGAGCGGCTTCCTATGATTTTTTTCTACTGTGGCCACTTGGGTCATGGTACGAATGACTGCATGGAAGTCGAAGGGGATGTTACACCGGAAAGAAAATTTGGGCCTTCTCTTAGAGCTTCTCCGTGGAAAATTGTTAAAGAGGAGGAGGGGGCTTCGAAGAGGGGGCTGTCGATGGCAATTGGAGGGTGGGAAATGGTATGGTTTTTGTGACTCAGGAGCGGGATAAAGAACGGAAACGGTTGGACAAGGCGGTGGAGGAGGAAGTCGTTGCGATTTTTAATAAGGTCTCGATTGTCCAAGATGTGGATGATAAAGGAGTTGAGGTGGTGGGGAAGGATATTGAGGGTGATAAGTCTCACTGTTTTTTGGATACATCTTTGGAAGGAGAAGGGCATGAAGAGGGTCTTGTGGCATGTAGGAAGGAAACGGGGATTGTGGTCTTAGGGGAGGGTCATGGTGAAGGAGCGGTTTCTTTTGTAGCTGGGCAGGACGGTGCGGTTAGGGGGGAAGGGGGCTCTTCGTGTGGACAGGGTATTTCTTCAAGAAGATGGAGACGTCGAGATAGGGGGGTGGACAAGTCACGGGTTGTGGGGAATAGTCCTCGGGACCAAATGGGTAAACGCAAAGTCGGGGTTGGAATTTTGGATGAGGCTCCTCCTGGGTTTGATTCTCCTACTTACAAGCGTCGTATTGTTCCTATGGAGACCGATGAATCGGGCGACAATTTAATAAATGTGGCGGGTCCCACGGAATGGACCCTCGGGGGTCAATGAGTGCTTTTCTTTGTTGGAACTGTCGTGGGTTGGGGTCCCCGGCGGCAGTTCGTAGTTTGTCGGACTTAGTCCGTAGTCAATCCCCTAATATTCTTTTTTTATGTGAGACTAAACGCTGGGATGTGGAGATGGTCAAGATTTAAAGAAGGCTTGGTTTTGAGAACGAGGTTTGGGTTGATGCTTTGGGGCGTGCGGGGGGTGTGGCCCTTTTATGGGAAGGTGGTGTTGATTTGCGTATTCGTTCGATGGATGACCGTTATATTGATTTTGATGTTATTGAAGATTCGGGTCATAGGTGGAGAGGTACGGGTATCTATGGATTGTCCGAGTCAAATAATAAGTGGCAAACTTGGGCTCTTCTTCGACGTTTAAATGTCACTCTGGGGCTTCCTTGGCTTGTGGCAGGGGACTTCAATGAAGTCTTAGCGGAATCGGAAAAGAATGGTGGGAATTCTATTGGGCTTTCTTCTATGCAAGATTTTAGGGACGTGCTTGAAGTTTGTGGGCTTCGTGATTTGGGCTTTAGGGGTTACAAGTTCACTTGGTCCAATAAGCGTGGGGATAATTTCATTGAGGAACGTCTTGATAGGGCTCTCGCTACTGAAGAATGGATCGATTTATTTCCTTCGTTTGGGGTTCATAATTTGGTGTGGGATTCTTCGGATCATTCTCCCATTTTAATTCGAAGTAAAAATATTCTTGGGAATTTTGATAGGAATTTTGTGGGTCCTCCTAAGATTTTTCGCTTCGAAGCTAAGTGGCTCTATGTTAAGGAATTTCCGGGGGTGGTGGAAAAGGCTTGGGTGGCGGCTGAAAATAAATCCTTTGGGTCTTGGGCGGAGAAAATTAATATTTGTGGGCGAACTCTTGATAAATGGGGTAAAGAGACGTTTAAGGGTATTCATAGTCGGCTTCGTTGGTTGCTTAAGCGTCTTAAGTATCTTCGGGGGCTTCATCAATCGGTTTCTATCATTGACGAAGAGCGTAGGGTGGAGGAGGAGATAAGGGAGATTAGGAAGAAAATCGAGACTGATGCTTGGCAAAGGAGCAGACCTTTTATTTTACGGGATGGGGACAAAAATACCTCTTATTTTCATTATAGGGCATCCCATCGTCGTAAAATAAATTTTATCGAGTCGCTTTTGGATGATAATGGCATGGCTCAGACTGGGCAGGAAAAATTGATGGAGGTGGTTCACGCTTATTATTTGGATTTTTTTTCTTCTTCTCGGCCCCCGGTGGATAGTTCTAGTTTCTTTGATATGGATCGTAGGGTCACGGTTGAGATGTGCGAAAGTCTTGACAAACCTTTTGTTGTTGATGAGGTGGTGTGTGCGCTTAAGAGTATGCACCCGGGCAAATCGCCCGGGCCGGATGGTTTTCCCGCTTTATTCTATCAGAAATTTTGGCATGTTGTGGGCTCAGATGTGTGTCGTGTGGTTCTTGGGTTCCTTAACCATGGGGGGATGAAGGAGGGTCTTAATGAGACCCATGTTGTTTGGATCCCCAAGGTTAAAAAACTGAAGTCCATGAAAGACCTTCGTCCCATTAGTCTTTGTAACATTTCTTATAAATTAATTGCTAAAGTCTTGGCTAATCGTTTGAAATGTTTTCTTCCAGAGATTATTGATAGTTCTTAAAGTGCTTTTATTCCAGGCCGTCTCATTACGGACAACGTTCTTTTGGCCTCCGAGGTTTTTCACTTCATGCAGACTAGTGCGGCCCGTAAACGTGGATTTATGGCTTTGAAGCTAGATATGTCCAAAGCTTATGATCGGGTCGAATGGGGCTACCTCCAAGGAACTATGATTGCTATGGGATTTCCGACTCTATGGGTCTCTCGGGTTATGGAGTGTGTGCGTTCGGTGTCTTACTCCTTTTTGGTCAATGGGCATTTAACCAAGTCGCTTATTCCTTCTCGTGGGCTTCGTCAAGGGGATCCATTATCCCCCTATATGTTTCTCCTTTGTGCGGAACGTCTTGGGTCTCTCCTTCGTCAAGCTTATCATAGAAAGATGTTAAAAGGGATCCGGGTTTGTCGTGGGGAGCCTACTATCACCCACCTCTTTTTTGCCGATGATAGTATCATATTCACTCATGCCTCTCTTCAAGAAGCTACGGTCATTAAAAATATTTTGCAAAAATATGAGGTTTTGTCGGGGCAAAAAGTGAATTTGGATAAATGCGAAGTTTCTTTTAGTCGGCATTTAAATTTAGGTGTTAGGCGTCCGATCTTGAATTTTCTTGGGTTTGTGGAGGTCAAGATTCATGGTAAGTGTTTAGGCCTCCCAACGGTTTTTGACAAATCAAAATGTATCTCTTTTGCGGCCATTCAGGAGCGTGTTTGGAAAAAATTGCAGGGGTGGAAGGAAAAACTCCTTTCTAGAGCCGGAAAGGAATTCTTAATCAAAGCGGTAGTTCAAGCTATCCCCGCCTACGCAATGAGTTGTTTTAAAATTCCGATTGGTTTGTGCCTTGATATTAGTAGTTTGATTCGCAAATTTTGGTGGGGGGCCTCCAAAGGAAAAGGCGCCATTTGTTGGAAGGCTTGGGACCATTTATGTAGGCCCAAAGTTGAAGGCGGTCTCGGGTTTCGGGATTTTGAGAAATTTAATCTCGCTATGTTAGCCAAACAGCTTTGGCGACTCCATTTATATCCAGATTCTCTCCTTGCGCGTACTCTTAAAGCTCGCTATTTTCCTAGTTCGGACATTTGGAAGGCAAATCTTGGGAATTCGCCTAGTTTTGGGTGGCGTAGTATGTGGGGGCTAGGCCCATTCTTGAGTTGGGGTCTCGTTGGAAAATTGCCGATGGGAAGCGTACTAAAGTTTGGCTTGATCCGTGGCTTCCGGGGCGTGGGTCGGGGAAAGTTGTATCTCATAACTTGGGTCTTGATCGTAATCTCACGGTTGATTATTTTATAAACTCTTTGACCCATGAGTGGAATGTGGGTTTAGTGAATTCTTGTTTTCTTCCGTTTGAGGCTAAGAAGATTCTTAATATCCCCCTTAAAGATGGTAATGGGGGGGATGAAATTTGTTGGGCGGAAAGCAATGATGGTATCCTTAGAGTGAAAGATGTGTATTCTTTAGCTATGAAATCCTCGGGGTGGGCGTCTTCGTCTAGTGGGCCGGATCACATTTGGAAAACTCTTTTGAAGCTTAAGGTTCCTCCTAAAGTGGGTGAATTTGTTTGGCGTGTTTGTTGGGATATCGTTCCTCATGGTGCTAATTTGGCTCGAAAAGGGATTATGGACCATATTAATTGTCCAAGATGTGGTGAAAAAGAAACATTATTTCATGTCCTTAGAGATTGTTCTTGGGCCCAACAAGTGTGGGATAAGGCTAAGATTTCTTTTCCTAAAAAGGGAGTTTCTTCTTTTCGTGATTGTTTCGATTTTGTGTGGGGCTCAAAAGGCTCTCTTGAAACCGAACAAATGGCCACTATTTGTTGGCAAATATGGAAATGTCGGAACGATTTAATTTTTGAGAATATTAATTCGCCTCCTCTTCTTTGTGTAGGTAAAGCTCGTGATTGGCTGAGAGACTATCACAAAGCATTGGACGTTGATAATTCAGCTTCTTTGGGCCGAGCTAAAAGTCAGTGGGCTTGTCCAGCGGATGGAGTTGTCAAAATTAATGTTGATGGTGCTTGTAATGGAGATAAGGACTTGATTGGAATCGGTTTCATAGCCCGAGATAAGGATGGCAAATTTTTGGTGGCGGGCTCCAAATCTTATCCTATTTCTTGTTCAGCGGAGGAGGCCGAGGCCAGAGCATTATATTGGGCCATGTCTGTTGCCAAAAGCAAAAATTGGGCCCATGTTATTTTTGAGGGCGATTGTCTAAGTATCATCGAGGCTGCTAGTGGTTCTAAATCCCGAAGCTTTGACATTCAAGTTTTGGTCGATAAGTGCATTTTGTATAGCAAAGCCTTCCAATCTTGTGTTTTTAGATTTTGTTACCGAGAGTGTAATAAGGTAGCCCACATTCTTGCAAGAAGGGCGGTTAATTCGGTGTGTGATGAGTTGTGGGAAGCTCAATGCCCAAATTGGCTTGAGCAATCGTTGTATTCTGATTTGCATTTATTTGAGTAGTAGCGATTTTTTCCTTTCAAAAAAAAAAGAAAAGAATATCCAACTGAAATTTCATTTGCCAAATCACCATTTTAACATCAATAGGTGACAATAACACTTAATATCATATATATTTTTCTTTGAAAATCAACGACATTTTAAAATCGTCAATAAAATGAAAAAAATAATATTAATTTCATCAAAGTACTATTATAAATTAAATCGTTAATAAAAGTAATAAATATAATTTGAAAATAAAATAAAAAGTATAGTATCATACAAAATCACGCCTCCCATTTAAACAAATCAAGTATCACTAACCGCATAATACTAACGAGAATCCTAATTGGATGGACATTGAGAACTACCTTGTGAAATGAGTCTAGAATAACTGTACGCTCATATAAAATTTCATTTGTGAACTTGACATCTGAAGTATAATTGTTGTTAGTAATTTGTAGACAAAATCTCTAAAGATTGAAAAATACTATAAAGAAGAAAAAGAAATTAATAATAATAGATGTAAAGAAAGACAAATGATTGATGAGAGAAAAAGAATAAGGAGAAGAAAGAAAATTTAAAGTAATGAATGAGTTAACGAGCAACCGTGTAAATTGGATTTTTTATATTTAATTATTTTTTTTGGTTTTTACTAATTTATTTATTTCTTTATTTATTTTATTCAAAATTAATTTTCTGTTCTTTTAGTTTTTAAAGTACAACTTTTTTAACTAATTTATTTCTTGTTTAAATTTTTTTAAATTTTACATTATTAATTATTTATTTTTCTATTTTATTTTTATTTTTATTTTTTGAAAATATTTCATATATTACAGTTATGGGTCAATTAAACAGCTGTTATTCGTATTATCGAGTTTGTACCAATGAGTTACCAGTTGAAGTTCAATCGAGTGTCTATCGGGTTCGGGTTGTCATTGCTTAATAATTAATTTTTTTTGTTGAGCACGAATCAGCTTCGGGCTTTATTTTTCAAATAGAAGTCGATTACGGAGTTTTATAGATTAGGTCAACGAATTAAGGGAGTGTTTGGCAACTAGTTATTGGTTAATGGCTGTTTTATATGGCTTGCTTGACCAGTTGGAAATGATGGTTGTTTTTGTTAGCTTTTGATCTAGTTGAAAAATCTAATTGTTTGCGGAGATGTTTGGTACATTTGAGTATTGTTTATTGGTTGTTGATTAGAGAAAAAGTGGGCCGACAAGCCTAAAACCCAATAAATCTAGCTAGAGCAGCTTCTTATTTTGGCTTAAAAGTCAACTTTTCAGATGCGTTAAAAGTCATTTACCAATTACTTTTTGCACTATGTTGGACCCAAAGATTAGGCCAATGAATCCAAGAATCCAATCTAGGTGAATGAATGTAAGAATTTAGTGGACCTTAATAAATAATGCACGAAAATATAAGGATATGATCAGACTATAGCTGATCTTGGACAAGACTCAATTAACTTCACTCAGCAACAAGCATTTACCCTCCACTCTCAATCAAAGGTTCACTCACCTTGATCTTTGTAAGGATATGATCAAACTATGATCTCTCTTAGGTTCACTCATAAAAGAAGAATCATAGGTTAGAAAAGTAACATGCAATTTCCCTTGAAAGAGCACCCCTCTCTCTAAAATCTAATCTCTTAGAAGAATTTTTTAATCATTAAAAACTAAATCATACAACGTGTAGATGTCTCCTTATATAAGCAAGTATTAAAGACTAAGCACAAGTTATGCACATGCCTTTTTAATAAAAATTAGACATGTGACTTTTAACTACCTTCCAACTAACTCCTAACACTTGAAGTTTATTTGGAATAAACGAACTAATCAATTACATTATTATTGTCATCCAAAATTGTATTTTCGTATTTCTTGAATAGAAGCTATTACGTTAGTCCCAAAGCCTTTGACTTTTCTTCCTTCCTCACCGAATCACAAGACCTTAAATCAAAACTTAAACTATCCATGGTTTACTTTTTTCGGCTATATGACCAACCAACAAAGCAAAAGACAAAAGGCAGCCAAAAAGCTAAGGTTGTGTTTGGGAACTAGAATTTCATTTCAAATTAATGATTTCAATTATTAAAAATGATGAATGTAGAATTTGAGAATGACAAGGATTGGGAGGTCATTCTCAAATCCTCATCTTTAAACTATTTTGAAAACAATTGTGGATCTGACTAAAATCGAAATTTGAAATTCTAGTATTTTCCAAACATTAATTTTGAGTCTAATCTAAATTTTCAAATGAAATCCTCATTTTCAAACATAGCATAAGCAAAAAGCGAACCAAACACCCTCTTAAGTTAATAGTTGATTTTTAATAATTGTATTACGAAAATTAATTACCAATTGTTTTATCCGATGCGATAGATTAATTTGTTTTAATTGTTTTAAATATAATATTAATAGAATTGGAGTGGGATATAGAGTTTGCCTTCTCAAGCATTGGACCTCAGGATTATATGGTTTAGTGGGTACTATGATCTGCTCGTGCTATAGTGAATGCAAACAACATTGCAAACCAAATGTGAGCACTCACAAACAAAAATAAAATGAAAAGAATAAACTGTATCAAGAAAATTAGAATCTAAATATAACGACATCACAACATCCTCAAAACTTCATCTACCCTAACTACGGATAAGTCTACATCACACAAACTATTGCTTGTAAGTAAGAAAGTACCTCATAACAAGACCATTCTTTTTCCAGCATTCTTTTACAATTTATATTCTGGAGTGTCGGGGCAAACCATTTCATTTCTGTCACAATGTGGAGAGTCAAGAACCTGGGGTTCTTCCTTTGAACAATTTGTAGCTTCCAGATTATGAATTTCAACATTTTCAGTAGAACCAACAAGAAATGAAGAGCCAATAAGTTTAAGAGAAACATCATTATCATTTTTATCTTTTTCATGAGATTCGGGAACTCTAAGTTTTGAAGTTACATCATCTTCAAGCTCATTTTGCAGTTCAAGTTCACATTCAAGGGACTCTGGACTCATACGCAGTAATTCAACACTGTAGGAATGCGCTCTCCCTTTCTTACTACATGAACACGAATATCCATACGAATACAAATTCTCAGTACCTCTTGGTGGTCGATGAAACCGATTGTAATCAGAAGGACCAGAAGTTTTATGTATAAAATTAACATAAAAAAATGAATCCTCTATATTGCCTAAAACACCTTGCATATTATTTATTGTGATGCACTTATTTTTTGTATATTACTTATTACAATGCACATATTTGTATACTTGTATTATGCTGACAAGTTTTTATACTCAGCTTATTAGCTGACCGATTCCCATCTGCTGTTCACTTATAATGGGAGCAAATGATGTAGGTGACTTTATATGAGATTATTAAGAAGCTATTGGATCATCTATGTGATATTAGGCTATAGTATCTATGTAACTTATATAATGGGTATGTAATAACAATAATTATGTATTAAAGTAAGATGTAATATGTAAAATTATATTTTAATATTTTAAGTTTTGTCCTTATTTTGAAAATACTGTTATTTTTACGCAAGGAGAGGTGGGGGACCACTTCAAAGTGGATGGAAAACTCTCTTTTTCCATAAAGAGCATTGATATTTATGTGTTGTTGTGTTGTTTTAGTAAGGGTTAAAAGGCAAAAAAGAATGATAAAAATAGAAATGGAAATCAATGAATCGACCCATTAAAGAAATGTCCCTAAATCAATAGGAGGAAGTATTATATTATATTAAACCAATATTTAGGAAAGAACAATCTGTTACACAACTAGATTGCATTTCATATACTATACAATAAAAAATCCTTCATGATGAGATGCTATTGTTCAAAATAATTCATACAATGATGCTAACTTCTATACAATCCCAAAAGAGCATCAAACTACACATAATACAACATCAAACCAGCTTTTAAAGCAAAAAGAAAATGTTTGTAGAACCAAAAACTATACCAAGTCAAACCATACATTAACAAATATCATTCATTGTTTATTTTTCGTTATCTTCTTCACAGGGATCAGTTTGTTCCTTCTTGTCTTCTTTGTTTTATCTTCCTCATCTAACTTCTTCTTCAACTCAGTCAATCGCTTGATATTTTCTTCTTCGTCTTTCTTTTGTTTCTTAGCCGCTTTCTACTTCTTTTAAACTATAATGAGCGAAAATTTGGATTCTTTCTCTTTGTTGAAAGCATTAAGTTTCTTCAATACTTCTTCCCTAATTTCGTTAACATCAGATAAAACCAATTTGCTACAAATCAATCCCATAGACTTCAACCTATCCTTGGAAATATTAAGAGGGCCAAAGGTATTATCGCCCATAAGTTACTCCATAAAAAAAGGCAGCACAAACACCACAGTCGTTAGATTCATTTACAATCCAAGGCAAATTAAGAATGTTAAGATTGTAATTTAGTACTTGTTCAGCGTAAGAATGCTCAAATGCATCAAGAAAATCAGAAAAACATCCCACAACAAACTTATGCAGCACTGCAACCTCTTTGTAATCCTTCCTCCACTTTATATTGTTTTGATAGTGAATAATTTTGCGTTGAGTTTCAACAACTACCAGCACATAAGGTTGTTGTTCAACAAGAGTGACAGGAACGAAAAACTAGAAAAAGAAAAAACAATGTCAGAAAGTAAAAACATAAATGCTATTATACATATTAGTAACACATTTAAAACAATCAATTATAAAAACATGTATATGAATGAAAAAATAATATCAATACAATTATTCTTTAATGTACCTCAATAATCAAGTTATATTTGTCAATTCTAACAAAAACAATCTACTATACTAAGTAAACAAGAAAAAGGTAAATATAACCAATATCACATATTCCCTAGCATAACGACTACTTTTTTGAAGCAACAACGATACTTTATCTTCTCCTGTAATAACTCTTCTCCCCAGCCACACCACCGACAACACCAATACCTCGCCGCAGCACCACCGGAGGTTTTAATCGGTCGTCAAAACTTATATTAAAAAAATAGGTAAAGGGCCATTATCCCCTCTCCATTTTGCCTATCTATATCCCCCTCTTCCTAGATACAACATTTTCGGCGGTGGATCTCCGTCCAATCATGGAAGTGCTGACGATTGAGGGTAGCCAATAATTAAAAGTAGACCAACAACAAGTCGTCGGACAGTTCCCGTAGCAGGTGTATCAACTTCATTTTTTATTTTGCGGTTTTGATCAAGTTGTGATTATTGTTCCGTTTTTAGAATAGTTCTTGTCCTGTTTCCATTGTTGTTTTACTAGTTTCCCTGGCTTCTTCATTGAACTTAGTTTTTCCCCCTATGTTTAAAGTCATTTTGGATGATTTTGTTTTTTTGTTTTATTTTGTTATTTTGTATTGTTTTGTTTTTTTTTTTTGTTGTGTATTTCTATTTATCCCTTTATTTATTATTAGTTCATCTTTTTAGTGTGTGTCTCAATTCTAACCTTTGTGGGATCTAGTCCACGGGTAGTCAAGTATAGAGTTAAGGTAGACTAATGGAAATCTAGGGTCAGGTCCAAGGAAGGGGGGGGGGGGGGGGGGGGGGGGGGGCAAAGGGGGCAACGTAATAAGAATGTTGAACTAAGAGTGGGGACTTGGAACATAGGCATGCTACAAGCCAAGTCGTTGGAGTTTGCGACTGAACTTTGTAAATATAAGATTTAAGTGGATTGCATTCAGGAAACTAGGTGGAAGGGGCAAAAAGTAAGTGCTTTAAAAGGTTATAAGCTATGATATGCAGGTTTGGATGGGAAGCAAAGTGAAGTGGGTATTCTTGTAGCTAATGATATCCTAAAGCAAGTGCTAGAAGTTAGGAGGTGCAATGATAGGATTATGCTGGTTAGAATAGTAGTGGGAGAAGAGGTCATATCGATCATTAGTGCGTATAGGCCGCAAGCTGGGCTAAATGAGAAATTCAAACGTGAGTTTTGGGATAACCTGGGTGACCTTATAGATACCATCTCTACCGATGAAAAAGTTTTTATAAGTGGAGACTTCAATGGACACATAGGTAAGGAGATAACTAACTATAACTCAGTTCATGACGGTTTTGCTTATGATGTAAGGAATGAGGGTGGAAAGATCTTGCTTGAGTTTGCATTAGCAAAGGAGTCGGTTATAGAAAACTCGATCTTTACAAAGAAGGATGAGCACTTGTTATACAAGTGTTGTGGACATGCAATCCAAATCGACCACTATTTAGTACGGAAGGATGATCAAAGCTCATGTCTGGACTGTAAGGTCATGTTAGGTACAAAGATGCCCATCCAACATAGGTTATAATTAGTACTAGTGTTTCGTATGAGGAGAAAGATTACCGAGAAGAAGATAAAGTTTATGCAAACGATCATGAGAGATAGACTTAAAGGGGATATGGTAGCAACCTTATCAAGCAAGATCAAGACGTCGGGATACCCAACTATATCAGACGATGCAAATCAAATGTGGGCGACCATGGTGGAAACCATTTGAAAGGTGGCATAGGAGACATTAGGGGTGTCGATGGGGAAACCAAAGGTGTACAAAGAGCCGCGGTGGTGGAATGAAGAAGTGCAAAGGAAGATAAAGGACAAAAATAGGAGATTGAAGGAGCTTATCGCTTGCACAAAAGAGGAGGAATGGATACATAAGAAGGAGAGGTATAAAGAAGCCCAATGGGTGGCAAAGAAACTAGTAGCGGAGGCAAAAGATCGTGCGTTTGAAGCCTTTTCTCAAAAGCTTGATACTAAAGAAGGGGAGAAGTATATTTTTAAGTTGGCAAAAGCAAAATCTAGGAAAAAGAAGGACCTAGGGACAGTGAACTTCATTAAGGATGAAGGTAGACGAGTACTCCTTACAGAAGGACATCAAAATGAGATGGCAACAATTTTTTCTCAACTGCCCAATGAGACTAGGGGCCTAAAAGAGAAAATTCGAACTTTGGACATCCAAAGAACACAGGATCATCGATGGATTATTGATATTTCCACGGCGAAAGTAGGAGAAGCTCTACAAAAATGGGGGGGGGATCAAAGGGAGTTGCACCTGATAACATTCCGATTGAGATGAAGAGGGGTTTAGGAGAGGAGGGAATTCATTGGCTTACTGACCTCTTTAATGACATTTTGAGGTCTAGTAAGATTCTTGAAGAATGGAGGGTTAACATACTTATCCCACTGTTTAAAAACAAGGGTAATCCACAAGTATAAGGGAACAATAGAAGGATCAAACTTCTAAGCCACACTATGAAACTGTGGGAAAGAGATATTGACGGTGAAGATTAGAGAAAATCAATTTGGATTCATGCCGGGAAGATCAACCATCGAGGCAATTCATCTTTTGAGGAGACTGATGGAAAGGTATAGGGATCGAAAGAAGGATTTGCATAAGGTGTTCATTGACCTGGAGAAACGTACGATAGCATACCACGAAGCATCATTTAGGATAGCCTCAAGAATAGAGGTATTTCACGAAGGTACATTGAGGTAATACAAGACATGTATGACAGAGTATCGACTAACATACATACACTGGTGGGTATGACAGAGTTTTTCCTAATTAAAGTGAGACTACATCAAGGATTAGCACTAAGTCTTTTCATTTTTTACAATCATTATAGAGGAAATTAGTAAATCTATCTGGGATACCGTACCATGGTGCATGCTTTTCACTGACGATATAGTATTGGTCACAGAAACCAAGAAGGAGGCTAATAGTAAGAAGAGTTTCGCATAAGCCGTACAAAGAAAGAATACTTGCGATGCAATTTCCATGGGACAAAATCGATAGAGGAGCCAGAGATGACCATAGGGTGAGAAGTCGTTGCATGTACGTCCAAGTTCAAATATTTGGGATCGGTGATTCAGAGTAATTAGGAGATTGATGGAGACGTTACTTATCGTATACAAGCGGGTTTACTTAAGTGGCGAGCAGCAACCAGGGTGCTTAGTGATAGAAAGTTCCCGATGAGATTAAAAGGTAAATTTTACCGTGTAAAGAAGGTTTTCGAACAAAGGATTCAAGTAAAAGAAATGCATATGCTGAGGTGGATGTGTGGTAATACTTGATGGATGTGATAAGAAATCAGGAGTTTAGGGAGAAATTAGGGGTTGCTCCTCTCTACGCAAAGATGCAGGAGAACAGGTTAAGATCGTTTGGGCTTGTGCAGAGAAGACCCATGACGCCCCAGTAAGAAGGATCGAATGCATCATAGTGGAGGAAAAGAGAAGTCGAGGAAGACCAAGGAGAACGTGGGAGGAATAAATTAGAGGACCTGCATGAACTTCGCCTCTCCAAGGACCTCACCAGGGATAGGGGCAATGGGCGGCACCTTATTATCCACGTCTTTAGATTACTAAACCAGTCTTACCCATCGTTTGTTATTGTTCGTTGCCTTTAATTATTGCTCTTTACCTCCTTTTGGCCGTGCTCTCCTTCACGGATATGAGTTGCCGCCGTCCTTCCCTCCCCAGACCCTGCTCATAGTTTTCTATGAGCGGGATATACTGGGTAGGATGATGATGATGATGATATTTATTCTATTTTTGGTTTCTCTATCTTTGAAGACCTTTCTCGAGCCGAGGGACTCTTTTTGACTGCACTCTCCTCTATCGATATGAGCTGTCGTCTTTTTCCCTCCCCTGACCCAGACTATAGTTTTCAGTGAGCGGTATACATTGGGTATGATGATGATTTTGATGATGATGATGATGATGATCAAATATTCTCTTATATCTAAGAATTATATAATTATATCAATCAGAAGGAAATTATACTAACAAATAATAAGGTTAATTCCAATAATATCAAATAAAATTAGATGTATCTTACCATGTAGAGCTGTTCATGGGCGGGTAGCGAACCGGGTATTTGCTACAAAATCTACCTGCGGTTAGAAAAATTCAAATGCCCGCCTGCGATTGCGGGCATAGTTTTTTGTCGCTACCCGCCCATTTTTAAAGCGGGCGGGACCCGCGGGTAGATGGGTATTTCTTACATAAATGTCAAAAATACAATACAAAATATAAAGTTAAGTTGTGATAATAATTAAAATACAATATATTGTCCAAAATACTACATATACATAAAAAGTCTCAAAATAGTCAAATTACATATATATATATATATATATATATATATATATATATATATATATATATATATATATATATATATATATATATATATATATATATATATATATATATATATATATATATATATATATATATATATATATATATATATATATATATATATATATATATATATATATATATATACTTTAAAAGTCCCAAAATACTTAGTCAACGGTAACACAATCTTCATCTTCATCCTCCTCTTCATCTTCTTCTATACACGACTCACCATAATTAAACATATTCGATGTACCTTGTGAAAGTACCTATACATTAAAAATAATAATAATAATAATAATAATAATAATAATAATAATAATAATAATAATAATAATAATAATAATAATAATAATAATAATAATAATAATAACAATAACAATAACAATAACAATATTTAAAATATATTCAACTTTAAAGTTTTAATAATAAAGAATAAGAAAAAGTATTTACCTAATTTATGGTTTTTTTGAACGCAACCAATCTTCATAGCAAGCTAGCACCTCAATTGTCTTTTGTCCTAAAGATGCTCTCCAAGGATTTATTAACTTTTTTTCCATATTAAAAGCGGATTCCGAGCCAAACATGCAAGGTGTGTAATCTATCGACTCTCCTACTCCAATATGCTAAAACATCAAATTTTGTTGAGAAGTCAAGAGTTTTCTTCCTACAAATATAACTCTAATCTTGTCTTTTCATCATCTACCTTCCTCTTTTTACTTAGAAATACTTTGTAATCTAGATCCTCTTCTATTTGAATTTGATCCGCCACACAACTCACTACACTTGAAAAGCGAGCAGTGCCACTAGTGGCCAAATTAGGGGAACTTGCAACACAAACATGATTTCTATATTCATCAAATAAACAAAATAAAGTGCTCTTTACAAGCTCAACTTTTTCCCTAGTATACGATTTCCCGTACAACTTCTGATAACAATATTCAACTCTGACTAACTTAAATCGAGGATCCAAAACTGCAGCTAATGATAATATAACATTATAATCAGACCAATATTTGTCGAATTTTTGTTTTCAAATCCTTAATCATAGCAGCTAAGCCACAACTAGAATTGGCACAATCCATTATTTCTATCAATTTTCTATGAATCTTCCACACACCATCAAAATACAAATTTGAAGTAGTAGTTTTAGAAGCTGAAAATAAATTTGTCACACATAAAAGACTTTCAAGAACCCATGTAACTCTATAACTTTATCTCATTCATCCTTTGAAAGAGCAAACACACTAAGGTCCTTATCCCGACTAACTACATGATCAATGACATCTCTAAAAAATGTATAACGATCAAACATAAGAAATGTTGAGTTCCACTTGATTTTGTTATCCCCAAGTAACTTTTTTGTTGTCTTAATACCAAAACTTATTTTGGCAACATTGTAAAAGTTTTTCTACTTAGGAATTGAGTGCTTATAGTGTTTAACAACCTTTTTAATCATTGCAACAACGCCATCTATGGATTTTAATCCGGCTTGCACAACAAGATTAATAATATGACAACCACATCTCAAATGAAAGAATTGACCATTAAAATACAAGATTAAGAAGTAATCATACAATCATTATAACTTGCATTGTCAACAGCGAAACTAAGAACCTTATGGTCAATTTTCCATTCACTTAAGCACAAAGCTACCTCATCAGCTAAAGAAATTCAATCAAATGAAGGTGTTAATGCCCCAAACTTTATTATTCTTTTTTACAATTTCCAATTAGTATCAACCCAATGTGCAGTCTTACACATATACTCGTCATCTGTATGTTCACTTTTCCAATTATTTGTAGTGAGGCAAATTCTACCAAGAGCTTTTTTCTATTCATCCATAACAATCACTTTTTCGTCATTATAATGCCTAAAGATATCTCTCTTCAAAGTATGTCTACTAATGCATGAAAATTGATGACACATTCGAGAAACCATGTATTTAAAACCAGGTTCCTCACAAGTAGAAAAAGCGTGAGCTTCCCCAACAATAAAAACAGAAATGTCTTTACGTACTTCCTCGTAATCAATGACTGGATTTTTCAAAGAAATATTACTATCACCACTTAATGGAGAACGACCAAGAATGAATTCTTAAGGTCACAATTCATTCTTTTAGGACATTTATCGCTTTTAAGATGTGATGTACCACAACTATGACTAGCATTGAACTTTAAATCACAATATTTATAAGTAGCTTGAACACTCTCATCTATTAAAGTATCTCTTTTCATATGTTGCCAAACAAGTGATCTTAATTTTCCACCTTGATTGTTGGTGGCTTGTACATTGTCATCGTTTGGAATTGAGTTTTCCTTAGTATTGTTAGCAGTTGAATCCAAGTCAACAGGAGAGTTAGTATAACCTGATGGTGATGCCACATGTTTTACTCTGTAAAAAAAATCATTTTGAGAATGTCAAGAGAGTTAGTACTTAGTACACTACACACGAATACCAGAAATCTAAAATATCCTACGGATCTACACAATTTGTGTACTACACAACTCAAAAAAAAAACAAAGAATTTTTGTATGAAGAATTTTTTTAAAAATCTGAATCTAAAATCAGATTAGGTTATTTTCAAAAACCCAGTAAAAACACAGCTCAAAAAAACACAGTAAAACCCTATTTTTCGTATGAAGAAAAAAATCCAATAAAAACCCAGTAAAATCTAAAATATTCAAGTACTACTTATTTTTATTTTGAAACACAGTAAGTATACTAAATAACAATCAAAAAATGATAAAACCCAACTACACACAACAATACTAAATCAGATTAGGTTAGTTTTTGAAATCAAAAAAATCCCTGTTTTTCGAAAAAAAAGACCCTAATTTTCGTATGAAAAAAATAAATAAATATTTAAGAACAAAATATCACAATACCATAAATGTCGAATGTAGATGATGGAGTCGTTGCTTGTTACTTTGATAATTGATAGTTTGAGAATTGAGAAATGAAATGTAAATGGATGGTTGAAGAGAAATGAGAAAAATGGTGGAATGGTACTACCTACTAAAAACTCTAAAGTCTCTAACCCTTTTCTACAAAAAAAAGTATGTCATATGGATGGCGCAACATACATGGAGAAAATTAAATACTCTAAAGTCTCAAACCCTTTTCTACAAAAAAAAGTAGTCTAACCCTAGGAAATTCTATGTGTATTGGACATTGGGTAATAGTATCATAATAGTTTAATCTATTAACTATAAAAAGAGAGCAATTTTTTTAACTATTCATTTTTACATCTAATGAATAGTATTATTTGGTTTCTTGACACGTGTATTCAAAGGAACACAAGATTGTTCCACGCAGCATTTTTGACTGTTCATTTCATCATCAATGAGTTCCTGTTCCTGATTCATCTAGCCTTACTTCTTGATTCATCTAGCCTTCTGATTCATCTACCTTTCTGATTCATCTTCCCCCACTTTCTCCTTGCGTTTGACCTAGCTTTTCTTTTTTCCTCTTCTCTTGCTGCTTCTCATCTTCCTCCGTGTGCCATGGTCCATCTATCCCATTTTTTTGTACTACGGTAGCTGGGATTACTAGGTAATTTCTTATTGTTTTCATTTCGCCATTCAATCCATTCGTTTATTGAGTTTTGTCTAGATTAATTTTACCCTAATTGTCATACAATAGATTGCTTTAAATTGATTTGTTCTGATATTTGTGTTTTTGTTTAAATTTTACAGGTTGTCTTGATTTGTTTAAATTGAAAGAGTCTTGCTGTTTCTTGATTGAATATTCATATTAACATGATTAAAGTTTGTATCTTTTGTATTATTTTGTTTGGATTTTGGGCTTTTTTTGTTGAGAATAAGAATAGAGATGATGATTTGATGGATGTTTATGGGTTTAATTATTTTTTAAATGCTTGTTGATTTTAGTTTATTGTATCAATTACCCCTTTTTCTTCTTGATTATATTTGTAAGATTTCTATGAAATTTTAATTTAGGTTCAGGATCAGAGACTCAATTAAGGTCAATTTTTTTTGGGTTTTTTAAAGTCATTTTTGTTCATCATTATTTTTGGGTTTTTATGTTAAATCATCTTTGTTTGGTTCTTCTATTTGAGTTGATTTGTTGAAAAAATCAGTTATTTTTGTTATGTTAAATCAGGTATTTGATGCTGTGATTACTGATTTATTTCTGATTAATTGCAAACTTAGAGTTGACTATATGTTAACTTCTTGTTGATTACTGATTTATTTTTCTTTGGGAGAATTCAGAGTTGTATTCAAATAGTTGTTAGTTTCTATCACACATACATTCTGTTCCAACATGTTGCATTTGCTTTAAGCGTTGTAAAACCCAATTATGATTCACAGAGTAATATATTAAGTTCTTGCTCGATGGGTTTAGAGTATATTTTTAATAGCTTAATATGGATTTGTGTACTTCCTTGTAGGTAGTTGATTATTTAAACTACTAGGATGTTTTGTGATCTATCGTGGAGTTTCAACTATGAGTTCATGCTTTTGGTTGAGTTGGTCATTTAACGTGGTATCAAAAGCCAATATGACCGAAGTTCACGGGTTTGACCAATTTACTCCTTATTTAAAGTATAGTTAGTTACAAGTGCGAAGAGGGCATGTGTTGCATCTTGCAATCACACGTTTAGCCCAAAGGGCTCTCATGTGAGGGGTGCAAATGTGTGATAGAGTATATAAATAAAATATGAGGCTTCAACCATGTGCTTAAAGTTTTGGTTCTATTGGTAATATGATATTTCATATATTTTTGCAAGATTTAGAGGACTCGACCTCGTACTTGAGCATATCAATGTCATTCCCCATCCTTTTTGAACAACACGACCCCTTTTTACTTAAGGATTTGGATATTGAAAATTGATAGAAGCCAGTAAGTTCTATATTTGATTTTATTTCTCTGTAAAAAATTCTTATCTTTTTATACTACTAAATTCTTAGCTTTAATGTTTTTAAAATAAACAAGCTGGAAATCTTTACAATTGTCTTGTTTTCAGTGTTTACTCTAGCCAAGGTGGTTGAACAACTATTATCTATGGTAAGCCATAGCAGTGGCTCTTCATCAGGGTCAAGTGATCGACCGTCCACTGTTCTAAATCTCCTTAAGGTACTTCTTATATTGCATTTGACGTTTCATCCGAAACTCATCATTTTTATTCCATGGCTCCATAAATTTCTCCACCTTAAAAAAGCAAAAGGCATGTTAAAGAAATATGAAACTAAATGGAGTTAACCAGTGCCTATTCTTAAATAGCATTACCACAACTCTAAACATACGTGGTTTACTCAGTGCCACCAGGGTTGAACTACTTTGTTTCGTTATGATTTGTGTATTTTTGCTTGAATTTATCACAATGCTGCCAGGGTTGAACTACTTTGCTTCACTATGATTTGTGTATTTTTGCTTGAATTTATCACCATTATGAATGGTTGCTTTCAGAAGTTGTTGTATTACTGTTATTGCTGGTTTTTGTAGTGTTCATTCTCTTAAATGATTGTTGTTTATTCAATGAAATATTTGTTAGGTCGACTTAGATACTTGAATATTGAAACCAAAGCTATAATATTAACTTCTTTTCACACAACTAATTAGAAGTTTAAAACTGATTGAACTAATGTAACAAGTGAAAATGTGCAACACAGATTTATCTTGTTTGGTAAATGACTTGAACATCTTTTCGTGGAATTTTGTTTATGTGTCTATTTATGTAATCCATTAATAGCACACCGATTTACTTATTTACAGAGTTGATAGAAGTGCTTAAGAAAAAGTCTATCCTTCTTATCTTTTTTTAAGTATATGATGAAGTATAATTCAAAATTTTAATTAAATTTACATTTGACAACGAACGCATCCACCTTGTTTTATCACCAAAAATTTATATTCTTTAAAGCATTTTTTTCGCGAATATTTCGTTTGACCAAGCTCGTTCAATTAGGTTGTTCAATTACTTAACTTGTTGATAAGCAAGCTTAAACAACCCAATTGCTAAATCATGCAAAAACTCAATTTGTTTGACCAAGCTCGTTCGAACATGGTGCAAAAGCTCCATCAAGCTCAAATCATGTTAGATCGCTACAATTTTGTTTTCACGTTATCGAATGCACTATTTAATAACCTATGCATATTTTAAATGAACTGAATGGCCCTTTACATTTTTCCCCCTTTTCAGCAAGCAGAGATCTCAATACCCTATTTTCGGATTGTTTTTGTTCATACAAACTGACATAGTTGCTTGCTATCATTTAAAATATGTGTTTTTATTTTTGTTCATTCTTCTAACTTGTACTCTCTTTAGTGGTCAATGAGAAGATGGATTGTGAAGTGACTTATAATTAAGGATTTGTTCTTGCGTGATGAAATTTGCTTTGTTCAATTCACTTATTGATGCTAAGCTGAACTTATAACCGATCCTAATAGTGCTAAAGCCAATTTATTAAACGCGTGATGATATTTATATGCTATCTTTGAGTCATTAATTAATTTTTTATGTTTTTTTGTTCACAATTTAATCGGGTTATAGATTTATCGAAACCTAATTGGTTTTTGATCTTTTTTTATTCACATTTTATATTAATTTGCCCTTAGTTGCTAGCTGTGGTTGTCTTTTTGGGGATTCTATGGCTCACTCATTTCATCTGTTTATATTAATTTGCCCTTAGTTGCTAGCTGTGCTTGTGAGGATGTGACCATCATTGAGACCCTCCCATGGTGGTTGTCAGTGTTGTTGGCTACTTTAAGACTCCTCGTGGCATTGGTTCATTGAACACTATCGTCTGGGCCCAGAACTTGAGTGAAGAGCTCAGGAGAAAGTTCTACAAGAAGTGGTGAAAGTCCAAGAAGGCTTTCACCAAATACTCCAACAAGTATGAGAAGGGTGAGAGAATGACAGATATTCAAGCTCAGCTTGAAAAATTGAAGAGATATACAACTGTTATCATAGTTTTGGCCAACAACCATGTAAAATTTGCTTTGTATTTGGGTGCTAATGTATTTTTTTTTTTATTTTGTACTTCTCTTATGGTTTGGACCTTGAAGTTGATTTGTAAACATATTCTAAACATTTTCATTAAATTTGGAACGCTTGCTCAAGATTTCTTTACTAAATATTTGTTGTTCAAAATCTTAGATTACAAAGATGAAGGCTTGAAGAATTAGAAAGCTCATCTTATGGAAATTCAAACAATTGTGGCACTATTGCATAAAAGGTTGACTATGCCTATGGTTTCCTTGAAAAACAAATTCCAATTGGTGATAAAACGATTGATATAATTGGTGTGACTAAGGGCAAGGGTTACGAAGGTGTTGTTACCAGTTGGGGATTTACTCGTCTTCCCCGTAAGACTCACAGGGGTCTGCATAAGGTTGCTTGTTTTGGTGCTTGGCACTCTACTAGAGTTTCATACACAGTTGCTAAAGCCGGTAAGAACGGTTATCACCATCGTACTAAGATGAATAAGAAGATTTACAAGCTCGGAAAGTGTGGTCAGGACTTTGGAGTCTCACTCTGCAATGACTGAGTATGATAGGTTAGAAAGTTTGATCGCTGTCGTTTAGCTTTCTTTTTATGTTTTGCCTTCTGTGTGTTGTGCTCATTCAGTGTGCAGGGAGTTAGAGTGTGGTTTGCTTTCTGGTGGAATCCTGTGCTCTTTGGCTTTGTGGTGTTTAGTTCTTGTTTTGGTGTTTGCTTTGGTGCTGTTTGTTGTGTTTGTACTGCTTTTCTGGTCGTGTTGCTGTCTGGGATTGGCAGCAGTGGCTTGTGTGGGTTGTTGAGTGAAATATATATGATAAATGGATAATTGGGTTCACTTATGTCTCGCTCATGCATTTATATTGGGAAATGAAATAGGATCTCGCTTAACTAAAAAGTAAGATATGAAAGTAGTTTGAGTCTCTAAGACTTCATCGGACTGCATTAAGAAACAAAGGCAGATATATAAATTCATTTGATGATTGTAGATATTATATATATGGTCTTGAATTTTTGATTCACGAACTCTTAGAATTAATATTTAAAGAAATTGTTAAATACACAAAGATTGCTCAAATGTTGTAAATTGGCATTCCAATTAATTAAATTTTAATATTTTAGAGATTTGAAAGTAATTAGTGAAAAATAAACCGTATAGATTTAAGACTTTGGAAAGAATTAGTGAATTACATAAAAATTTCTTAAACATTTTCACTATGAATTATTCTTGCATGATTCTAAGGCTAATCGTCACTTACTTCCCATTGTAAAATAATGCTACCATTGACGTAGAGAATGTTGCTAAGCATCTTATTGACTATGGCTTTCATAGTCAATTATGGTTAATTCCTGGAACACTTATGATTGAACCCAGATATTTCTTAGATGTATCTTTGTTGAGAAGACCAAGAATATCATTGCATACCTTTTTAAATTGATCTGTTGGGAAGGAAGAGGTTAGTTTCTCCCATACCTTAAAGCTTGAGAGAACTAGGTTGAGGGTACGTTCCTTTGGGGTTGATTTTATAAAGAGTTTGCATATGCTAATCTATTGTAGCTAATTTATGTGTTCTTTGTTTCTTTCTTTGTTGAGTCTTTGAGAAGACAACGTCAATGGCTGTAGCACTCCTCAAATCTGCAACATTGCATGACGATTGTAATCGCACATCAACAACAACCCAACTGCAGTAACCAGTGGGTAGTACGTTCTGCAACAACAACCCAACACAAAAGTAATTTGCTCTTTGCTGTCATCTTCACTTACAACAGCATATCAACAACAATTTCCGAGATTATTCTCGCCATTGGCAGTGACGACAACGACAACATAAATAACTAAGGATTTAACCTACTAACAGGAGCAACCGAAGGATTTAAACTACAACAATATACATGATTTAATCTATGTACAACGAATCATTTCCTATGTTGTGTTTACCAAATAACGAAGATGTACTCTATGGTTAATTCCATATTGGAAACTTTAGTTGTATTTACGTTAAACTACGTTGAAAAAGAGACTAATGGTTTAATAATTATTGATAACAATAAATAATAGTTCAATGATGTTTAATGCCTTGGATTCGATATATTTGTGCGTATTTAAAATACTAAAAAACAGTGGATAATCAAATGCTTGTAAATTATTTAAGTGTTTATTTGATTTATTTAATCCATACTGGGGACTTTTTTTGGATTGTGCTTCAACCAAGTAGGACGTTGGTTTTACTTGTGTTAAACTTAATTAATTAATGTGCTCAATGCTGATATTTCTCCAATCTATTTTTTTTTTTAAATTCGATAAAAGATTTGAGAGTATTATTCCATTTCAACTTTTACTTTAAAAGATGATCATTATTCTGAAGTAGATTCTAATACTTTTACATTAAACAAGCAATTGATTTACGATGTAATATAGCATTTGCATTTATATTTTTTTTGAATTAATTGGCATTTGTATTTACGTTTGAATTAGTTGGTTTTTTCAACAATCTATCTATACTTTATGGGAGAACTTATAAAGATTTCAGTGTTTATATGCCCTACTTTGATGCAGCTGCCAACGACTACCTATCTTTAGCTTTTGCATCCTCCACGTCTTTACATCAAATTGACATTCTATTATCTGCATTCGTATTTCTTTTTTTGAGTTAGCATTCGTAATATTTTTAATTGATGTGATAAAATAACATTATTGAATTCAAAAGTGTAACTTGGAGGACCGCGTGCGTAGCACGCGGCCCTACAACTAGTATCACTAAAAAAGCCTAAAGACCAAAGTCCATATTTCAAACATAACATTTTAATTTAAACTACTAATTTAATTAGCATTACTTATTACTTAGTATAATTAATTATTAAAAAATTAATATATTAAAATAAGCGGGCAGGAGGGTATACCTGCGGGTATTTTTAATTGTCGCAACCTGCCCATTTATCTTGGCGGGCGGGTATTACCCGTCCAAACTTTAATTTTTTTTTAAAACACTGTCCATGTCCGCCCGCTTTTCGGGCCTGGCGGGTAGCCCGCCCATGAACAGCTCTATTAACATGTTTGTCTTTTTTATTTCGCATTGGCCCTTAACAAGATTTTTCCAGGCATCAACAACCTCGGCCTTTAAGTCATTCGCTTTCACATCGTTCTTTTCAGACATTAACATTCCTAAAGCACGCTGTTACATGAAACAAAACAAAAAAAAAATGAATATTGTGTACAATAAAGTAAACAAAGCTAGTAAAGGTATTACATTTACACAGTTTTGTGATGTGAAAAAAATTATTATAATTCTTTATCAGGCACAACCAACTCCTGATTTCTTTCAATCATATTAAGATAAACTGCCCAACAATCAAACACTACCAAAGAATTCTTCTCATTATTTTTCAAAGTGAATGCTTTATCGGGTGATAAAGCATAGAAATCTAAAAATGCAAATATATCTTCACTAAAAGCACAAAAAAAAAACAAAAGAGCGTTAGAAAACGAGAAAAACACAAAAATAAATTATACTGCAGAGAACTCACAACTAATCCATTGTTTCCTTTAGAAAACAATAATTCAACACCTCCTTATCAAGCTAGGGCCATGCGATGTTAACATATACATGACGTTAACACCGCATGACCCTAGCTTGATTAAACAACATTCTTTCAAAGCCGATGAAATGTTTGTTATATTAGGCTTTGCTTGCATTTGGATAGGAGTAGACTACCCGACAGCATCAATATCCATATTTTTACCTGCATTTGTTTTTTGAATTAACTGTCTTTTTTCTAGCTTCGCCCAACATCTCCATATATTTATACACCACAACATCAATGTCTCATTTCAATAACAAGTTGTGGGGCCGCGTGCTGCGCACGCGGTTTCCCAAGTTACACTATTAAGTTTAACGATATTAGTTTGCGTGATTCGGTTTCATATAAAAACAAAAAAGAAAAAAGCGATTGAAAAAAATCTAATCTTCAAAGGTATTAGTGTAGAGCTTGTGAAGTAAAGAAATTTTTTACTGGTAAAAAAACTTGGAAGAACCAAAATTCTGGAAAAAGGCACCATTGATTGTTTCCCTCTCTTTTGCCTAAAGACCTGAATTCTGTTGCTTTAACAATCAATGAGTATGAAGCATATGGGGTTGGTAGACTACATTGATGTGGTGTCTTGCTTCACTCATGCAAATGTTTAGCAAACCAGTGTTGGGCAGGCATAGGAGGTACATATCAACTGCACCAAACATCAATTCTCAGCACCTAAACTTTCTTTTTCATAAAATCTGAAGCAATAGACCAAACCAAAAACATAGATGCACGAAAACAGTAGTATACAGGAACATGAATTCATATGTGGAATTGATAAGCAAGTTGTTCATACGTAACACACTTGTCCAAAATACTTGTCCAAAATATAGATAACTTGCCATAGTAATAAGCAAAATGTAGCATACTTGTCCTAAATACATGCTTCAAAAGACAATGTTCAAACACCAAGCATTTGTTTAAGTTCGAAAAAAAGAAATGATCTATTACAATACGTAGTGATGAACCTTAGGAGATGGAATCTTCTGGATTAACTGAACTTCAGTAAGTGTTGTCATCAGGTTTAGAAATGCATTCAATCTGTCCAAACTCTAAACGGCGACGCACTTGCAGCTTTTGTGCCGGTGGCTTTGGCGAAGATGATGAGGCAGCTGCATTTGGATTAGAGGTGGGTGTTTGAGAGTTATCTTGATCTACATCAATAGGCGGAGAGGAAAAAAGCTGTGCACTTTCTGATGGTGGATTCGGCGAAGATGATGAGGCAACAACATGCGGGGAGGAAAACAACGGCGAACTTTCTGATTTTGTAGGTGGTGGAGATGCGACAACAATTTCGGTTGTCTCTATGGGCTTAGATGAAATGTTGGGCTGGAGCTGGCTGCTCTGTGGTTGTTTTGTTTGTGGTGGAAGCGGTTCTACCAAAATCGATTTTAACACCCACTTGAGGACTCCATTCTTTGATAGCGCAGTTGTGGGGCCTACTTCAATGCAAACATCTTTATCTTTAAATGAGCTTGCTATCTCTTCATAAGTAGTAATCTCTTCCTGTTTTATGCAAAACATATTAGTAAATTCGCTTTTTCTAAAATCACAAATATATTTACAGTACTTACAGAAGTTGCAGGAGCATATAAAGCATCAATTTGTTTGCCAAACAACTTAGCCACGTCGTCATTAAAGGCTATGAGATTGATAGATCCAGTGCTATCTACAGCATCGAATGTTAGAGCTAATCTGAAAATTTGACAAAGCAAGAGAGAAGATTCATTAAAGAAGAACAAGAATGTTAGCAAATTGAACTTGCCTAATAAATACAATTAGGGAGGAAACCTGGGCATAGAAATTGACTCTTTTTTGTGACACCTTTGACAAGTATAAACTTTATACTTATTTGTGTCTATTTTCTTGTTGCAAGAGTCACACCCCAAAAATTTGCGAATATCATCGTATTTTCATGCGGGGATGAATGCTTTAATACAATAGCGCTCATCTTGTATTGTGTTGTTAGCCTGTATATTGTAAAAGTACCGTTGTATGTTAAGTTGTTTGGAATTGCTAAGATAACAATAATAATTAATATAAATTATGAGGCAAATACTTTTTTGTTCTTGATGAATTCTATCGTTGTACGGCACCGTTGTTCCATTAGTGTGCGAGTTTCTTGAATTTGTGCTTTTCGTTCATCGAGCAACTTTCCATGCGTAGAGGCCCTATGTAAATAAAACCTTAGATAAGCAAAACAAAAATTGCTGAATATTTATAGAGATGACATCAATTGGTGGAGGCCAAGGATGTTGTCTTTGGATGTGGGCTATCAGATCATGATATAACAAATCAATAATACATATTCCATTAACCCATGAGTCTGTCGGCTATGAAAATGTGCCCATATTGGAAAAAATCAGGCCCATTATAGCAGGTGAGCTTTGCATTTTTTGACACACAAGTAAGTTTTAGTAGTAGGCTGTTGAAATTGAAGGCTCTTGACTGCACATACTGTTGAAGATGTGGTTGCATACTGATTTAATGTTGAACATAGTATTGAACATGGTATGTACTAAAATTAAAGTTCAAAGGTTGGAGCGACTGTCAACAATAGTGTAAAAACAACACCCCAAAGCAACTAAAACAGCGACATAAACCAGACAACAACAACTACATTATAAAAGTGAGGAGCAACTTAAACAGCGCCTTAAACCAAACAACAACAACTACATCTTAAAAGTAAGGCAACAACGATAGAAAAAACCATTGTGCAGCAGCGACAGCAAAAAATAGATAACGAAGAAGCAGCAGTTCGAAGAAAATAGAAGGAAAACAAATGTGCGATGTAAAAACAAACCAATGGTTGAGCTGGGCTGCCTTCTCGCCACTCGGCGTCAATATGAAGGTGGAGGACATTGTCGTTGATAAGCCAAAGCCTAGAAAGTGTTATACAAAGGTTTAAATGCATATTTTAAAAGTTGGTATGCAATATGGCGTGGAATATAATTTGACGTAAGTAAATTGCAACCTTTATGTGTAGTTACTTTGAGAGAAGTAAAGCCGATAATAGGATATCAAACCGGCTTCTCCGTAAAGAAATCTGCTAAGTCATTCCATGCTGAGATCGTCAAGGGTTGATGAGAGCTGTTTTTGGAAACATGTATGACCATAAGATGTTACAGACACATAAAATGAATAGGCGTGCAAGTCTATTTGTGAAAAAAAAAAGACTTGTGATCTAAGAATGAATAGGCGTGCAAGATAGAAGTGGCAAGAGGTACGGAAAGTCATTCATAAGGTGTTTTTTGGATATGGCAAGTATTTTTTAAATTTGATGAAAACAATAATAATGTGGAAGATAGAAGTAGCAAGAGTAAAATAGCAAGGATGAGAATGTGCACTTGGTCTAAGAATAAGTATTTCATAGCTGCATGTTTTAATCATTCACTTAAGACTAAACGTAAATTCTCAAGAAGTAAAGCAAAATGGATGAGTCATACATCATATTATTGTTATTCGGCATTCATCACATCTTTGAATGTCATCATCACATTCATAACATAAAAATACTAAAGTATTCTGGTATGCATGACTAATTATTGCATGAAAATGGCTCATGAATTCTAATCTTAGCATGACTTTAAGGGGAATGTGATTGATGAGTCAGTTACATATCAACATTCATTTTAATATCATTCACTATAATTCAATGCTAACTTAAAATTTGTTTAGTTTTCATGTATTGGAGTTTAGACCTTAACCATGACAATTTTAATGTGGTTAAACACTGATTTTATGTTGTGTTGTTTTGTACTAAACAATTTACATAAATGAATCTGAAAGAGTATAATCCTTTTTATTCTATGTTAACAATGGCCTTCAAGAAGGGTTGTATTGAATCCACAATTGATGTAGGTGTACATTAAATTCCTTTGAAACTGATTTACAGGAAACCTTTTTATAATCAACAAACACAAAAGCCAAAAAAATAACATCAAGTAGTAGTCAATGTTTGAAAACAATGTAGTATATATATACCTTCGTTTTTAATATTTTTTGCACTTGTATAGTAGTCAATGTGTGAGAACAATGAGTGTAACTCTATATGTATGGTTTAGTGAATAGAAAGAAACATAAAAAATCAGTGGATAAGCAAACAATACACAAAACTTTGCAGAGGAAAAAAATAGCTAGATGAATTAAAGAAACTAACCTTGAGTGTCTTAGTGTGAGCAGGAATTGAAAGAAAGATCTTCACTAACTTGCTATCTTTTATAAACTAAAGAAAGATCTTCACTGACTTGCTATCTTTTATATTTAAAAGAGTGTCTCTAAAGAGAGGAAGCACAATCCCTTAAAATATGGGAAAAGTATTTGGTGAAGCTCCAAAAGTCAATTTGTTGTACTCTCTACAGTAAAACAGTGATGTGTGAGCATAGCTCTATATTTTTTTTAAAAAAAAATGCGTAGACCAGGTATATGGGCTGTAGGAATTCTATTAGGCCATGTATTTGTTGGCTTTTGAGCAGATTTTGTCCATGACTTAATCAAAAAATCATAAGATCCTTCTACACTTAAGCACTAAGAGAATAGATTCTTATTAGGGGTATTGTAATAATATTAAGAAGAGAACAACATAATAGACAAAATGGAAGTCAGAAATTTAGTATATAGAAGTGTTATTCTCCTAGATCAAAATAACATCACAAACACTGATTAGAAATCAGTGCAAGTGGAGTAAATTAGTAATAAAATCAAGAAGAACAAAACAAAGATATATAAATAAATGGAAATCTTACTTGATATAAAACGATGAAGTGTCTGCCTCAACTTCATCCTTCATAACACAAGCCACCTGAAATGCAATACAAAAAGCGGTTTGTTAAGGGTTAATGAACATAATTTCCACGACAACAGGGAAAATGCTCTTTTTTTGTTCAAAATTGAAAACCATAAAAAAAGGCCAAAAATACAAAGAAAAACTCAGCTGCAATAAATTGCTCAATCTAAAATGAATCCTGAACTGTGGAAATGAGAGGATTGTTTTACTTAGCAATTACTTATGCTCAAATTATACAAGATCAGTAGAATGACAAAGTGCAAAGAAAACTAACAATTTCATGTGAATTAATGTAGTTTGATAAACTGAAATGCTTAAAGGAGACATCTCTTTTAAAGACAACGGAAGTATGGAAGATAGACGTGGAGCAAAGAGACTGTCCTAAGTCATTAACTTATATACACATGACAACCATTTACAGCTATTAAACATTTCCAAGAATAGTAGATTCAGCAAACTGTTCTCGACATACTTCACAAACTTCACATTATCATCATATTCATTCTTCAAAACTGAGTGCTCCTACAAGGCAATCTACAATATTCCAGAACGAAGCAATAAACTCTCTCATGTATTTCAAAAAAGGTTCATTACTTGTAATGTAGAATATCATCAACTTTTATCACAACGATATACTTAACTTTTATCACAAACAAATGAGATCAGCAGTAGCAGCAAGCTCGTCAGCAGCAAACAAATGAGATCGGCAGTAGCAGCAAGCTCGTCAGCAGCACACCGTTTAGCGCTAGCCTTGTCAGCAACATATCGTTTAGCAACAAAACAAAGGAATATCAATATTGCAAACTAAACCCACATGCTACCTAGAAAAAATATACCAAGAAGCACATCAACACATGTTAGGATTACCTAAACAACAACACTGCATTAACAATATACATCCTACAGCTAGGGAAGCAGGAACACTTGAAAAGGTTTGAACTAAACATGTCTTAACCAAGAATCCATGTAAACTTTAATAAGTTTTAAACTTCAAATCTAAAATTATGAAAAGAGTATCTCGATAAAGATGTTGTAAACCATAATCCGCAAGCGTCTTAC
Source organism: Amaranthus palmeri (assembly GCA_019776075.1). NCBI lineage: Eukaryota > Viridiplantae > Streptophyta > Magnoliopsida > Caryophyllales > Amaranthaceae > Amaranthus > Amaranthus palmeri. The sequence goes on from JAAKBH010000081.1 coordinate 77,987, forward strand.
CCATGTTCTCTAAGAAGCGCTCAAAAGACCGAGTAGTAAGTGTTAAAACCTTGAGAGGTTGATTAGGATGTTTGAGAGCATAGTCTTCTGAAAGATGAAGATAATAGCGATCCCATAGCTGAGAAGGGGCGATCGGTTCAAGGAAAACGAGGACTGTAGCAAAGAGGCGACGCAGAGCATATGGCATTTTGACTGCCACTGCTTCGTCCAAACATTTTTCAATAAAGTCATCTGGCTCAACAAATCTTCGCTTTAAGGCGGCCTCATGAAAAGTCGAGCATCGCTGATTGTTTACTGTTAGCAAGTCATCAAACGAGCAAGGACCAGCAACCCGAGATAATAATAAGCGTAGATAGTAGCGTTCGCCCTCTAAAGGTGCAGCAAATGCAAGTCTACCAATGACCTTGCTACGCTTCCTTTTGCTCCAAGATTTACTTTGTGCATTCCAAACGTGGTGTTCTGCAAATTCATGGAAGCAGTATTTTTGCTCAGAAGGATGCGATGCATTGTATGCAAAGAACTCGGTTAGAACAGTCCTAGATCTTGATTCGCAATTCATAACTTGAGCAAGATTCTCGGAAGCGTTAAAACAAATGCTTTGCTTATTTGGTAGATGGACTTGGAGAGGTAGAACTGAAGGCTGCATATCATACAAGTCGAACGAAAAAATTCTCCAAGCAGCTTCAGGCGGGGACACCCAACTACCATATTGGAATCTTTCAATCTCATCAATAACTTGCGGTTCAGCTCTTGAACCGATGCTAACTGATATTTTATCATGACTCTTGTACACATACTTGTAAAGGTATTTTACGGCCTTAATGGTTGAGCATATTTCCACATTGATATGGCAATCAAAAGTCGCTAGAAGATATGGGTTATATGGAATAACCCATCTATTATCTAATTCCACACCACGTATGCGTACAAATTCACCGGTATCTCGCCGTATATATGTCGGATAGCCATCATCGGAATGCGTTGTGAATGTAGTAAATTCTTTAGGATACCTAAACTTACACACATGCTTACTATCACGCTTTACCATACATGGACACTCAGGATTTAAAAAGCCACACGGATCATGCATACAAGACCTCTCAAATATTGGTTAGATGGTGTTGGGATCTCTGCACAAACAAATTGATCGAATTGTTGTGGTTGTGTTATCTTCGATGGAGGTTGCAAAATAATTAAAAAGTGTGCATGCGATAGACCACGTTTCTGGAACTCAATTACATGGATTATTGCAGCAACCTCCCCAAAAAACTATTTTTCTCGTACTAGCTTTTTTAAAACCACTAATTTTGAACGGAAGATCCTAGAAACCAAATATGGTCTATCTTGGGCTTGTTCACCTTCTGCAAGCTCTTGTTTGATTTCAGGCCAATCCGTTCCAAGTCATTGTAAGGAAAATATCAGGTTTCCTATATCTCTGCACAAGGGCCATCGCATTTAGATATCTCTTCTTCATATCTCTAGGACCACCAATAAATGAAGGCGGTAGAATGATACGATGTCCGACATTCGATCCACAAAAGTCACCATTGCTCATCCTGTCCATTATCCCGTCGTATAGTTCAGCCCGCAATTATGTTTGGTTGTGGCGCAAAAAATCTAAGCGTGTATTCTTGATCTTGACATACATATCAACCACAAATTGCTGAAAAAGACGCCCAGCCCGTACAAGGTAATTATGCGGGCGTATCTGAAGCCTATATGCATAGTACTCGCGACATGATAACCTTTGTTGCCGATCTTTGAAACCATCTGCAGCGACTGTACAAAAAACATAGAAATCTAAGAGCATGATAAGGGCGATGTAATAAAATAATGAGTAATTAGTTATGCACTAACCAATTGCTTCATCCAAAAGCAATTCTTCAGCAGTCTGTGCTAAAGTCGGAGTAATTGGGTTGCGCTTACGTTGTCTAGATGTTCTATGATCATACGATTCTTTTCGTAAGCCTTGGTGCCATCCACAATCCCCATTAGGAAATAACAATGGATACTGTAAAGGATCGTAGCACCCGTAGTAATGGTAGATGCGATGTGATGTTGACGATTTACCCCAAACCACTCTATACGGGCTCCTAGTTTCATTCGATGGTAAATCGTCAAGCAAAATTGCAGCAACTTCATCAGATGATGGTGCATTATATATTCTTTGGTCTAAACACGGACTCTTATTCAATAAAACTCTTGTATTCTCTTTCACATCTATGTGACGCAAAGACCGAAAGAAATGCGCATATGGATTACGATCCATTATCTCCATAAGTATCCTAACAACAGTAGGGTTAAGCTCTGGGAAGACGCTAGAGCGATGCTCCTGTTCTAAGGCGCCATCATAAAAATAAAGTTGCAGGAACTTCGGCTTCTCGGAATCTAGAGGTAACAAATCAGGAACATAGTGATATAGTTGTCCATGCAGCTTGAACACATAAATGCCTTTGTGGGTGCGTGCATCAACTAAGCCTCCAATCGAACTGAATGCTAACATATTATTGTATAGGCGACAATACTTCCGAAAATGGATTCCGATTTCACAATCACTCGAGAAAAGAGAAATAAGTTGTGAAGGATATTCGTTCATCGCAATATTTATTATTCCATCACCACAACAGAAAATTTTGATTCCGAAGCGAACAACTTAGCACCACACGACACACAACATATCGGATTAGCAAGTTTATTGGGAGAAGTAGGAAAGCCCTTATCTGCAAGAGTGGTTAAAGAGGTATAACTTGTGCATAGGTTGAATAATAATAGAGGGTAAAAATTGAAGATAACGCATGAACTTGAAAGCATTTGGATGGTGTATATAAGACAATAAAACAAAAGGAAACGGAATAGAATACCCATGAATATTCGTTCCCTGAAACCGCCTACAACTGGATTTGGATCATTGTCCGGCGACCTCCCTATTAGTGGCAAAGAAGTATTAGTGACTTGAAATAAGCTAAAGTACGCTAAAAACCTACAAAATAGAGCGTTACAAAACCTTTCCGCTTTTTGCTCAAGCGAGAGTTGGAACTCGAAGGTTCTGTTGCAATATACACAAACTGTTCGCTTTCAACGGAAGGGCGACTGACCAAGAGTTCATTAGCAGATGAAGCTTGCATCTGCGGAGAATTCGGAGTTTCCACAATGCGCTTGCTTTTGTATTGAGTACTACGAGAAGGGATTGCGGGGGGAGATTTTGTTTTCTTGGGTGCTAAGCGCTTACTACAATATTGATCCATAGCTACTAAAAGATTTGACGCTTCCCTTTCAATGATAAACAAAGTAAAACGGGCAAAACCTATAGATTGACAACAACATTTAGCCAAAAAAGTCAAGAAGATTTGCTTTATCAATGGCACGCAAATGTGCAATTGCAAATTTGGTTTTGTGATATGTGAGTTCGTAAAACCTAAAGAAAGACAACAACACGCGACCGTAAAAAACTATCTTAATTTTGCTTACTTAAGGATGGCCCTAAATCAACCTAACAATACACTAAAGGAAAAAACAAATGCAGCAACGTGTCAAACGCAGGGACGCACGTACAGCGACGACTACAATGGCACACGCAGAAGCAACGGCAGAAAAGCTAGAATGCAGCAGCATCATGTGCAAGGACAGCAGAACAGTAAAGTAAAAAGCAACATCTACACAGTGGCGACAAAAAATGGCACTCGAAGAAGCAACGCCATAAACAATTAGAATGGAGCTGCTGTATTTGCACTGGAAGCATTAGATAAAAGGCAATAGCAGTAGCAATAATTCCACAGTCAAAAAGCAGCGTTATAGCAAAAAATAGACAGCGAGAGAACCCCGAGACAGTTGCGGCAAAGCAACAGCAAAAAGCCACCAAAAAGAGGCAACAACCTCTGTAGCGGGACGCGACAACAAAAGCGAAAACCCACACTCCCTCACAAACCATTGCACCGACATAAACAATTAGAATGAAGCAGTATCAGTTGCTGCACATGTTCGTCAGTATGCATTCACGTGAAGGCACATGACATTTAAGCAGCTGCATATGTGGTTATTTAACTACAACAAACTCAAAAAGGCTACATCTATAGCAAAAGTAAGTAAGTAATGATGGTAAAAGCATAAGCAAATGAACACAAAACGAGTAATTAGATAAAAGATGAGCTAAAAGCTAAGCAAAACATAGAATAGGTACATTTTATTAAGCTTATAGAAATGGCCATTGGAGTACAACGCTAGTTTGATATTCGAAGATTACAAAAGAGCAATGGTGTTTTACACTAAGCAACATAAGCCTAATGGAAAAACTAATTTCTGATAAGCTAATAACATAAAAGCGGCATCAGTATCCACCATTACTACAAAAGACTTAAAACAATATTATAAGAAGAGAACAACATGTGCTTGCAAAGCAAGGGGCAATGGTATTGGTAGTCAGTGGCCACCATTTTTCTTAGTGAACAAATCAGGGAAATTAAGAGGCAGCTGAATTAGTTGAGGAGTCTGGGGTGCTAGTATAGGGAACAAATTAACCCGCCGTTTCTTAGGAGGAGGCGGAAGAATACAAAAAGGGATTCGAGAAGCGGGATCCGTTGGAGTTAAACACTCTTCCTCAGAGGTGATCAAAACCGTCCCAGGTGTTAAGTCAACATAGGTATTTCCTTCAACATTCCCCTTTGTTGAGGACAAATCTAAATATCTATCACATTATTCACATGACGTACACATGTTGGTGTCCATATGTTCAATACATATGTCAAAGTCTTTCACAAGAGTCTGCAAACAATGTCCCGCCGCTGATTCTTCCGAGGCAATCAAGTTCATGGAGACATGGCCAACTCTAAAATAAGGTAGCAATCCTTTGCTCGTAAAAACAACAACACAAGCCACATGCAAATTACCATTCAAGGTACCATAAAAGGGGGTCACAAAAGCCCAGAAGTTTCGTCAAGTTGCTAAGTAATTTCTTGTTAGAACAAATGCTATTTTTTGTGCAACTAGCCACAACCTGTCATTTTTAAACCATATGGTGTTTTTTAATAGTTAATCTCACGCACGACAATCACCTAAATATAACCTAATGGTACCAAAAGACTAACTTCCGCAGCTAACCCAATATCACTAATATATAATTTATGCACCTAATCAAGTATAAACTGATACTCCCTCCGTTCTTTTTTGATTGTCCACATTACTATAACGGGTAGTTTCATATGTTTGTCCCATTTCCTAAAATGGAAAGTTTTGATACCCTCTTTTCACCCCCCTCTCTCTTCTAATATCCCATTTATAATAATTAATTTATATTTTCTCTCTCATAATACCAATACAATTATTAATTTACACCACTATTATAATAAAATATCCCCCTCTCTCTTCTAATATCCCATTTATAATAATTAATTTATATTTTCTCTCTCATAATACCAATACAATCATTAATTCACACCACTATTATAATAAAATAATACCCACAATCAACAAAGATTCTCACTATCTTAATATGTGTGAAATCTTCAAATAGGACACTCATATAAGAACGGAGGGAGTATCAATTAACACCTAATCTATTGCAAGTAAACAAGACAACCGCACAAACAACACAATATATTCAAGGTCTAACCTATACCTATAAAAACTGAAAATGCAATCCAAACTTCTCAAATCAAGGGCAAACACATTCAACTCAAACTTCTCAAATTTTACATTCAATTAAAACTTCTCAAATTAAAAATTCGATTATATAAAAATTCAATTAAATTCAAACATTCAATTTAAATTGAAAAGGTAAATCTAAGCCCTCCAAACTCAAACTTCTCAAATCAAGGTCAAACACATTCAATTTAAACTTGTCAAATTAAAATGCAATCCAAACCGAAGAAACATATTAAACTATTACACTTAAATTCAATTATAAAAAATAACAATCTACAATTATATAAACTTTCAATTCAATTCGAATACAACCCAAATCAAAAACAGCAATCCAAATAAATCAACCCAAAGCTTTTTGAAAATAATCTCATGAACCAAAAAGAGAATGATTTTAATTGTTCATGCTTTACCCATATAATAGGATAGCTGTTGATTTTTGCTAAAAAAATAAATGGGTATCCATTAAACTTAAATTCAATTATATAAACTTACAATTTAATTTCTGTCAAATTAAACTTCTAAAATAAATGGGTATCCATTAAACTTAATTGTTCATGCTTTACCAGAAGAACAGTGTTAAATCTAATAAGAGCCAACAACATCAAACAAATTAAGCATTAGCCATTGATCTAAAGCTGCTTTAAGAAAATCAAATTTAAAATAAGCACAACAAAAGCACCATAAAAACTCGGTTTTAATGAATTCTAAAAAAATCGAATACAACCCAAATCAAAAACAGCAATCCAAATAAATCAACCCAATGCTTTTTGAAAATAATCTCATGAACGAAAAAGAGACTGATTTTAATTGTTCATGCTTTACCCATATAATAGGTTAGTTGCTGATTTTTGTTAAAGCCAATAAATGGGTATCCATTGACCGAAAATTAGGATTAACAAAGATCAGTACAATAGGATTAACAAAGATTAGTACCAAAACTCAAATTAAACTTCTAAATTAAACTTAAATTCAATCCAATGTAAACATTCAATCTAAAGAGTCATATCAATCAAATTTGAAAAGGAAAATGAAAAATTTTACGGAAGACTCATATCAGTCAAATTTGAAATTTTTGATTAAAAAAGGGAAAATGAAAAAAAACGGGTATAGTACATTTACACGTATGAAATAGGTCAGCATATAATTTTATCTAACCTGCGATGGTTTCATCAAAGTTTTTATATTTAATTTTAACCAATATAACTATTACGCACTCTAAAAAACACCATTATACACTACTTAAACTACTTCACTAATTTAACCATGATAACCGCTAAACACTATTTGAAAGGTTTGGCGTAACACACACAATGTGGCTAAAGACACAAAAACCGATAACCATTGTAAAAGAGAAAAAGCTACGAAACAAAAGAGAGAGAAAACGAGTAAAGGGTAGTTGGACTTGGGCTACTTTCAAAACAAGAATTATAAAGCAATTCATCCATTTTCATGGCGGAAACTACTCACAAAATTTTCCGCCATGCTAATTTTCTTCAACCTTTAATTTTACCACCCTTCAGCTTAGCTTCCATTAACAGCCATGGCTGACCCGCCATGGCTCCACCACTATAGCTAAATCAATCAGTTTTTGAGCTTAATTTGGTAACTAGGGATAAATTGAGTAATGATTACTGAACAAAAACACCTGTTAAGATCTCTTCGGAGAAGTCACACTTCTACACCTTCATCATCTTCATCATCTTCATCTTCTCCGTCGCAATCGTCTTCTTCATGGATTCATTTAAGATCGGTTCTTTTTGTAGTTACTAATTCCTCTTCTTCTTCCCCAGTTTCTAGTGATCGGTAAGTTTTAGAGCTTGAGATCTGAAATTTATTATTTTTTGAAAGTATTTCTAACCTTTATTAGTGTTGAATTCACTCACTATTTTTGTTTTCTCTCTTGAACATGTTGTTGGTGAAAATGACTTGGAAATTTGTGTGGATAAAGTAATATTAATTGTGAAAAGTTAGAACTAGTGCTATAGTGCATCTGAAAATTCCAACAATGATATATCCTATGCTGTTATGAAGTTGGGGTGATTCCTACATTATGTGGAAACAAAACTATAAAGGCTCTTTGAATTTGAGGTTTCAACCATTAGCTTTAAGACTTTTGTTTGATTTTGGTCCTTGACATGGTTACTCATCAGTTTGCTTTTGAGTTGCTAATTGCTAAAAGTAATTTTTCTATGAGGTAATTTTCCAAGTTTTAGTTTCGTCTATAAAGATGGGATTTTGCGTATTTGACGGGTCTTTGGATGAGAATAAGATTTACCTTGACTTGTTCAAAGATCTTGGAGTTTTTTTTTCCTTATAGATGATATTTTTGAATTGTTTCTTGTATTTTACTATCATTTTCTTGAGGAACTAATCCATCACACTTTGCAATGTCTAATCTTTTTGACAAACAGTCAAACCGTAATCTGTATAGTTGAAAATTTTCTGTCAAAACCTTTGATTAAAGAGTTGTAATATCAAAATATGTTGGAGCACAGATTGCTTCAGGCATTGTCTTGCCAACTCCATTATAGACACCATTATCCCACGAAGCACTAGGCTATAGCCATTGATACAGCCAATTTGTTTTCCTCATTCGGATGCTGTCACTTGATAGTGCCTTTTGTATATGAAGTATGAATCAACATTTCGTATATACTACAGTGTTTTCAGTAGCTTTATTGAAATCATAAACGGTTATCCCTCAGTATAAATCATAGCAGTATAGTTGAATCCGTATGCCTCATTCGATGTGGGATTGTTTAGGTGCAAATGGTATTCCCTTTAGGATAATATGTAATGAGTCGTAAGTGTTTTTTCTTGCATTAGTGGGCGTTTTGAAGCTGAATTTGGTACTTATTGTTGTTTTCCTTTTGTGTATTTTTGTATGGCAGGGTCAAGCTTAAATCTCCATGGTCAAGGCGGAGAGAAAACGTGGCCCTTCTACCCAAGCAGTGGAAACACTGTTTGAAGCCGATGGTAGACTGTCCAATGGCGGGATTAAATTTTTGAAGAAAGTTAGAAGCGGAGTAAGTTGGTTCTTGTGCCCTTTGTTTCATTTGTGGTGTCATGTACGTCAGCTTTTTCCAATTCCATTCTGAATGTTCTATGGAAAAATCTCATGCCTCATATCTTTGTTGCAGGGTGTTGATCCCAATATTAGAGCAGAGGTTTGGCCATTTCTTCTTGGAGTGTAAGTATAGAAAGGCTATATAGATGTCGTTTTATCTTGTTTGAAGTCTTGGTGTTTTGTACTAATTTGAGGGCTGCTTCTTGTTCTCTGATTTGATTGGATAATTAAGTAATTACTAAATCTGACTTGCGTCCCCACAAGGAAAAAAAGTTAATGTTCATGTTTGATGAATAATAATGCCTCTACCAGCAATCCACTTTACTAGTGTGTTTCCTTGCAACTATCATTCACTATTCTTCACAAATTATGTCTTGATTACCTCATGGCTCATGCTACATGCTGTTTCTGCATTGAAGTTTGTTGCCAAGCTCGCTGAGCATTAGTTTGTCAAGATATGTCTAGAAATACAACTAATGGTTTCAAAATGTAGTAGCTTGGTTAATTCATAGCAATTCAACTCCGAGATTATTTGTTTAGTATCATCAAATAGTGACATACTGTAATAATCTAAGGTAGACAAGTTTTGATATGGCCTATCAATTTTAAAGAAAGGGAAGTGATATACTATTATGTATCTTTATTTTAAGTCTCTAGAACTGAGTCCACTAGAGTAGTGTTTTTGAATGCCTTTTGTGCTCACGGAAACAATCCAGTTTTAGTTTGTGGCATATTTATGAAGTGGCTATTAGGTACCTTTGATTAGGAAGATGATCCATCTACATCATGCACTTACCCTGATACTAAGGAAGCTTCTCATGGACGGGGTGGAGGGTTTAGATTAAATGTGATATTAGCAATTCGAAAGAGGCTTAATTGCATAAAGGCTGTTCTCACTAGTCACTAGTATAAATTCACGCTTATTGCCTTATGTGCTCCACCTTGCCATATATGATCTTTCCATCTTTGAAGTAGTTGTAGAGTATATGGTATTTTTGTGCTCTAGGCTTTTAGTTCTTGGTGTTCGAAAATTTTAACAATGTTGACTTGTTTTGTTTGAGCAGTTATGACTTGAACAGCACAAAGGAGGAAAGAGATTCCACTAGAAACCAGAAAAGGTAATTCTGCAGTTCTTATGTCAATGTTTATGTCTTTTCTCCTTTCACTATATTCATTGTTTGATGTTCATTGTCTACAATCAGGAAAGAATATGAAAACTTGCGAAGACGATGTTGCCGAATTTTAAGACGCAGTGTTGCAAACTTCAAGGTGAACGAGACTGCTGAAGATAGCAATGGTGGCAGTGGTGGTTTTTTCAGTCAAGATTTGAACACTATAGAGTCATATGACATAAGCAGTGCAAGAACTTCAAATGATGGAGATAATCCATCTGATTCGGATGGGCCTATCTGGGATCCGGAAATCTTACCCTCTGTCGCTTCATTTGGAGAAGGAGAAAAGATTGAATTGACAGGTGAAGATGGCTCCGGTGGTAGTTCTGTATCATCGGAGTCTGAGTCATCTGAAGACGGTGAAGACGGTGACAATGTACCTTTTCTGAGTGCTGAAGAATTCGAACTTAATGATTTAGATGAGAATCCAGTTTCTTCTCCTCCAAAAGAAGAGAGTGGATTGAATTTCTCTTCTGAAGATTTTGCCACATGGCAGAGAATCATCCGTGTTGATGCTCTTCGGGCGAATCCTGAATGGATTGTATACAGCCCTTCCCAGGCTGCAGTCTCCGAAGCTGAGGCTAGACAGCAAGCAGAGAAAGTTGGCTTGAAAGATTACGATCACTTAGAACCATGCATGATTTACCATGCTACTCGTCTTGTTTCTATCCTTGAAGCTTATGCCCTTTATGATCCTGAGACTGGCTACTGCCAAGGGATGAGTGATCTTCTTTCTCCCATTATATCGGTTATAGAGGAGGACCACGAAGCATTCTGGTGCTTTGTTGGCTTCATGAAAAAAGCGAGGCACAACTTCCGACTTGACGAGGTGGGAATCAGAAGACAGCTTGGTCTTATATCCAAGATCATTAAATGCAAGGACTCCCATCTTTATAGACATTTGGAGAAGCTTCAAGCAGAAGACTGTTTCTTTTTGTACAGAATGGTGGTCGTCCTTTTCCGAAGAGAGTTGACTTTTGAGCAGACACTTTGTCTCTGGGAGGTCATGTGGGCGGACCAAGCCGCAATCAGGGCTGGAATCAGCAAGTCGGCATGGGGGAAAATGCGGCTGAGAGCTCCCCCAACTGACGATCTACTTCTCTACGCTGTAGCAGCATGCGTGCTGCAGAGAAGGAAGTTGATACTAGAGAAATACAACAGTATGGATGAAATAATAAGGGACTGTAATAACATGTCCGGAAATTTGGATATCTGGAAACTCTTGGATGACGCTCATGACTTGGTGGTAACTTTGCATGACAAGATTTAACTACACCCAAATTTCGGGTTAAGGATATTAAGATGGAACTTCATCGGGCTTGTGTGCAAATCAACTCTCCCGTTGTGCAGGTCTTGTAGTGTACAAGCCCAATGACAAATCTATCAAAGGACATTGTTTTTCGTTCCTTTTTTCTTTCTTATTTTTGTATTCGTTCGTTGTATTTTGGTTTCAGGATCTCCGCTGAGCCAATCTGGAACTATGTAACGTTGAATGATGCTTGGAAAAGAAAAGCATTACTGATACTGTGTATCATCCTTAATTATGGAATTTGTCAATGTACTAATTGCCCGCTCTCAGGATTAACTTGAGTGATGGAGGCGGAATTCCAATACTAGTGCAACCGGTAAACTTCTGTAGTCTCTGTCGATTCCTAATGTTTGTTTCAAAATCATTGAATCTCGGCTAAGTTTAGTTTTCTATTGAGCATCGTTGTTGATTATCATGTGCAAAGCGGTTTATAGCACATGGTTTCATTATTGGAGGGCCCTAAAATTTTGTTTTTATACTTAATTTATTTATTATTGTTTCAATTACTGCAAATATATGTATATTATTTTACACGAGTGTAACCAACGAAGTATTAAGAGTCAAATATTACTAGTTATTTCAAAATCTATGAACTAGGAAAGAAGCTATTGACCGTTGATATGCAATTTAACCAAGTATTAATAGTCAAATATTACTAGTTCTTTAAAAATCTATGAACTAGGAAAGAAGCTAATGACTTGATATGCAATCTTTTTTCAAAATATTCACTTCTTTTTAAAAACTTATATGTTGGCCAGTTGGACAGTAAGTTTACTTCATAGAGATTTTATAAAATATTAGTATATTTTTTAAAATTGTCAGAGCTTATACGTTAGAATCTTTATAGAGGCTCCAAAATTTATGAGATGAACTTGTTGAATGTTGAGTACTGCTGTTTGTTGGTAATATTTAGTCAAGTTCTTATTATTAACTAGTTGATACACTTTGTTTATCTATATATATAATGCATTATTTTAACTTTTAAAGAATTATAAACCATGAATATGATTGAGATGATTCTACCAAAAATTTATTTTTGACTATATTTTGATTAGTGACTTGGTTCGCTCAAATTTTGCGTGGTCGAGCTAAGCATTTTTGGCTTTTTCACTTACAATCAAAAAAGTGTTGGGAGAATTCGATTCACAATTAGGGATCGCTTGAATTGAAAGTAAATATTTAAGGGGTAATAAAAAGTCAAAGTAGGAATTTAAGGTTAGTTAGGTAGATGATTAAAGAAATTTAATTGTTGGAGAGGTGGAAGAATGAATTAGAAGGTAATGAAAAAATAGAGAAAATAGCAATAAGTTCCCTTATTTTGGGGTATAAATTTACCCTAGGCGGAGGTGGAGGAATTCTTTACCTCCAAATGAGTGAAATCAAACTCTTTTTCTATTCATTCTTTTTAATCTACTCCTATTCTACCTCTATCACAATTATTTCAATAACTTTATTTGCATATATAATTACCTTTGTTATATTAGTTTGACTTTTTTTACTACCTTAAATATTTACTCTCAATCCAAGTGACCCCTTAATAGTACCTTTTCCCATCATACTCTATAATAAAAAGAAATCCATAACAACTTCAACTTGTGTATCAAATAGTTATGAGTACAAGTCAATCTTTTGTTTAGTATTGCTAGGACCACGCATGATCACCATTTAGTATATATATTGCTTCTTCATGCATATCCATAGAGGAAGGTTTTTATTGAGTTAAGATGATGAGTGAAGATGAATATTGTAGATCCGAACTACGCAATGGGTTGAAACCATCTGTACACAAACTCATTCTCGCATTTCTTGTCTTCCTCGCAAAGTCAGTATGTATTAGGTTGAATATTAACCATGCTTCAGTGTTTGATTGGTGATACATCAATTCATCTTCCGAATAATGCTCAACATGCCACCTCATGTGACTAGCAGAGTAGCAGTAGTCTTAGAAGCATATTATCATTGTAACTTGGGGCAAAAAGGAAAGTACTGAAATTTTTCTAAGAGTCTTATCTTGATTGTTGTCTCTTATATATCCACCTTGAAAACCCACAAATCTCACAATGAGTCACCGTCACTCTGCATCCCAATATATCACGCAATCATTATGACAACAATCAATTTTCTCCTCCGACAATCAGGTAAGCTTTAAATTCTAGAACTCATCTCCTTATTGACATCAGATAAAAAATAGATAAAATAAAGGAAAAATTGTCGGGAATAACCCGTACTTTTAACGTTTGCCTGTGAATAATCCCTAATTTTGATTATTCATAAATAATCCGAACTTTGAAGTCAGTTTGTTCACAGCACCCCCTCCTCATTTTTGACCGGTTGTAGCAAGTTACCCCAACGAAATTACTTGTTCCTTCCCCTTTATTATGAGCTGCTGGTTGATTTTTCAATTCATCATCTTCAACCTCTTACTTTCCTCCATTGTTAAACCCTAAGCTTAGAGAGAGAAAATTCAAACTTTTCATTCACTCTTTTTTGGACATGAATAGAACCGTTCTCTAGCACGAAAACCCTTTTTCGCCATTGTCAATTTGGCAACAAATCCATGCTCACATTTCACACTCTTATTCAAATTAGAACCTCTACTATATGTTGAAGAACAATGAGAATTCATTTTTGTAAAAGAAAAAAAAGAAAAAAAAAGAGTAAATGGAAAGTTTGAATTTTCTCTTTCTAAGCTTAGGGTTTAACAATGGAGGAAAGTAAGAGGTTGAAGATGATGAATTGAAAAATCAACCAGCAGCTCATAATAAAGGGGAAGGAACAAGTAATTTCGTTGGGGTAACTTGCTACAACCGGTCAAAAATGAGGAGGGGGTGCTGTGAACAAACTGACTTCAAAGTTCGGATTATTTATGAATAATCAAAAGTAGGGATTATTCACATGCAAACGTTAAAAGTACGGGTTATTCCCGACAATTTTTCCTAAAATAAATTTATTAAATGATGGAATGGATCAAACATGGATCAGAAATAAAGATAAATGCTTAATATAAGAATCAACAATGATGTGTTGAACACAAAAAAATGAATTATATTATAAAGTGAAAATCAATGAATCAACTTATAAATAAATCATAGAAAAAAGGAAAATTTACTTTAAAAAATCCAACCTTTTACTAGTTCTCTTTTAAAAATCCGACCTTTCGATTATTTTATAAAAATCTGACCTTTTGCCTCCGTTTTCTTTTATAGTACATAGCTATCCTGAACAACCGATTAATTTCTAATTTTTAAGAAAAAAGAAATTCAAAAGGAAAAAACCCTAATTGCTTCCTTTTTCTTCTTTCTTCCTCCAAATACACTCTAAATCTTCCACATTGTACTCTGAGAACTTTCAGTTCAACAAACTTACTTAATCATATCAAAAAACAATTGTTAGAGTTTTATTGTTTGTTTGGGATGATAAAACTTCTCATAGCAAGTATTTCCTCAACTTGGTAATTCTTCTTCTCGTTATTTCTAATTTCATATTTTAACCTCAGATCTCGTTGAGTCAACACAATGAGAAGAAGAACCACTTTGATTTTGATGAGAGTACATAGCTACAATCTTGTTTTCCATGGTTTAATGGGAAGAAGAAACCTCCTTTTACGTGTGTGTGTGTGTGTATGCACTTTAAAATCACAATTTCTATGTTGAATTTTTAATTCTACTCAAGTTATGAACTGTGTATGCATCAAACATTGAGTAAAGAATTCAAAGAATACTTTCTGAATCCGAATAGGTTGTTGTTCATCTTCAACTTCAAGCAACGATCTTTTTTTCTTCTACATGGCTTTTGCCTTGAGATTATTTAATTTGTATTGTAATTATTTCTGTTAGGATTCTGGGTGACTTATGTTCACTAAGTAATTAGGACAATGATTAAGAGTCTTAGTTATTCATGTTAGTGTTAAGGTTAGAAGAGGACATATCACATGTTTATGATTTGGTTTGTATAGGAATCAATAGTACAATGTACTATTGGAAGGGTATCCTTGACATGTGAAGAGTTTAAAGTGCAAAGTTCAGTCTTAGGAACAAGTATTAAGAATATTAGAGACCATAGCATACACGAAAGAGGAAAGAAGTGCAACATGACCTGTAGTACCCCTCTATTGTCTTCAGATCTGTGAGAGTTGCTACCTTGTGTTTTGATTTTTATTTTTGCTTACTGCCTTGTACTACTTAATGTTAGGCCTTTCTTCCTGTATTAATACACCCCTATTCCCTTAGTAATACTTGAACCAAAGTCTCATATCTAAGAGCAACTTTACTTGCTCAAGTATACTTCCATTTATCTCCTCGGAATTTATCGTTTCAAAATATCGGGGTGTTACACTGACCCACACTAATTAATACTCCATTGTAATTCCTTCAAGTTTTGTATTTTGTCCTTTAAACACATTAATATAAATCCTAGGCAGATGGTGGATATAGCCCAAGATTGGTGAACCACCTTAAATTTGCATATTTGGTTTTTATACTTGACACAACACAAACACACACTTAAACCTTAATTTAGTGATCCTTGAGTGAGGTAGTACCTCTCCTTTAAATTTCTGACAATAACAATAAAACTATTGCATAATATTTTAGTGGCGAAATTACCCTGAATAATCCACCTTTTACTAATTTTCCTATAATAATCTCAATTTTTGATTAAACATGAATAATCTTAACTATAAAGAGTGATTACTAAGAATGCAAAGGTGACCTCTTACCTATAAAAAAAAGTCATTTTGCAAAAAGTTTAAAAAAAATAAAAAAAGTTAACTTAAAAAAATTTTCAACAATTAAAAAGAAAAACCAAGTAAGTTTCTGATGTGCTCGATTTAGAGCACATTTATAGCCCTACTTTGGTGTCGTATCTCGGTGTTTTACATTGGTTTTATGCTCTATATACTCGATTTTACCTTGATCTTGTCTCCATGGTGTTTAGAGATCATTTCAGGTGTTTTCGGGAGTTTTCGAGGTGATTCGGGTTGAGTTCGAGGCTTAGACATCAAAGTCGAAGATAATGCACGCGTTTCGAGGTGCTCACATGTGTTTCGGGTCATCCCCGAAGATATCAAGAAGATCGGAGCTCGTTTCGAGGCGTTGCGGGTTAGTTTGAGGCTTAAACGCCGAAGTCGAGGAAGTGACACGCGTTTCGAGGCTCCCACAAGTGTTTCGGGTCATCCCCGAAAGTATCGTAAAGATCGGAGCTCGTTTCGAGGTGATTCGGGTTAGTTTGAAGCTTAGACGTCAAGACCGAGGAAGTGGCACGCGTTTCGAGGCTCCCACAAGTGTTTCGGGTCATCCCCGAAGATGTCGCAAAGATCGGAGATCGTTTGATGATGGTTTGAAGCTTCAAAGTGGCCTTAAGGACCACATTCGGTCGAAGGCTTGACCACATTCGGTCGAAGGCATGCATAGCAACCCATCTCCAAAGCCAACATCTACTGGAAATGGCGAATTAAGCCAATTCGGGCGAAGCTAGGGGGATTCGGTCGAACCTGGGTCGAAGCAAGGTCGAACCCAGGCCGAAGCTTCAAGCTGCTGCTCAATCAGAAGAACAAGAGACTTCAATTCGGGTGAATGTGGACCAGATTCGGTCGAATCTGGCCCATTCGGGCGAAGCCAGCTGCTCCTTCGGTCGAATCTAAGCTGCAGCCTGCGATTTGCGATTTTCTTTAAAGCTTTCCACGTAGGATCTTTTTAGGGCTTTTCTTCCCCAACTCTTGTAGCCTATTTAAGGGCACTCTAAGGGTCTTAAACCCTATGCTTTGATAGAGAGAAACCCTCTCATCTATTGAACATCAAATTTATGCTTTATTTCAATTCCAAACCCTAAAATAGATTTCTATTGCTTTCATTTACATTTCAAGCTTTGTAATTTCAATTCCATTTCATTCAAGCACCTTTATTTATGTAAGTTTGTCTTTCTATCTTTCTTTATTGCTTTCATTTGCTTTGTTTATGTTCATTCATGTCATTTAATGCTTTCCTCCTTTCATGCTTCACTTAATGCTTTGAATCTTGTTCTATTGCTTTCAAAACTTGTTCTTGCTTTGGTTATTGCTTTCTAGAATAGTGGGTAGTTAGATTTCTTGCTTTGTCTTTCATTATTCTTAGTTTATTTCTTGCCCTCATGTTCACATACATGTTTTCCTTCTTGTTCTTTGTTGATTTCATTCCAAACATGCTAGAGTAGATTTCTTAGGGGTTTTGGTTTGGTGAAACCCTAGGTTTAGTGAATGTTGTTCATATGCTAGATTAGGGTTGAGGTTGTTTTGGTTTGAATGATTGATATTCGATACATATCTTGTCCTGCCACTCCCTTGTGAGACATAGGGCGATTATGGGTCGTTCGTATTGACTATATGTCATCAACTTCCCCATGTCATCTTGAGTGTCTCTATTGAGCCATGCTCAATCTCCCTTGACTTAGCTTTGTGTGAAGAACATAGCATCGACCTAGGGTGAATCCTCACCAACCCCGTTTGTTTATTATTGTTATCTTAATCTTGTTTATCGCTTTCCTTAGTTTAGTTCACAAACACCCACCAACATACACACACTCTTTCCATCTACACTTAGCACATCATCTTTCTTAGCCCTTGTTCCTTGTGGTTCGATCCCCAAACTTACCTCTATACTCGCTATAGTTGTAACTAGGGTGTTTATAAATGTGTTTGATTAACCAAGGTTCTTAGCGTTAAACGACGCGTTAAAAACCCGTTATTAGTTTCACTAGTGGAGAAAAGGACATTGGCTGCGGTTTTTTGACCAGTATAGGCTGCGGTTTCAGCTCGCAGTCCTTGTTGTAGCAACAAATGAGATTTTTTTATTGGTTGCGGTCCAAAAAACCGCAGCCTATAGTCATTTTTTAAAATGCAAAAAACACATTTGCTGCGATCCATATAGAATCGCAGCCTTTGAGAGGCTTAAATAATTTTATTTTTTTTTGCATTTCGATTCATCAAAAGAAACCCAGAAATTAAAGTTGAACATAACCATCAATGGAAACAGAAAATCCAGAAATTTCGATTCATCTAACATCTGCTGCTTCATTAAAATACAGATCAAAAACACATTAAATTCAGAAATTCAAGAACCCTGAAAATCTAAAACACATTAAATCTTAAATATAGATCTACAAAACGAAATTTACAATAAAATCTAACAAAATCTAAAATCTCGTTTACAATTACTTTACAATAAAATCTAACAAAAGAAACAAATGAAATAAAAAAGCTAAAACCCAGATTTGTTAGAAAACGAGTTTTTTGCACCTTCAAGATCATCCATTGAACATAACCATTAATGGAAACAGAAAATGGTTCGACGGCATCAGGTTTTACTTATTTGGGCATGAATTTAGGCGACCTTACAATTAACGATAACTCCTCCTCCGCCTTCAGTGATTGTAATAGTGAATTCGCTTCTGCATCATCGGAAATTCGCCTTCAGATTTTTGCACCTTTAGTGATTGCTTTCGAAGTTGCAATTGAACATAACAAGAAGAATAAGGAGAGATCTGGGTTTCAAGCAATTACAAGAAGAATTAATGTAGAGGTTGAAGAAGGAAGAAGGAATCTGAGAGGAAGATGAGGCGTGTTTAGGGTTGAGGAAGACGAGGCGTGTTTAGGGTTGAGGAAGATGAGGTGTGTTTAGGGTTGAGGAAGAGGAGGCGTGTTTATTAGGGTTCAAGGAGGTGTGTTTAGCTTATATAACGAAGATGAGGGGTTTTTATAATTTTTTTAATCTTATTTTTTTTAATCATAGGCTGCGGGCACATAATAAACCGCAGCAAATAATTGTTCTAAATTTTTTTTTAATCTTATTTGCTGCGGTTTTAATAAAAACCGCAGCCTTTGTGCTATATTTTTTTCCGCCTTTTTTTCTTCTATTAAAGGTTGTGTTTATTAGGAACCGCAGCTAATGTTTAGCAGTCGATAGCTTTTTTTTCCAATAGTGTTTATCTTTTTGATTTTAACTTTTAATTTTGAATATTTTTTATTTTTTGGTAGCAATTAAGCACTCTTTATAGTTAAAGTCATTTGTCAAGTTTATCTCTTTTTCCCGGAATGAAATGGTTTTTTATCCGCAACCATGTTGATCTTAACAACACTAGGATTTTAATCCTTTTGAATTTCATGAATCCTTATGCTAGACTCAACAGAAATATGTTGTCTAAGATCAAAGAGTATTATCTCCTCTCCCTTATGCTTTAAAACATATCTAACATCCCTCTAAGAAGGAAGCAACTTGATTTATTATACTTGACAAATGAAAATTTCATCCGTATTAATTTCATAAATTTTCATGTTAGCATGCATTCTTTGTAGTTCATGAAATTGATCAATAACAGGGCAATTCTCAACAATCTTATAAAAATTAAAGTTACTTTACAAGAAATTTCTTAGAGCTTGCATCCTCCACCATATATTTATTCTCCAAGCTTTGCCACAACTCCTTAGCGGACTCATAATATCGGTACATTTCAAAGAGTGAGCCTTGCATCCCATTTAGAGACGTTTCTTAGGCCCAATCTATTAAAGCTTACAGTAAGTCTCATGGGAGACGGTCTATTATATAGACGGAATCCATGAAGCCCGGCCCAAAATATAACATAGTATATTTGGGGTTATAATAAATTATTTGGGGTTATAATAACTTATATTTGGGGTTCTAGAATAGTATATTCGAGGTTATAATACCTTACATTTAGGATTATAACATAATATAATTGATATTGTAATAAAAAAAATCAGTTAAGGGAAATGGGCTGGCCCAATTTTGTGGTCTATCCTATAGACCGTCTCTAGTGAGATTTTGTGTAAAGCTTATTGTCTATATTTACTTTACATTTTTCCTGATGGGCCAACCCATTTAGAGATGGTCTCTCAAAAAGACCGTCTCCCATAGGGATTTGTGCAAAAAAATAGATGAAATACTACCAAAGGGGCCCTATATTTCATTTCGACTAGGACCCATAAAACTCAGGAACGGCACTATCATCTACGTATACCAAATAAAGTATGATTTATGAAGTTGTTGGTTTTTGTTACTAATTTTTATTGGTGTAAATTTATAGTGTAAACTAATGGTGTAAATTTTTATTTTTTTATTTTTTTGAAATTATGGTGTAAATTTATTGTTACTTATGCTTCTTGTAAGAAAAAAAACAAAATATCATTTTTCTTTTTCATTTCCTTTTCTCTTCAAATCAAATTCATATTGATGGTTAAATTGGTCTTTTAAGAACATTGAATCCCGTAATGTAACAAGAAAAACAAAACAAAATATGTTATTTCCATCCTAATAAAACTATAATCATAAAAAGTTTTTGTCCACACTTTTCCCATCAACACAATACCCATGTCCAAATGCTAATGAATTAGAATGAATTTCATAATAAAAATAAGTCGAATGAAGTAAAACAAAAATCACTATTAAACTTGTCAAAAGATTTAAATCAAAATTACACTGACTTTCATTACCATTCTTACCATTTAATATTGATAATCAAACAAACTCCTAAAGCCATATAGTTTCAGCAAAGGAACCAAAAAGAACAAAAATTAAATATTTAAGCAACAAAACATTAGAAAAATGGAAACATACATGAAAAATGTGAGAAGCAAAGCTTGCTTTTTTATAGCCTCAATTTAGAAATGTAATTCAAATTCCGCCAACCGGCTACATCAGAAACATTAACTTGGAGAAATATAGCAGCCAGTTGCCACATAAATAAAATTGATTTTCTTAAAAATTCTCCACAATATACATTAATTTATGTAATTAAACAAAAGCTATACTACACAAAAGCTGTAAACCCAATTAATGGGGAAAAAGAAAATGTACCACAATACTACAATCGATACATTGGACACAGAATAATCATCCAGTGATTACACCAGCCAGAACATCACTTCTACCTCGAGCAAAAATCGTGTAAACTAAACGAATTGCATCAAGCCAACCATCCAAAGATTCCCATGAGTCCGCTACCTAATATGTCCAGGAACAAATAGCAGGGTTATTCGCCAAAATTTAACTAATTACTATCATTACAAATTGAGCAGCAAAACTCTACCAAGATAAATGAGAAACAACGGATTTGTTATGTATCCCAAATGTGAATATAAAGATATATGAGGTTTGATGTTTGAGTTGGTATGTGGATGATTTGAAGGCTGAAGGAAAATAGTGGACCCAGACATGACCTTGCCATTCTGCTAAACCTGGTTGAGCAGGAGATCGGAAAAAACTGATCTCATTTTGATCTCTCGCTCGACCGGCACTCTACCTCACTTAAGTCGCTCGCCGAGCGAAATTGTCAAACATTAAATTTTCAAATTAGGGTTGTTAATCAATTTTCAAATTGGAAGAATCTGAAGACATAGACATGAAGGCTCTAACATTGATACAATTAAGTCTATTTAATGAGGGGCTTAGAGAGGTGGACAAAGAGGAGACAACGGTGGAGCTTTGGTTGAATCTAGAGTCCTTGTCAGTGTCACATGATTCGGTGGTTTCACCCACGAATCACGATTCGGTTCGCCTGGCCCGAATCGGGGTTCGTTCGCCGGTTGAATCGCTAATGAGAGCGAATCGGTTTCCGGCTACCTTAACTGAGAAGAATATAGCATGAAGAAGTTGCTGAATGTTCTAAGTTTTGCTCTTCAAAATGATATTTATTGTATAATAAATGAGAAAAGAGAACAAGAAGAAGAAATTAGAACATAAAAAGACAAAAATCATACATGATGAATCAAAATAGAAGATTTGAGACTGCATATAATTTCAAGATTAAAATTTCACCATTAAAGACCTTTTTTAACTTTGAATACTTGAGGGGAAGTCCATTGTTTCAGGCAAGAAGAAGAAAGAATTGATTACTAAGGAAGGGAAAAAAATTACAAATAGCTGAAGTAATTTATTGTAGAAGAAGAGTAAAGGGGAAAAAGAGTAGAAGTACTTTCTAGAAAAATGTGAAAAAAGTGATGTAAAGTAGTAAAACTCTTAGTATACCGTGCACAACTTATTTCATACACAATTCTCAAATTAAAGTTGTTAAAAAAAGAGTGAGACTTTTCCCCTCTTATTTATTATTATTGTCCCATTATTATTGTACATATTCAAATGGAAAAATTTTGAATTTTATTTAGTTAAAATTATAAAACGTTGATTATAATAAAATATTTGATATTTTAAATAAATTAATATGAGAAACTCTTAACAAGTAAAATGCACGAGCATGCACCTAAAAATCGAATCAAACAGTCTAAGCGAAGGAACAACATATATGTCAACTAGCGAATCACGAATCCGAATCCTTACAACGAATCAAACCGAATCACGAATCATGTGACATTGGTCCTTGTATATGAGAAAGTCGGTGACCAATCGGTTGTTGTTGAAGAGCAAGCTCCATAATCTTAGACTCGAGGAAGGTAGTTCTCTCAAATCTCACCTTGATGAATTTGATTCTATTGTTATGGATTTGAGTAATGTTGATGTTAGTTTAGATGATGAGGATCTTGCTATTAAGTTGTTGTGTTTTTGCCTAAGGATCTGAAGCATTTTAGGGAAACTGTATCATACGGTAAAGATGTGATTACTCTCGCAAAGGTCAAGGGTTCTTTGTTGCAAAGAGAGTTGGTTGAGAACAACTAAGATGGATGACTTGACACAAGGGAAAGAGGGCCTTGTTGTTAGGGGAAGGTCTAGGAACAACTTTGGTGATAATAAACCCAATAGTGATAATTCTAAGTTAAAGACTAGGCATAAGAACATTGTGTGCAATTGTAAAAAGAAGGGTCACATTAAGAAGTTTTGGTTGGAGAAGGGAAAAAACAAGGTGAAGGGGAATGGTAATCGTTCTTCTTCATAAGATTCAACGGCAGCGGTTCATAGTGGTGATGAGGATGTTTTTTGTGATGATTGTCCTATACTACTTGCGGTGGAGTCAAAGACTAGGTCTAGTGATCAATGAATTCTTGATTCGGGGTGTTCATGGCACATTACACCAAATAGGCATTGGTTTTCTTCTTATGACAGTGATTATGGTGGAGTTGTGCTTATGGGGAATACTGCTTCTTGTAAGGTTATGAGCATTGGTCTATTAGGATCAAGATGTTAGATGGTATTATGCATACGTTGACAAATGTTAGACATGTTCCCGATATGAAGAAGAATTTGATCTCTTTGGATACTCTTGATAGTAATAGTTGTAGGTGCACTCTTGAGATGGGTGTTATTAGAGTTACTTTGGATTCTCAAGTACTCGTGAAGTGAAAGAAAGTGGGATCATTATATGAGCTTATTGGTTCTACTATTGAGGGTTCCGTATGTGTTAGTTCCTCAATAAAAGAAGCAAATCATACCACGTTGTGGCACTTGAGGTTAGGACACATGAGTGAGAGGGGTTTGTTGGAGTAGTCAAAGAAAGGTCTTCTTGATAATCAAGTTACGCATTCTATGGAGTTTCACGAGTATTGTATTCTTAGATTTATGGGGTCCATCAAAAGAGTTATCCATAGGAGGGTCTAAATATTTGCTTACTATTATAGATGATTAGTATAGTAAGGTGTGGGTGTTCTTCTTGAAGAGTAAGAATGAGATCTTTGGGGAATTCAAGGATTGGAAGACTATGATAGAGAAGCTAAGCAAGTGAAGAGGTTGAGGACGGATAATGGGCTGGAATTAGTGAAGGAGTTTACTAACTTTTGCAAGAAGCTTGGGATTGCTCACCACAGAACTTATGCGGGGTGACCACAACAAAATGGGGTGGCAGAGAGAATGAATAAGATTTTGTTAAAGAAGGCTCGATGTACGCTTTTTGAAGCCAAGTTGAGTAAGGGGTTTTGGACTAAAGAGGTCAAGATGGCGACATTCTTGGCAAATAGATCACCAGATACTGCTCTTGGGTTGAAAACAACGAAGAAATTGTGTTCGGGGTCACTGGAGAATTATTCCGATATAAGGATCTTTGGTTAAATCGCTTATGCTTATTTTGAATGATGGTAAGTTGGAGCCACGCCCCAAGTATGTGTTCTTGGGGTACACGTATAGGATCAAAAGATTTAAATTATGGGAACCTAACAAATCAAAAATCATTACTAGTCGAGATGTTACTTTCAAGGAGTCCGTTTTCTTCATGTTGAGAGCTCAAAGAAAGGGGTAAGAATGGGAACGGGGAAGAAACTCATGAGGAAGTGGAGAATGATGTTCTTGATGATGATAATGATTTGGAAACACCTCAAGAAGGTGGAGATGTTCCTTCATCTTCTTCCTCTAGGAAAGCCACTACTCTTAGGAAGGAAACATCGCCAAAAGTGCCAACAAGCATTGCACAAAGGAGACCTAAGAGGCATGTGACGGCACCTTTAAGGTTGGGGTATGAAGATGACAATCTAAGTTGGGTGAAAAAGAAAACGAAGCATTTTGAGCCATCTTCATACTTGGATGCCATGGAGTGTAAAGAATCCAGGGAAAAGGCAAGGGCCGATAGAAGAAAAAATTCAATCTCTTCTAAAGAATCAAACATAGAAAGTTATAGAGAGACCAAGAGAGAAAAAGATTAAAGATTGCAAGTGAATCTACAAGTACAAAGAAGGGATACCGAGTGTTAAGGAAGCAAGATATAAAGCTAGATTTGTTGCCCGTTGGTCAGTCAAGTTCTAGGTATTGACTACAATAAAATCTTCTCTTCGGTGATAAGACACACTTCTATTCGTACTCTTTAAACTCTTGTAGCTTTGAATGATTATGAGTTGGAACAATTAGATGTTAAAACCGCATTCTTGCATGGTGAGTTGGAAAAAAAGATTTACATAAGGTAACCGGATGGTTATGTTGTTGAGGGTAAGGAGGATCATGTATGTTTTTTAATAAAATCTTTGTATGGTCTAAAAAAATCCCCTAGGCAATGGTACAAACGATTTGATAAGTGTATGCTTGAGAATGAGTTTTCAAGAAATGAGTATGATAGTTGTGTCTTTATGACTTGTGAGAGAAGTACGTACTGTGTAGTGGTTCTTTGTTGTATCTTTTGCTTAATGTTGATAATATGTTTGTGATTGCAAAAGAAATGATTGATGTGAAGAGAGTGAAGCATATGTTGAAGCATGAGTTTGAAATGAAGGACTTAGGGGCAACGAAGAAGATTCTCGGCATGCAAATCTCTACAGATCAAGAAAAACGAAGATTGTACTTAACCAAAGAAAAGTACACTGAGAGGGTATTACAGATTTCATATGATCAATGCTAAAACCGTTTCTCCTCCTTTAGCATTACAAACAAGGTTGTCAAAGGTGTATTGTCCTAAATCCAAAGAGGACAATGAGTTCATGACATTGGTTCCATACTCAAATTTGATGAGGAGCATTATGTATGCTATCATTTGTACTAGACCGGACATTGCTCAAGTCGTTAGTGTGGTTAGTAGATATATGGCAAATCCAAGGAAGGTTCAGTGGCTTACGGTCAAGTGGATCCTTACGTATTGGCGTGGTACATCAAATGCGTGTATTGAGTATGGAAGAAACAATGATGGTTTGCAAGGTTTTGTAAATTATGATTTTGGTGGAGATCTTGATGAAAGAAAGTCAACTTTGTCTTGGAGGGTCAACCATAAGTTGGAGATCTACTTTGTGAGGTATTAGCTCAATCTACTACCGAGGCGGAGTATATAGCGGTAACAGAAAGGTTTAAGGAAACTCAATGGCTAGGAAGTTTTGTATGGGAGCTTAAGATGGAAAAATGTGTGCTAGTTTTTTTTTTTTTTTTTTTGTGATAGCTAAAGTACTAATGATTTGGCTATGCATCAAAATTTTTTACTATGCAAGAACAAAACACATTGAGATAAAGTTCCATTATATAAGAGTTACCATAGAGAAGGGACAGATACTCTACGACAAAGTTCATACCAACGATAAGCCGGCGAACATGTAAACTAATCCTTTAACTACTTCAAAGTTTGAGCATTGCTCAAACTTGATTGGTTGTTACTAATTTGTGTTGACTGTTGAGATTATCTCCTCTTTGAGGGAGATGCAACTCTTTTGAGGTGGGTACATCTTGTGGTGAGATGGGTATTGATGATTTGTTTTTGTGGATATTTGATTGCTTGTTGTTCGTTGACAAGATAGAGTTTATCTTCATCACGGTGGAGAATTGTTATGATATGATGACTCAATAATCCCAAATGTGAATAAGATGATATACGAGGTTTGGATGTTTGAGTTAGCATATGGATGAATTGAAGGCTGAAGCAATACAGTGAAGTGGTTTGTTCAGACCTAATGCCCGCTCAACCTAGGCTCAACCTGTTCGAGCAAAAGATCAAAAGCTATTGATATCATTCTGGTCTCTCGCTCGACCGGCGCTCAACCTCACTTAAGTAGCTCAACCTGGTCGAGCGAAACTGTCGACCATTCTGTTTTAAATGCAGGTTATTAATCAGTTCAAATGTATTCTTTTATGTTTCTCTTCTGTTCCAAAACCTATATAAGGCTTTTGTATATCTCTTGTACATATGATGTAAGATCAAATTGATCTGTAGCAATTGGGAATTGAGTTGAGTGCCACATTCAAATCTTAGGGTTTTAGTGAGAGGTTTTGGGATTTTCTTCATTCATTTCGAAAACTTTCTAAGGGGGCATTCTTCTTATAGAGTTTGGATTACGCTTTGTAATCATTAAACTCTAAAGCAGTAATATTCATTCAATTGTTCAAAGGTGGGGTTTTATAGTCTAATATCACAATGATATTAGGAGATTCCCACCTACCAAATTGTGTGTTTTCTATGTTTTGCGTTTTCTGTTTTTTGATCTTTGTTGAGTTTTTTAAGTTCCTTCGAATCAAACTCTAACAGGATGCGAATCTAACCAGGTAAACAGGTCCATTAGTTGTATCAATCGAGAGTCCAGCTCCAGGTGGCAAAGTTAGATCAGCACATGCTGATACTGAAACAATATCGGCTATTTCAACTTTGACAGCTCTGTTTCTAGCATTTCCTGCATCTGATGGCCTGCCCGAAAGAGACTGCCGTGACGTCTTTTGTTCAGATACAAGCTGCATCAAGAAGTGAAAGTTCCGTGAAAAACATTACTTTTTTGACCATCCAGCAAATTGCATGGTCATATTTCTGAAACCATCGAGATAATCAAAACCATTATGAGACTGCCTGTAATTAGGGCAAAGGCAAGTATCACTTAAAAAATATACTTAAAAAGTATTTTACTGATCCTAAAACCAAAAGGCTGAAATATCTTTTAAAATAATCAAATAGTGTAATTTTAATTGGTGACAAAAAAATAATCAGTGGCAGAAGAAAGTACACTTATAACTATCTACACTTGTAAACCTTATTTAAGATGTCCCAAGATTGAATTTAAACAAATTTTATAGAAGTTGAAGAGCACATAACCTTAAATTCGTAATTCAGTCAGTAATTTCCAAGCAGAGAACATAAAACTTAAGGTTATAATGGGTTAACTGGTTCACAAACTACTAACCTCACCTGTTAGATATTTGGAACAGTCTGAAGTCTGAACAATTCACTTTACTTGTCTGTCAATAGATATTAAAATTACCTGATAAAGGCCCTCGTGATTAAGGACAAATTGTGTCCGCTTCCAGTCATTGTGAGGGGCAATAGGATTTCCTGGTGGAGGTGCTGTCAGATATCCCACTTTGAGATAGGGCAAAGGCAACTGTGAGAAAGATAAAAGTAGTGTTAGATCATGTCACAACTACATGGAAAAAAGAGTAGATATGTATCAAAATCAGTAAAAGAGTAACAAAACATTGAGTAGCTCGCTTATTTTATATTCCCACAAAGACACAGCTTACGTCATTCCAGGTTAGTTCTCACTCACTTACCATTACCCATATTATTTAACTTCATAAAAATGCAAGTTTAGAGAAATTGACTGCAAGACACTCCTCTTAGCCCTTATACCGTCTGCATTAGCCCTTAAAAAGTAATAAAAAATAAAAAATAAAAAAAAAACAGAGAACTCCAACAAATATCAACTTAACTATGTCAAAATTGTCACCAAAAGCATATCCCCAAAATTGTCACAAAACAACAAAGAAGACCACTGCTTATTCCTATATATGGTTCTCTTGACGTCCATGAGAAATGAAAATTGATCTGCGTTGATAATGTCCTTAACACTAAGGCTTTGTTTCAGGAGGTAGTACCTATTAAGCATGGGAGAGGGAGTTGTGGGATTGACCATAACGAAGTTTGAAGTAGAATTCGATAACGAGTTATCGACAAAAACCACCGACACTCAGTCATGCAATATGTTTAAAAGCACATTAACCATAGCACCAAAAAATTTCTGTTAAGACAAAGCAAAGGATAAACTTCTCACCATCGAACGAACAAGCCTTAGTGCACTGCGGTAGACCTATAATTTGGAAAACAAAAAAAGCTGTGTCACAATCATAGTACAATAAGAAAAATCAGATCTACGCGCAATATTTCCAATATGGATACATACTGGACTAGCAGATTCACTTCGCATCATTATTATATATATGCTTTTCTTCAAATAAGCAAATATATTTGGGAATCAGAACATAAATTAAAGCTGGATGAACATGTTGATTTATGAGATTCCTTGGATGCAATTACAACAGACAAAAACCTAGTTAGGATCCTTCTAAATCAGATCCAGAAAGGTAAGGTGTTTGCAACCTTCCCCCAGCCAAAAGAACAGGAAAGCCTCAAACAGATACAAGTACAACAGGGACTCTAGAAAAACAAAATATCTATAAAAAATACTAATGAAGAAACGAGACTGACACATGTCAGCCTCTCCTTCATTAGTTTCCCGCCCATTTTCTCTGAATTGCAGCTGATTATTTTGTGAAAATAATTTGCTAAATCAATTGAATCTATTTAAGTTAACAGAATACAAATTGGAGGCTTATAATATATTCTACCAATATTTATTTAAGTTAACAAAATCCAAATTGTACCGTTACAATATATTCTAGCAATATTTATATATAGTATTCAACTGGTTTGCACGTTATACATTTACAAGCCATAGCAGTTCTATTTTCATTTATAATTTTATTTCTAATCTATCTATCTATCAATCATCAATAAATATAATATGTTGATGGAAAATCTAAAGTATTCCAATGATAGGATCGTAGAAAAGAAAATTTTTTTTATGATAAACAAAGTATTCTATTACATTTTAAAGTTGGAGTAATTAAAATTTAATTTAATAGAAACTACTGACAGACATTTCTTGACTTTTTTGAATGATTTCATCGATATATTATAGCTTAACGATAATCAAATTGATAAAAATTATTGATTGATTGTGTTTTTTTTTTTGTCTATTTTATTGCATATATCTTTTAATATAACTTTATAATAAATTATTTAATTATTTTCTTTATCAATTATATTATACAAGATTTAATGATTAAGTTTATGTTGTTAATAAATAAATTTATAAATTAATATTAATATATTCACATAAACAAATACTCCCTCCGTTCCTTTTTGATGTTCCTATTTGGGTTTTTCACAAAGATTAAGAAAAATAGAATCTTTAGTGATAGTGGGTATTATTTTAATTATATAGTAGTGGAAAATAATGATTGTAATGGAAGTATGAGAGAAAAAAATAATTAAATAATAGTATAATGTAATGATTGTATTGGAATTATGAGAGAGAAATTAATTAAATAGTAGTGTGAGTAAGAAAAGTGGGGTTTTAAGGGGTAAAAGTGAGATGAAAACTTTCCAAAAGTGGAAAGTATTCTAAAGTGGAAAAACTTATGAAACTACCCGTTTTAGTAAGGTGGAAAAACAAAAAGGAACGGAGGGAGTATTTATTACATCCGTGTTTTACACGGGAATCTATCTAGTTAAGAATAAACAAAATCGAAGGGCTTACTGAGTAATTTGGCTTCAATGCATGAGCAGCAGCAATATAGACAGCACACTGACTGTACAAGTCATTAGGTGAAATCTCTTTTGGGCTGACTGCTCCCCCAATTCTTAGCAAGTCCTCAGCCAACCCATACTGCAAAATCAAAAGATTGTACATAACTTGGATGCTCATCTAATGAGTTCAATTTGCAACCCTTACATGCAACAAAAATCCATACAACATTAAGAGAAAGAAGAAAGCAGCACAGGACAAGCACACATTGCTGAAACAGTATAGCAAAAAAGATTCAGCAAGGACTAACCAAAACAGTTCCAAGGTTGTAAATAGCCCTATGAAAGTCAAATTGCAACTGGATTGCCGCACGGAACTGCAGTTCACATAATAGCAAAGATTCAATAACATGCATATTGCACGTAACTTGGCTATCTTAAATTCACTCAAGCAACAAGTATGCACCTTACTAATTGCTGTTTTTACAATATTGTGTTTTTCTTTTGCAGGAACTATTGCACTGAGTTCCTGTATCACATGATTGGAACGATCAATGTCAAATTATATGAGCCATATAATGTGAATAACTTTCAAGGGTAAAAAGAAGTCCCTCAACCCCAGCCAGTCATTCCCTTATCTCTGACTGCAAATATGTGTAAATGATAATTAAACTACCTTACCTGCAATGCAAGTCCCCAATTGTTGAGTGCCTGTAAAAGGACATTTAGATTATACATTAATGAAGGAGGGAAAAACTATTCTGTTGCAGACTTGTAGTAATGAGATACAAAATATAAAATGATTCAGTGTTGCAGAATAGGATTGGAAAGCTTACTAGTTTTACAAAAATGAATTTCCAAATTAAAAATTAGGAGAAGAAGAATACCTGAGGACTATTCCAATTCAACTGAACAGCTTTTTCATAGTGTTCTGTGGCCTGAAAAGAAGACAACAACATCAAACCACGCACCTTATACGTCAATGCTGCAAAGCAGAAACCTTGACATTCTAATTTCGACAATTTTTCATGTAAACAAAATCTTTAAGTTCATAACATCAACTGTGGATACATTAAATGGGAAGTGAATCATAAAGCACTCATCAATCGTGAAACCCTAAAGGCGGTAACCACTGATTCGTAGAATTACCATTAACGGTGCTTCTGGAAATGGTAAGATGAATTGAAAACGGACAGCAAGACAATCACAAAACCGAGATAAACTAGATATGAAAACAGTAAAGTCACTAAAATCATCTTTAACAGGCCTCTCAAAAAAAGAGTGAAAGGATTCAGCTAAGTAATATTCCATTTAGGGGACTTGTGAATAGCCTTGTACCCTGAGATCTGGACAACCTTAGGTGTAGACTGAACATCAGAAGTCAGAACATCAAGATCTATAAAATATCAATTATCCCCCCAACCAGCCCCTCACCCAGCAATAACAGGTGCAGTGACATTCACATAAGGTAACATAAGCATCCATAAGAAAAGCTCTGTAACCTGCTTCCACAAGTCTTCAGCCTCTTTTGTACGACCACGCATTCTTGCTCGGTCAGAAATAGCAATAGCCCAATTATAAAATGCCTGCATTATATATTAAAAATTATCCAACATGAGAACATGTTTTCCAAAACGCTTTCAGATCCTTAATTTATACGGTTGATATAGAGCAATAGAAAACCATATTGAAAAGCCCGCCAACAGATCCAAGCTAAGGTCGTGAGAAGAATCAAGGAAAGGAACGGTAAACGATCTGGCTGACAGGGAGAAAAAAAAAAAAAAAAAAAAAAAAAAAAAAAAAAAAAAAAAAAAAAAAAAACCTCATGGCCTCACTTACCAATTACCTAATAACCAAATAAAAACTCAATTATTCATACGTACATCATGAAGGGTGGGACAAAGACGGGTAGCTTCCTCATACTTTTTGCAAGCCTCCTCAAGCAGTGCATCTTTGGAAGGTGAGACAGAATCAGGATCAACATTGTCTGCACTTTCCTGAATATAATGCACAGAGAAAAAAGTGCTCATGTCAAAGAAATAACTCTAATGTTAATGCGTTTCACTGTGAAAGGGTCATACACTTAACAGTAGAGCAAAGATGTTGTGAGAAACTAGAAAAACATTAGTCATATAAGAGTCAATTTAAAACCTGAAGCACCAAAGCCCAGTTGTAGAGAGCATCATAATCTCCAGGATTTTTCTCAATCGCACTTGCATACCTAAATGATGCTCAGATGGGTACAAAACCACTCATCAACACATGGAATAAAGATAAAGATGCAAACATATTGACATCAATCAAAAACTAGAATAACTATATCTTTATTTTCTTCCATGTTACCGAAGAAACAGATCCAATTTAATAACCATAAAAATACAGTGAAAGGAAAAGGACATACCGCCTGGCAGCATAAGTAAGAATCTTTTGGCG
This sequence comes from Amaranthus palmeri, assembly GCA_019776075.1. Taxonomy (NCBI): domain Eukaryota; kingdom Viridiplantae; phylum Streptophyta; class Magnoliopsida; order Caryophyllales; family Amaranthaceae; genus Amaranthus; species Amaranthus palmeri. The sequence goes on from JAAKBH010000081.1 coordinate 110,511, forward strand.
AGATCGACCTTCCTCATCAACCCCCGTTACACTGTTGATAAGTTCCATAGCAACATTATTCTGATACGAACTATCTTCACTGATAATAACCATAAACAAATTTCAGTTACAAATACTTCATACATTGAATACCAAAATGTGCAAGAAGCCACAATTCAATAAAAGACCTTTGAAGGTTACATCAATACCATCGTGCATAACATAGCATAGAAGTGAAGAAAGACCTACTACGTAATAGTAATAAAAAGGGATGATCACATAAACAACCAACATCACAAATCAGGTTAAATTACTATCCCTAACACCCAAACCCAAAGAAAAATAGGTTTATTTTCTTCTACAATTCAATGAATGACAATGGGGGGCACCGTCCGGTAATCCACGGTTTTTGTTCTTCACAACCTTCTATCTTAAAAGCAAGCACTAAATGTGGATAAAGAAATCTACTTAAATCAACTCCTTTAGCAAAATCCCCTCCATTAGAATAGGGAACCATGTAGTAATCCAAGGTATTTGTTCTTCACAACCTTTTATCTTAAAACCTAGAGCCAAATATGAAAAGAAATCTCGTTAAATAAATTCATAAGAAATATCATGAGGGTGGGGCACCATGCTGTAGCACCAAATGTGAAAAATCAAATCTCCCTAAATTAACTCCATAAGCAACCTTTTGTCCATGAAAATGGGGCACCATGCAGTAATTGTTTGTTTTTCATAATCTTTTATCTTAAAACCTAGCCAAAATGTGAAAAAAGATATCTCCTTAAAATAAATTCATAAGCAACCTCTCCTCCATGAGAATAGGGACCATGTTCTAATCTAATGTATTTGTTCTATATAACCTTTTGTATTAAAACCAAGCACTAAATGTGAAAAAAAAAAAAAAAAAATTCTCCCTAAAATAACTCCATAAGCAACCTTTTCTCTAGGAGAATGGGGTAGCATGCATTTATCCAAGGTAGTTGTTCTTCACAATCTTTTATCTACAAACCAAACACCAAACTTAAACAACAATCTCTTTGCAAAACTCCATAAGTAACCTCCCCTCCAAATCCCAATTATTAATGCACATTGTACAACAGCATTTATCCATTGGCACTGCTTTCGCCAAATTAATCGATTGAGAAAAAGGATATATTTTGAAATCCCCTTTAAAAGGTTTAATATGAACAGAAGATTGCCTTATCAAGAATTAAAAACTCTCTAGCTGCTCTCCAAAAGCTCTTATCCAAATACTCTGATGTTACTTGCAATTAAAATACTTCCATTGCCATACTTATAAAAGCCAGTTGACTATTTGCACTCCAAATTGTTGGCAATGTAAAAGGAAGCTCAAATAAAAAAAGCTCTTTATGTCTACACCTAACATCACTAAGACTTTCCCATTCCAATCATAACAACCATCCATCAGAAATCCCCTGCTTGACCACAATAGGAAATAGCTTGTAATTGCCACTTAACTAATGCCCAATGACAACAGATTTAACAAGGTGGAGTATTTTGTGTGCTAAGAGATTCTATTTACTTAAGGGACAGGTCCAATGGGAAACGAACTTGCCTCTATCGCTTTAGAGTGAAGGTATTAGATGAATTTAGAGCAGCATGCAACGTTGAAGAAGTTAAAATTTTCTTGTACATCTATCCAAGTGCTAGATGGCACAATGATTCCTTGACAAGGAGGTTGAACAGGTGTCATGGAAGCTAGTTTTTCATATATAGTTAGATAGTAGCACCACCACAGTGCAAAATAGTGGTAAGCGGTAATCAGACACAATATTGCGGTAACAGGGATGATGATGATACCGCACCACCAAATATCGGCATAAACCATGAAATGTCTTGGAATGGCCTAAAATGCGGTTTTACCTGTTTGGTAAATTTGAAAACCTTTACAATATGCAATACGATACAATGCGGACTTGTTTTTGCACTATGGACAACAGACACAACTTAATAAATTAATCTGACTACGAGGCTACACTTGGAAAATGCAAGACTAGAGGATTTTAAGCAACTAATAGGAATATAAGGATTGCCTATTCATCAAGAACAGAAATAATCAATGAGCCTTTAACCCAATTTCCAATGAGGAAAACTTTTTAAAAGACCAAGGATGTTATTTTAGATTTTTATACAGCCAACACAAGCTATTAGCACCCCTAAAGTTCAAGCATTCCAAAATTTCACGAATCATTCTAAGTAAAATTTAAGTTTATAGCAGCACGGTATTCGCAAAACAAAACTTGCGTTGTGTTTACAGTTGCCAACTAGCAACAACAAAAACTTGTGAATCCATTTACTAACAGGACTAGTTTTTCACAGTAGCCATCTTGTTTCTTGTTCCCAACTATCAACAATACATCACCGTGAATCCTTCATTAATAAGAGTATAGGACTGACAAACAGACTAACAGAGTTTGAAATACAGACTTGCAGAAAATAAGGCAGGTGGTTTACACTTTCCATCTACCACCTTTTTGTAGTATACATCACATATTCCATTCTAATTTCTAAGTGTCTATCACTAAAAGGGATTCACACCCTTTACCCGTTTCAATCATAAATCAGCTACCCGTAAATCCAATACAACGCGCTAGTCTAAATGCATAGCATGATGAAGTGCAAGATTCATCAAGCAAACGAAAAGGATTCAAAAAATGTGTCCTGCTCTGAGTGACTAATCAAGTGGTTTCAATATGCCACATGGACATTAATCTCTCATAATATAGAATTGTTCTCTACATTTGATCCTTGCGGAAAAGGATCTATCAAAAAGGCGTTTTCATGGAACTCCGACTATGGCAACTAGGGATGCTGATAGCGAGAGGGGAGTCAAGGTTTAAGATGACATAGAAGCAAGTCCTGCACTGGAAAATGAAGCACATAACGAGGAATATCCCAAGTTAATTAAAGAGCGAGAAGCTGCGAAAACAAGAGAATTACTAATTTAGCAGATAACCCTCATAGGGGCTTGTAGCTGGACGATTTACAGCCAAGGAATAGGCATCTAGTTCACATTTAATAGTTCATTTAATTTGATATTTCATTTTTAAAATACCAGTTTATTATGGCTTACATCTAGTGATGCAATGTCAACTGAATATCATCAGTTATTATCTTTCCCCTCTTCAATCTTCTATCTCTCCACAGTTGAATTCTCTTATTCTTCCATCAACGCATCGATTGATGAAGATTTCCTTATTGAATGTATCAACATGATAAGCTGATAAATATAGGTCAGCGTCACATGAGACCTTTACATCATAACAGATCATCAGATGGCCAGCATCAGCACTTAGCATGTTGGGCTTTCGACCATCTCCAGGCCCAATATTAATGATTTCTCTCATGATCAATATTTCAGTGAAGTCCTATGAAGACTAAGCATTAGAAGGGGCCCTATAGATCCCCCCACTCCACCCCACCCACCCACCCTGCCCCAATGTCGCCATTATTTTGCAAAAAACCCACTCGTTAAAACCTATCAAATTCAAGGACTCTCGCATCACTAGAATCTCACAAGGAAAAAAAAATCCACCTCCTCATCATCCCAGATGTGCTAGGAATCTATCGCCATTCTTACTCAAGTTCCTACTAACTGATTAGTAATTAGTAACTAATTCATCACAAGAAACTCTGCCACACGTATAGATCAACGCATATGCTAATAAGAGATAGCAAATTTACCAAAAGTAAATTATAACGACTTCCTATGTTATCAATTCTCAATCCCTCAGCTATTAAAGAACAAACCAATCACCTCAAGATTTAAATATAGTACAGAATTAAAAACCTCTATTCAAATAAAGATCAGTCAATAACAGATTATGTGTCATTACAAATTGATGATAACAGGATACATAAATAACGAAAACAGGAAAGTTCTTAGCAGATATGATTTAATTGTTTACTTTCAATGCAATTTGCTATCAATCAGAAAATCAATACCATTTATACCTACTTTGACCTACCCCGAATTGGACTTCAACATCTCAACACAAAACTAACAAGACAATGCAATAATAAATTTAAACCTAAATTCCGCGAATACCAACTTAATCAAAAAATTCAAAACAAAAATCCACAAAAAAAAAAAAAAAACAACGAACCTCTGAGGGGAAGCAGAATCAGGACCAGAGTTATTAGATTGACTTTGATCACCTTTTAATCCATTCAACAATTCTCTCATAGTAAAAGTTCTACTTCCTTCATCCTTCTTCAATTCAGGTTGACCTACTGAATCACTTGAAACAACATCGTTCGATCCAGACGGAAGCGATTCAGGTTCAGGTACCTCGTGTTTCGGATCCTTGTCAGAAGCAACAGGTTCAAGTACAGCTTCCACGGTGTCGTTTGATTGATCAATGCCGCCATTTTCGTGCAGATCTGCAGTTGTTGTTAGGGTCGATGACGATGTAGTTTGTTGATCGGATTCTTCTGAAGGTACGGCCATTGGTGAAGTATCAAAGATTTGATTGCTGAAGAATATAAATATGAAAATGAAGAAAAGTGGAGCGAGATCTGTTGAAGTATCGGCCCGGACTTTGCAATACTGTCAGTATGTTAATACTTCCTCCGTTCCTAATAGAAAATCCTAAATAAATAACTACTCCTAAAAAGACAAAATCATCATCATATGTATATATTAATTAAAAACATCTTTGACATTTGGTAACTTTAGAATAAAAGTTAGAAATGCATAATTTTTTACCACATGTCACTTTAAATAACATTTTTTAATTAAATGTTGTATTCTTATTTGCTTAATTATTATTATTATTATTATTATTATTATTATTATTATTATTATTATTATTTACTATAGAGTGTAAATCATATTTTTTTTTTACTTCTACTTTTATGAGAAAAGACTTTTATTTCAACAACTTCATATGTTTAATTATCATTTAATTATAGAGTACATTGTTGATTTTAAGCTTTAATTATAGAATAATAATTATTATTATTATACAAGATACTAATTGAGAAATATTTTTGTCATTCGACACTTCATGAATCAATTGTGTCAAATGTCATCACTTCATGAATCAATTGCAATTTTTTTGTCATTTGTTAATTTGTCACTTCATGAATCAATTATTTTGCCGGTTATCCTATTAAATCAATTTAGGATGATGTCATACAAGATACTAATTGAGAAACATTTTTGCCATTTGGTACTTCCTCAATTATTTGTGCCAATTGTCAAATTATGAATATCTTTCAAAAAAAGTTAAACAATAAAAAAATTTATGAATATCTAAATTAATTATTATTAGTTAACAACAAAAATAAATTATAAAAAATTAGATTTTTCAATTATCTCTAGGTTGTTTAGAAAAGGAGATTGGATAGAATCTTTCATTTCATATTCTCAATTAATTCTCTTAATTGAACATAATAATATCTAAATTAGACCTTTCAATTATGTCTATGTTGTTTAGAAAAGGAGATTAGATGGAAAATTGATTTCTCACATAAAAATCTTTCATTTCATATTCTCAATTAATTAATTATCCTAATTGAACATAATAATTCTAAATTAATTATTATTAATTAATAATAAAAATAAATCAATAAAAAATTAGACCTTTCAATTATCTCTATGACGTTTAAAAAAGGAGATTGGATGGAATATACTATAATTATACACTCATTACTTGATAATATTTGATATCACTTAAAAATTTTGGTCAAATTATAAAGCATTATTTATTTGTTGAAGCAAAAATGAGTTTACCATTTCAAAAACTTTTTGAAATTAAAGAATCAAAGGGTTTATTCAAAAATAAGGCTAAAGTCATATATACATGAAAATCAATGGAAGATATGGGTAAGGGACAAGGTAAAGAAATTGCGTTACACATGATCTTGATGGATAATGAGTTGAATTATTTTGTTATCCAACAAAAAGAATTATGTTATTTATCAACCATTTTAAAAGGTTTATTCTCACTAATTACTGCTACAATTTTGTACTAATCAATGTCTTTTATGTTTTTTTCCAATCGCAGAGTACTACAATTCAAGCCTCCATTGCTTACTACAATTACAAAACTTATGGATCTCGAATAGAGGAGGGAAAATCATATTCCTTGAGCAACTTCAAAATCTACAAAAAGAAGAGTGATTACAAGGTTTCAGAACATGAATATAAAATTTATTTCGCAAGTATAAAATTTAAACGCAATCCGTGTATAGCTCGGGTATAATACTAGTATATATTATTAAACTAAATAAATTAAGAAAAAAGATAAATTAAATTCTCAAATCCCCTATAAAATTAGAACACATACGCTGATCTTCCACTTTCTTAGAGAGGAAGTCGTAGTAAATAATTGTTATTTGTGAGGTTAATAAATCACCTAATGTGGTAAGATGTGATAGGGTGGGAGTTTTGTTATTTGAATTTATCTTTTGTAGTTTTGTTTGTTTAAATTTTTTTTTTTTTGCCTTTTTATGGTGATTTATAAATCACGGTTATTGATTAGGAATTTTTGCTTTCTTAAATGACTGTTAGTTACCTATATATTTTCCATTCCAAATTATTAGTAACCTTTTCTTTTTCACGCGATCCAATGATTTAATTCAATTCTTAATATTTCTAATTATATATAATAAAAAATTATAAAAATTTAATATAAATAATCTTTGCATCGAGACAAATCAAATAAGTTCTCATTTGACTATATTTTAACTTAAAAATTAAAAATTAGTCACCAATTAAGGGAGATAAGTGAATAGTACAAGTGGTACAAAGTTGCAAATAAATCGGAATGGAGGAAGTATCTTTTTGTTTTAGGATACGGTAGCTACTAGCTATGAAGTTTGTCGAAAAGTTAGTGGTAAATATTTAGAGTTTTTTTCATTAGCAACATGTTTATGTATTTATTAACTCAAGTAGCATTATTGATCTATTATTTGTAGTTTGCCATTGAGTTTACATCCCTTTTATCCGCCTGAAATAAAGTATCCTGCTCCATGGGAAGTAGATGTAGCTTTCCCTCCCCATTATCTAACAAAAATAAACCCTGAACTGGACGGATTCTTGATTGTAGAAACAAAAATGGAGCAAGACAAAGAATCTTCTGGGCGAAAGAGCGGTGCCTCGAAGCCACCTCCTTTTTACATCAAGCATGGGGGTCCTTTAAATTATTTCATAGATGCAAAGACCCGGAACAAGTTGGATAGTTCCCGGGAGGAGCTGGCAGAGGAATGGGGCCTTCCAGACACAATTAACATTATAAGACCAGCAAACTTAGACACCGTTAGGTTTCCCCCACCTAATTGTATAGTTGTATATATGCCTTCATTTGAGTTAGGCTTAAGGTTTCCTCTGCACCCATTCATTAGGGATTTACTTAAGTTATTAAACGTAACCGTAGCTAAGATATACCCTAATGCCTGGGGATGTATTACGGCATTTTTGATTGTGTGTAAGGTTTTGAAGATAAAGCCTACACTGACGGCATTTAGATATATATTCCGGGCCAGACTATGTTCGTCGGAGGACCATGGCGCCGGCTGGATCACTCTTGCCCATAGGAAGGGCTATAAACTAGTGGGAGAACTCCCGGATAACCAGAAGGGTTACCGGACCAAGTTCGCGCTTTTGTACAGTTTCGAGCCCTGGAACTTTAAAACTACTTTTGATATAAAACCAAAAATCAACAAGTTCAATAATGATGTCCCGCAATGTACAGTCGAAGAAGCGGTGATCATTGAGTATGCTAGAACAACCGTGGTGCAGTTGACTGCCCCGGTATATAAGCAAGAGAACTGGATCCCTCAAAGGAGGCATCTAAATCTAGAATTGCTTTATCGGCTTTTGAAATAAGCCTTAAAATTCATAAACGTAAGTGTTACTTGTCTCCGTTTTATCCGGTGTAACGCCTCTCCGTCTAACCATCTTGTTCTTGTGCAGGCGTCGCCCGAGAAGAATTAGCGCAAAAACATAAAAGTCTGATGGGCAAGTTTAACCTAATGGCGATGACGCACAACCGTGCAAAGAGAGCGGTTGATCCTACTCCTCTTCCGTCTCTGCCTAGGGTAATTTATATCTCAAAACCTTGTTCTATATTTAGAGATCTTTAGCCTGACTTGACATATTATTTACATGTGCAGAATGGCAGTATTAGCATGGCGGGGGTAGATGACGCGCCCACTGAGGCGGAAGCCCGGGCTCTCCTTGAGAAAAGGAAGGAAGCCCCGGTACCATCTCACGTCGAGCGGGGCGAGCCGACGGTGAAAAGAAAGAAGACTACGGCCAAGAGGAAGGCCAAGTCTTCTCCCGCTCAGGAGAAGGAAAAGAAGAGGAAAAAGAAGGAAGAACCTGTGAAGCCGGCTATACCTGATGAGCCGGTGGAGGTTGAAGATGACAGTTCGACCCAAGGGTCAAATACTGTTTACAGCGCCGTGCCTCTTGCTGAACAGGGGCTGGCCCAAGGTGAAGAAGGGGGCGGTTTTGTCTGTCCTAAGGCGAAATTTACCCCTTAAGAGAAGGGTAAAAATGTTGCTGAGGGGTCGGGCGGATCACCGCCCTACTTCTACGAAAATGTGTACCAGCGTCGCATTCGTCCAATCGAGACGATGTGAGATTCACCGAGTTGGATCGTTCAGATCTGACTGCCCGGCTTAACCGTGCCACCAGAAATCTGGTCAGTGAAAGGGATATACAATATCTTACCACCCTTTCCTCGGTTGAGCGGGCTGAACAAGCCCGTGCCTCCGCCGCTGATGTAAGTAATCTATCATCTGTTTTATATTTAAGCGTCTTTCTATTTTAACTTATTAACCCGTTTGATCTTTTAACAGGCTCTGCTCCGGATGGAAGTGGAGTTGGTGGTGCAGCGGACATTGGCGGAGGAGAATGACCGCCTAAACACCAAAACTGAGGCTAGACTGAGATTGAGCAGCTTAGGGTGGACTTAGCCGGTTTCCCGGGGTTGAAGGAGAAGTTGGCCAAGTGCGATGAACTAAAGGAGCGCTTGGCCCAAGCCGAGAAGTGGAGGAGCCGGATCAGGGAAAACCTGGACGTTGCCAGCCATTCGCTTGAGCAGGCATCCGGGCTATCTACCAAAATCTATAAAGAGGTGGCCCGGATGTTGGAAGAACACGATAAACTTGTCTCAGAAAATGAGCAAGTTATCAAAACTTTGATGAGCGATATGGACCGCTTCGAAAGGGTCCTTGATGCGGCTAAGGTATATAAGCTGAGGTCCGAGAGAACTTCTTACATAGCCCAACGATGGTTGGACTCCAAAGAGGTGGTTCCCCTGCTGAACGCACTTTCAGAAGAGATGATGACGACCGGGGTGCTGGTTGAGGTTGAAAAATTCAAGTTAGCGGCTTGGAAAATGGGTGTTGATGTTGATAAATTATGCGAGCTGTCCGATGAATGCCATGATGAAGCCACGACCAATCTTAAGCACATCTTAGACAAAGATTCTGAAGTCTTGTCAAAGGCCATGGCGGAGGATGAGAAGGAGCAGTAGGAGTGGCTTAAGAAAGTGGATCCGGCACGAGAAAAGAGAGCACTGAAATTGGATCTCGAAAAAATCCCGGTCTGCTATCCTCCTTTTCCAAAGGCTCCTGAGAGATCTACTCTCACCAATCTTCAAGCTGAGTCTTTAAATTTGTTGAAGATTCTATCCGCTAAAAGGGAGACTCTCCAAGGGTTGGCAAACGAGCTGGTGGGTGAAGAACCGTTACCTGATGTTGAAGAACTATTCAGCTTCACCCCCTCTCCGCAGCAACCCGAGCCAGAAACTCAACCAGTGCCGGCGGACCAGCAGCAGGAGCCTTCTCAGCCTTAGCTTATCCAGCTTCTCCTTTCCCCGGGATTTTTGTAATCAGTATTTGTAACCATTCCAACATTGAATATTTTTGTAAATCAACATTTGTGAATATTTTTGATGTAACAGGTCTTGTATATATTTGATTTGGCTTGTTTTGCACTTCGTTTATTCGTTTTTAGCCTGTTTGATATTTTCTGAAACCAATTGAAAATTGACTAAGTATCCAACTGATACCGCTTCACCGCATAATCGTGGGTGAATTGAAAATTGACTAAGTATCCAACTGATACCGTTTCACCGCTTGATCGTGGGTGAATTGAAAATTGACTAAGTATCCAACTGATACCGCTTCACCGCTTGATCGTGGGTGAATTGAAAATTGACTAAGTATCCAACTGATACCACTTCACCGCTTAATCGTGGGTGAAGATTGAACTACCATGCAAGTTGATAAACGGAATATAGATTGAAAATTGAAAATTGACAAAATACTATCAAACTAGTACCGCCTACCGAGAATGTGCCACGGTTATGAGAGCTGTAAGTGTTGATTACATAAACTGAACTGAAATTTGAAAATTGAAAACTGAACTGAATTGAACTGAAAATTCATAACTTGAACTGGTAATCTGCTGGTGAATTGTGGTAATGTATGCCCCTTACAAGACTTGTTAGATGAAAATTTTCTTCAAGTGGTCTACATGCCATGGTCTTTTCAGCTTTTTTTCCCATGGAATCTTCTAATTCAAAAGTGTTTGGTTTGATAGCATTATGAATTCTGAATGGACCGTCCCAGTTGGCACCAAGCTTGCCTTTCTTTGTATGTTTACCTGTTGCTTCAATCTTACGGAGGACCCAGTCTCCTGGTTTGAGAATTCTTGTTTTGACATGTCTATTGAATGGTCGAGTCATCCTTTGCTTCTGGGCAATGGATCTGAGTAGTGCGTTGCCACGGTTCTCCGGAAGCAAATCAAGATTCACCCTTTTCCCCTCGTCATTTTCAGAATGTGAATAGTAGGTCACCCTTGTGGAGGGTATCCCTATTTCCACTGGTAATACGGCTTCTGATCCAAAGACAAGTGAAAAGGGGGTATGTCCTGTTGATTCTTTCACTGTAGTGCGGCTCGCCCAGAGAATTCCCGACAGTTCTTCATCCCAAGATCCTTTTGCCCCTTCAATCTTCTTTTTATGCCATTGAGTATTTCTTTGTTGGCTGACTCAACTTGCCCATTAATTTGAGGTCTTGATATTGAGCTGAACCGGAGTTGGATATTGAAATTTTCACAGTATTCTACGGTTCCACGGCCAATGAATTGTCTTCCTTTATCAGTTACTATTACCTGCGGGATGCCATACCTGGTGATGATGTTTCTCCAGAGAAACTGACATACTTGTTTCTCAGTGATGGTGCTAAGTGGTTCCGCCTCAACGTACTTGGAGAAGTAGTCAATGGCCACGATTATGAATTTCCTTTGCCCCTTGGCAGGGGGAAATGGACCAAGTAAATCCATACCCCATTTGTCAAAGGGCAACACTGATTGCATGTTAGTTAGGAAGCTTGAGGGCTTTCTCGACACTTTTGAGAAAAAAACTGGCACTTTGAGCACTTTGTATTAGGTTTTCAGCATCTTGCCTAAGAGTTGGCCAGTAATACCCACTTCTGAGCACTTTACTTACCACGGTTCGAACTCCTTGATGGATTCCACATCCTCCTTCATGAATTTCCCGCAAAATATAGTTTCCTTCCTCTGGGGTAACACATTTTAGCAGTGGATGGGTGTATGACTTTTTGTACAGCATTCCATCTATGTATTCAAACCATTTGCTTTTTTGCTGGAGTTGCTTAGCTTCATGCTCATCATCAGGAAGAGTTTGATTCTCAAAGTATTGGACTAAAGATTCCATCCATGTTTCTGATCGATCTATCGCATGTACCATGACATTAATGCTGGGATTAGGGAGAACTTCCCACACAATGTCCCGAGGCTGGGTTGAATCTGCTGAACTTGCTAATCTTGCTAGTGAGTCCGCTTGGGCGTTTTTAGAGCGAGGTATGTGAGATAGTGAAAAATTATCAAATTTTTCCACCAATCCCTTTACCTTAGCTAAGTACATCTTCATACTCTCATCTTTTGGTTCGAACTCACCATTCACCTGTTCTACAATCAACTGGGAGTCTGAAAATACTGACAGACTTTTGGCCCCGGATTCGTGCAAATGGTCAGCCCCAAGATCAAGGCCTCATATTCTGCTTCATTGTTGGAAGCGGAAAATTCAAACCTTATTGCCCGCTCCAACCTGGCACCGGCGGAAGATATGATAAGTATACCGGCACCACTTGCAACCTTGGTAGATGAGCCATCGACGTACAGCTTCCATTCTTGGTTGGGGTCTGATTTAGTGGGCCCCGTGTTTTCAGCAATAAAGTCTGCTAAAGCTTGAGCTTTGATGGAGGTACATGGTTCATACTCTATCCCAAAATCTGCAAACTGATTAGCCCAATCGGAGATGCGGCTTGATTGATTTCTCCCTTCTAAAATCTTTTTGAGTGGTTGATTAGTTCTGACCCGGATCAGATGGGACTGGAAGTATGGTTTCAACTTTCTACTTGCCATAACAACTACAAACAACACCTTCTCTACTTCGCTGTAATTTCCTTCGGAGCCGCGGAAGGCGTGGCTAATGTAGTACACTGGCAATTGGCTCTTTTCCCTCTCTGCTATCAGGACTCCCGAGATTGAGTACTTTGATATAGAGACATATAAGATCAGGGTTTCTCCTTCCATGGGGGAGACTAACTTTGGGAGAGAAGCAAGGTAGGCCTTCAGATGATTAAATGCCGCTTCAGCCTCTTCAGGCCACTCAAATTTTGTTTGTTTGAGGGTCCTAAAGAAGGGCGAGCACTTATCTGCCGATTTTGACATGAATCTTCCCAGCGCAGCGACACATTCGGTTAGCTTTTGAACTTCTTTGACGGTTTTAGGGGATCTCATTGTCAAGATCGCTTGAATTTTATCAGGATTAGCTTTGATCCCCCTTTCATCCACTAGAAAACCAAGACATTTTACCCCGGTCACCCCAAATACGCACTTGTCAGGATTAAGGCGCATCTGATGGTTACGGAGGGTGAGGAAGGTTTCTCTGAGATCAGCGGCATGGTCATGGGCTTGTTTGCTTTTGGTGATCATGTCATCAACATAAACTTCTAAGTTTAGCCCATTCTGTGAACTAAAGACTTGGTTCACCATTCTTTGATATGTTGCCCCTGCGTTTTTTAGTCCAAGAGGCATAACTTTGTGGCAATATACCCCGGCATTTGTTATGAATGCAGTATGGGGCTGGTCTTCTAAGGGAAATTGGTGATACCCAGCATTGGCGTCCATGAAGCTGAGGAGCGCATGACCTGCCGTGGAATCCACAAGGAGGTCAATCTTTGGAAGGGGGTAATCATCCTTTGGGCAAGCCTTGTTGAGATTTGTGAAATCAACACACATTCTCCACTTGCCATTTGGTTTCTTGACAAGCACATTCAGAGTATTGGCATTCCTTTATGAAGCCTGCTTTCAATAACTTAGCCACTTCTTCTTTGGCTGCTTCAATTCTTTCTTTGCCTTGGTGTCGCAGCTTTTGCTTGACAGGCTAGTGGCCTGGTTTAATGTCAAGCTTGTGACACATGACTTCAGGCGGTATCCCGGGCATCTCTTCCACAGTGAAAGCAAAGATGTCCCGGAATTCGGCGATGACCGCCAGTATCTGGTTTCTCACGGTTTCAGGTAGGGCCTTCCCTACTTTGATTTTCTTTCCTTCGAACATTGGAACTTCTTCAAACTGTTCCAAGGGTTGAGGTTTTTCCAGGACATTGAGATTGTCTTGGTAAACACTCATGACTGATTGAGATTCTTCTTCTCTCTTCCTTTTGGGGGGTGCTCCAGGGGCACCATCATGCTTCAAGCAGTTAATGAGGCATTGACGTGCCGCCTTCTGATCCCCCCTTAAGATTCCTACTTTTCCATCATCCTGTTCAAACTGCAACAGGAGTTGATGAGGTGATATGATTGCTTTAATTTTGTTGATGAGAGGCAGTCCCATGATGGCGTTGTAGGGGAAATTAAGGTCTACCACGGTGAAGCGGATAGCCAATGTTCTACTTCTATCCTTTTTTCCTACACGCACTGGAAGAGTGATGGTGCCTAAGGGAACGACTTGGCTGCCCCCAAAACCAACAAGGGGCTTATTGAAGGGCTGCAAGTGTTTCTCTTCAAACTTCATCTGCCTTAAGCAGTCCATAGTGATAAGATCCGCCATACTGTCGGTATCCACTAGGACTCGCTTGACCACCATCTGGCCGATCTTAAGTGCTACCACCAGAGGGTCAGTATAAGGAAATTGAAGTGGCTCCGATAGGGTGGAGTCAAACTTCATTACTGGACCTTTGGAGGGTACTTTTGGAGGGCCTCTCATCAAGGTGTGTACACTGTCCTTTGCGGCCCTTATTGAGGGGTATTCTTCGCTAAAACCTCCCGCAATCATGTTAATGACTCCCCTTGTGTCATTTGATGCTTCTTTCCTGTCTTCTTCTTTGCGGGACTTTGGCTTGGGGCGATAAGACCTCTCGTTACCGCGTGAAGGGTAGTCCTTTTTCAAGAACCTACTCAACTTTCCTTCCTCAACCATCTGGTGCAAGATACGTTTCAGTTCTCTACATTGCTCCAAGGTGTGACCATATTCGCGATGATAGTCGCAATATAGATCATAATTGCGATGGTTGGACGGTGTAGTTGTAGGCGATGGTGCTGGGAGAGCAACCTAGACAGCGAAGAAGATATCTCGCCTGTTTCTGTTGAAGCGAGGATCCTCTCCTCCATCTCTAATATGCTTTCCCCCGATTTCTTCAGTTGCATATACCTGTCTTTGCCTCGGTGGCCCCATATCAGAAGGGTGACCGTGGTGACGCGGGTGGTAACCTCTATCCCTCCGGGATGGCCGGTCATCTCTTGGAGCTTTTGGTGGGAGGCCACTTTCCCTCTTGTCATGTTTCCGCTTCTTCGTATCATGGGCATGGCATATCTCAAAAGCGGTGACATAACTTTGACATTGTCTCATAGCTTCGGCGTAGCTCTTTACCTGATTCTCCACAAGTTGGAATTTTAATTTTGGAGTTCTCATTCCATTGATCAGGGCATTAAGTGCCACGGAATCCTCTAAATCTGTCACTTCCAAGACGGCCTCTTGGAACTTTTTCAGGTAAGAAGCCACAGATTCTCCTTCCTGCTGTACCACACTTAGCAAGTGGAAGTTAGTCTTTTCTTGCCTCTTAGAAGCGACAAAATGATTGACAAACTTGGTTTCCAATTGCACAAAAGTGTGAATTGTCCCTGAGGGTAAGGATGTATACCAGCTAAGGGCAATCCCACTTAAGGTGGTTGGGAAGAATTTACACAGCAATGTTTGACTTGTGGTATATAGCAACATCAGATTTTTATACGCCACGATATGTTCTTCAGGGCAAGTAGTACCATCAAAAGAAGTCATAGAGGGTACCTTGATTTTAGCAGGATTGGGGCTTGCTAAAATTTCAGCGGATAGGGGGGAGTTTAGCACTATGGGGGTGTCCTGGGGTCCCCCTAGACTGATTTCCGCCTGCGCTGGAATCGGAGGCCTAACAAGACTTTGTGAATGACTAGATCCAGAAAGCCGTTGCACCTTCCTCTCCTCGCGCTTCCTATCTATCATAGCTTGGGTGCTCTCAGAATGCTGGGATCGTTTTTGATTCAGATAGTCCCTAGCATCCTGGGTTTGCGTCCTAGATTCATTCTGAAAGGATGAACTTTTCTGGCGACGGGCTCTTTTCTCTCCGTTTCCAATTTCTATGGCTGGACCGAGAAGCCATTGTCTCCCTGTCATCCTGCCGCCTTGAGTCCTGCTTCTGGGAGGCATCCTCTCCTTGCGAATCCTCTTGTCTTTGTGATGGGGGAGGATCTATCCGTCTTCTTAAGTTTTCAATTTGTTCAGCCATATTGTCCAACGCCTGTTGGTTTTGGTTAGTAGCATTGGTGCTGAGGGCAACACGAAGTTGTTCAGCAAATGCCGTGGTAAGACTTTGTGCCAGCATGTCTAGATCACGGCGAGTCACGGCCTGATTGTTGGCCTGTCCCGCGGACGTGTCTGTATCTGTGCTGTGCACGGTGGCAGTTTGTGTTTGTATCTTTTTGGGGCCATGACTTTTATGTATCTTTCCCCACAGGCGGCGCCAAATTGTTTCGGATATGAAACGAGAAAGTATGCAAAGCACGTGAGATACCTGGAATAGAAGTTGTATGGTGGTCAAACGTCGGTCAAGTTGCGAAGCGACACCTCCGGAAAGCGGCACGTTTGTCTTACACAACAACAAGTTAGCCTTGCCTGGGGGGTTATCTCCCGGAAAGCCCCTCCGACGCTCAAGTCAGATTGGAAGTTATGAATGATGGAATAAAGTAGAAATTTAAGGTGTTTAGTGTGGTTGTTTTTCACCCGAGAAGTGTGACTACGGAAGATAACGGTTGGCAATGGTGGTGAGTGTAAATTTTGGCAGAGTTTCGGTATAATAATAAGGCTTAAGCCTCTCAAAATCACCCAAGGTGGCCTTTTTATAACCATCGGGTAGCGGTTACCCGATGGTGGTTACTTATGCAGGAGATGTGGGAGAAATGGGAGTTGAGGACTCCTGAATCTGGGCAGCAACGGTTACCAGGAGGGGAAGGGCAGTTGCGGAGTAGTTGCCTTGGCGGTTACCCTTGCTGGAAGTGAGAAAGTCAGACCTTGACTGGAGCTGATCCAGCTAGAAGGTCAAAGGTTGACTCTTCATCTTGGTGTAGTCAACGAAACTAAATCTTATCCATAACAGACTTAAAATTGTCTAAGTTCATTGGCTTTATCTCACCATTGGAAGGAAATTTTAGCGTTTAAAGGGTGCTTTGACTTTCTAATAATTCTTTCTTTGGCCAATTACCTTCACAAATAGGTCATCTTTAAAGGTTATAGGTGTTAGTCCTAAATGCTAACTTTTTTACATGTCATATTTCATATCAGCTTGTAGCCTTGTTATGTTTAATGCTAGTTATAATTAGTTAATAGGTAATACTCATGTACAACTTTGTTCCTTGAGAAATTTGTTGTATCTTTCATTTTTTATGAATAATTTGGTTGGAACTTAGAATTATCCCCAAATGTCTTGAGAATATGGCTTCTCTTAAGATTCTTTTGCTGACTGCAAATAATTTTGTTAGGAGTGTCCCTGATAGTTTAAGAAACCATAATAAGTTAAACAAGTTGTTACTAAAAGGAAATCGCTAGTTGAGTACTATTCCTCTACCATCTTTTTATTTGCACCATCTATGTTAGGTGTGAAACTTATTTGGTTTAAAACCGAAAACCAAATCAATCCAAACCGAATAAGAAATTTGGTTTGATTTTTTATTTAGTTGTAGGATTTGGATTCACATTTTGAAAAACGAATTTACACTAGTGGAAAAAAAGCTATTGGCTGCTACTTATTGGCTGCGGTTTTTAGGCATACGCAGCCCATATGAGTAAAAAAAATATGTTAAAAAAAAATTAACAAGGGCTGCGGTTTTGTCTATTGCCCGCAGCCCCAAACTGTAGCAAAAAAAAAATTAGGTAAAGGGCTGCGGTTTTTTAACTGTCCGCAGCCCCTAATGCTCTTCAATATATACAATTAAACAAAAAAAAAAATACGAAAAGGGCTGCGGTTTTCATACTTGTCCGCAGCCCAAAATGAGACTAAACCCTAAGCCCAGCTTATTATATGCGCCGTTTCAGCCCTTAATAAAACCCTAAGCCCAACTTCTTTATATGCGTCGTTTCCTTCATCTCAATCCTAATAAAACCCTATCTCAAAACTCTAAGCCATTTTCCCTCAAAGCCTTCATTCAAAGTTCTTCCCTAATTTCCATTCAAAGCTTTATTCATTCAATTAAACAAAATAATTTCAAAGCCTTCGTTTTTTTTGGTTTTAATTTCCAAAATTCTAGGTAATTTCCATTCAAAGCCTTTGTTCTTCAAAGTTCTTCAAAGTTCTGGGTAATTCAAAGTTTTGGGTAATTTCCATTCAATTTCTGATTTTTGGTTTTAATCTTGCCTCAAGCCGAAAGAATTCAAGTCAATTTCGATTTTTCGTTTTTTTGGGTAATCGACTTCAGATCTATAAATGTTGCTGTTTTTTTTTGGGTTTTAATCTTGCCTCAAGCCGAAAGAATTCAAGTCAAGTTCTTCCCTCAAGTTTGTATGTATGAAGATCTGAATTTTTCGTTTTTTTGGGTTTTAATCGACTTTAGATCTTGCCTCAAGCCAAAAATTCAAGTCAATTTAGATCTATAAATGTTGCTGTTTTTTTTGAGTTTTAATCGAATATCATGTTGTATTTGTTGTAAATGTTGTAAATGTTGTATTTTCAGACAATTTCGTTTTTTTGGGTTTTGTTTGATTGTTGTTTGTTTGATGTTCGATTTGGGTTTTAATCGACTTCGTTTTGGGTTTTAATCGCTGTTAATGAAGAAGAACAATAAGTTATTAACAGCATTAAAGTTATTTTGACCATTTCGTTTTTCATGTTCTTCTTCATGTTCTTCATTTTCAGATTTTGAAATTTTTTTTTATTTTTTAAATTGACTAAAGGGCTGCGGTTTTTGGCCCATGTCCGCAGCCCTTAAGTGCCTTAATTCAGTGCCTATAATGGAGTTAAGGGCTGCGGTTTTTGGCCCATGTCCGCAGCCCCTTTCCTTATTTTTGGCTGCATATTTTGACCGCAGCCCCTTAATTATTATTTGGGCTGCTCCAATAGTGGCTGGGGTCGTAATACGCAGCCCATAAGGGCTAAAAAACCGCAGCCCTTAACGTTTTTTCCACTAGTGTTATTTCGATTTGGATCTAGTTTTACACAATGAAAACCGAAAAAATCGAATAACCCACCGAAATAAACTCGATACAACATAAAATTTAGTTTTAAGCCCAAAAATGTGTACAAATAAAAGACCACAACTACACACAAAAGCCCACAAAGACCAAACCCTAATTCTATCAAACAAAACACGCCTCCCAAGTTCCTACTCTCTCTCAAACACTCACATGCACTTTTTCACTCTTGAGTTTCTCTTTTCTCAAATTTTATCTCGGTCTTCATCTATATACTTCAACATTTCAACATCTTCATTCCTCTTCATTATCTCCTTCAGGTAATAATTTGTATACTTGATTTATTATTTTTCGTGCTTCAATGTATGATGTGTATGTTATGATTTTTAGTTTGAATTTCGTGCTTCAGATTTGTTATTTAATGAATTTTGCAGTTCAAAAATCTGGAAAATTTCGTGCTTCAGATTTGTGCTTCACTCTTAAAAAAATTTGCAGTTCAAGATATCAAAGGAAATCAATTCTCAGTGCAATAATCTAGAAAATTCATGTATTTTCTTTATGTTTTTTTTTTCCATTTCTAGATATTCAATTTAATGTTATTTCATGAATCATTTATTTTTTGTAGAATAATGATTGATAAATGTATTTTTGGTTTTTTCTATTTAATTTTTATTTTCAATATTCTTTGGTTATGAAAAAAATTCGGTGTTGTTCAGTCAAATTCGGTGTGGCATGAGATATTTTGGTTTGGTTTAATTTGGTTTTGTAAAAATTCAATTTGGATTTGGACTTGAAATTTGTAAATCGATTTTATTTCGGTTTGATTTGGTTTTGTCTTGAAACCAAACCGAAAACCAAACTTACACCCATATCTATGACTATATCACAAATACCACATAGTCATTCGTTTTGCAATTGAAAATGAAAGATTAATTAACCCCTAATTTTCAGAACCCTATAAAAAACCAAACAATAAGCATGCATCAAAAAAACAACAAAACTAAACCCTAATTCACATAATAAACTACTAAGTGATTGAATTTCAAATATAAACTCTTAATAAACCATCAAATCAATAGGAAAAAAAAACCATAATGATTTTGCATTCTTGATAAGGCACCTATTTCTACTCTCATGGAATTAGGTATGAAATTTGCAAAACATACCAAACATCTAACAATTGCAGTATTCAAAGGTCATTGGATCTTTGATACATGATATGACATGTACAAGATCAGACATTGCTTTTGCGGTCGGTAAACTGAGTAGAATTACAAGCAACTTGGGTTCCCATGTAACACCCCGTAATTTATTATGTTAATATTGTAAATTTTTTTGAATAATTTGAAGAAAAAATAATTTAATATATTTATTGTCGACTAATTTATTTCTTTTATTTAAGTAGTCAATGATTATTGTTATTAAAATTTTAGTTATTAATATTATTATTATTATTAAAACGAATCAAAGTTAGTATGAGCTAATGTACACAAGTAGTATGAGTGGGGTTTTTCTTAATTTAAAAGCAAACACTCTTTATTTTTTTTATCTTCCATAACCTTCCTTTACTCTTATCCTTCCTCCATCTCCCTCCCTCACAACAACAAACCAGCACCAACACAACCAGTGGTTGCCGACACCAGCACCTGTGCGTCTCCAGCAGGCTACCAGCAGCACCCCCCTCCCCCCAACGCACCTCTTCTCTCTCCTCCATTTTTGTAAACTTCTTCACCCTCATTTCTTAATTAACGATTTAATCGTTAAAGTTTAGGTAAATTTCATGAATCTTAGTTTAGATTAGTTTATAGCTTGATAGAAATTGTAATGGGTAAGTGTTAGAAGTGAGATTTAAAACTGAATAAGTTAGGGTTTGTGTTAGGGATGAAATAAAAAGTAGTATGTACTAATTTTTGTATTTTGGTGATTTTGTGGTATTTAGATAAATTTTTAAAAGTTTTTGATAAGTGTTATTTTTTTATTAATAATGGTGGTTTAGATAAATAAAAATAGTTAGAATTGTTGTTAAATACTCCCTCCTATTTACTCAAGTTGTTCCATTTGAGTTGAGCACGGATATTAAGAGTGGGATGAGGTCCACCAAAAAGGTGGTAATGGGGTATTTTAATTGATTAAATTAATTGTAAAGGTGGTAGTTGGGGTATTAGAAGTAGTAAAAGTGGGGGTATATTGGTCATCATTTGTATGAACATGGGGTATTTATTTAGGTAAAAAAACCATTGACAAAAAAGAAAATGAGACTTGAGCGAAATGCCCATAAAAGGAAATGAGACAACTTTAAAAGGAAATGAGACAACTTGAGAGTTGAGTGAATAGGAGAGAGTATAAATTAATTATGCCAATAGTGGAGAATATATTATTATTGTTGGTTTGGTAGTGATAAAATTACTAATAAAGAATTAGTGATAAAATTATTAATAAAGAGTTAGTGATAAAATTACTAATAAAGAATTAGTGATAAAAGTACTAATAAAGAATTAGTGATGAAATTACTTATAAAGAATTATTGTATAAAATTAATAATAAAGAATTATTATATCGTGTGTCGCTAGTGGTGATTAAGTGTCGTCATTGTAATAGGGGAAACAGGGTTAGTTGATATGGTTAGTATGCAATTGTCGCCAAACTAATTTCTTGTTATGGTTATGAGATGCCTAAGCTACTAATTGCTTTGTTCTTATGCTTTGTCACCTCAAACCTTGAGGAATGGAACAAATTTGATTGAAAATCATTATCATTATGCATTGAAATCGAGTTAAATACACTACATTATACTAATTAAAGGCCACATAGTCTTGTTTTATTGTAAAAGTGTATGTATTGAATCTTTTCCCCTTGAACATGCCTAGTTTTAGAATTTAATGGAAGCTAATATTATAGTAAGATTGATTGATGGAATTGTTTGTGAGTAAACTTGTTGTGTGTATGATTAGATTGCATTTTCATATGAGTTTTGGCTTGTAAGGATCGAAGTAGGGTACTTCATAGAGCAAGTAGCTCTTAAATGAAGTTAAGTAGACTTACTAATCTTACTTTAAATGTGTATATGTGCCCGGTTCATAAGAGGGGCATAAGAACCTCTGTCAAAATGGTTGTTGTGACTTGTTATCTTGCAGCTGCAGGTAAGTACACGTAGTAGTTAACTCTTGCATGCATCTTGAATATGTTTTCCTTGTATAACAATATTATATGAATTATGTCTACTATGAATTGTTTTCAAATATTACTAAGTTGTTGTTCGAGTGTGGATTGGTATGTAGAGTAGGTAGAGAATGGATTTTGACGTCGCGAGAGTGGAATGTTGGATTATATGAGATGGAATTGGAATGATTCCTTATTGATAAGCTTTGAATTATGTTTTATGAATGGGAATGACTCCCTTATTGATGAGATATTAAGTTGATTGTTTATCATGACCCCAGTAGATTGGTACCCCAGTTGGTTTAGTTCCCAGAGGCGTGGATCATCTGTATATGGTCGTTGTATGGGGGTATGATCATATTTTGCCATTGGGCGCTGGCGTGGCCGCCACCGTCCTTGACTGAGATGTTACCATGTGGGTCTTGCGAACCTCAATATGATGGCCTCTTGTCACATAAGAGAATATATGAAATCCAAGAAGAGATAGAAATTGGTGAAGGCATTGAGAAGTACATATAAATGAGCAGTAGTTGGAGTTGATACTTACACAATGGGATGTCTCCCTCACCTTATTTTGTTGATATTAATTGTTGGTTACCTATATAACATGTTGTTAGTTACTGACGTGTACTGTTTATTTCTTTGTTGATGGCTCACCTTTGATAGCCCTGCTATGACACATTGGTTTATGACCTTACGTTGAGCAGCAGGGGTATCATAAATAGATCTTGCAGGTTTTGGACGTTCCTTGCATTGCATATCGGGGGGATTGAGTGAGAACCTTGAAGCGTACAATGTTATATCTGTTTTTGACGCTATATGTGGTTTACTTGCATTTAAATTGTTTATATTTTTAGCTTGAGGCACATGCCCTCTTTTTTATGTAATTCGTTCAGTTGCAAAGGTATATTTCGTACGATCTTTCATATTTCGTTATTTTAGCTTGAATGGTTGTAAGTTTTGTTAAGATTTTGAAAACCCAAGTGTTTACATGGGAACCACGATCCATGCTTAGCATGTCGACAGAGGATTTGGCGATGATCATTCTACCGTGATTTTTGTTACAAGGTCGTTGATGCCTCTTCTTTATTACGTTTTATTACTTGTTTATTTCTTTTGGTGTGTCCAATTTCAGGGCAGATGTTGCCCGAAATTCCACAAGATTTTATTTTGAAGTTTTTCTATAATCCTTTTAATTAAATCAATCAAACTTTACCTTTTTCTTTTCCTTTTCTTTATTTTTATTTTTATTTTATTTTAAATGTAACACCGAATTTCCTTTGTTCCCTTTCGATATTGGTTCCGTTTAGAGCGTCGCTAATTTAAGGGCATTACATCCATCATTGGATGGCAATAAGAAGAGTATTACGTGTGTAACATGGATTATGGTATTTCTTATTGTGGTAACCTCTTGTTTTGGAAAGTTATTTTGATGCTAGTTATGAACTTTCGTACAATAGAAGGCCAAACTTAAGTAAAGAGTTTAGGGTTGTAGGGTTATTGTTAGAATATCCACAACATGAGAACAAATTATAGGGGAAATTGAAAAAAAGCAATTTTAATTTATTAGAGGTCACTTTTAATGTTACTTTGTAACAAGTGCTAGCATAAAAGTTGATCTGAGATGAGCTAAGTCATTGATTTATGGCCAATTCCAAAAATCATAATTGAAGTTCAAGCATTTCATGGAATAACTTTTGTTTATAGGTGGTTTATTAAAGGTTTTAACACACTTACGGGTCCTATCATCGAGTGTACTAATAAAGGTATGTTTGCATGGACTACTTAGGCACAACAAGTCTTTGAGTTAGTGAAGAAAAAGATGTGTGAAGCTGTTATTTTAGCTCTTAACGCTTTAACAAAGCCTTTTGAGGTAGTGGCGTGTGATGCTAGTGGCAAAGGAGTTGGTGATGTTATGATTCAAGAGAGACGTCTAGTTGCCTACATATTCCCATTCTCAATCCCCATTTTTAATCCCAATCCCATTTACCAAACATGGGCTAAAGGTAATAACTCAATTATGGTTGTTGTTGATAGATTCTCTAAGATGACATATTTAATTCCTTGCAAAAAGATAGCTAATGCTCTTAAGATTACACAATTATTTTTTGATGAAATTGTTCAAATTCATGAGTTTCCTAAACCCATCGTGTTGGATAGAGATTCCAAATTTTTGAGTCACTTTTGGAAGAGCTTGTGGCGTTTGTTTGGGACTAACTTGATGTTTTATTCTTCCCATCATCCTCAAACTAATGGTCAAATCAAAGTGTAGTCAATAGGATTTTTGGTGTTATTAGTAAACAAGGGTGGAAGCAAATGGAATATGAAACTTTCACATGCTGAATTTTCTTAAAATAA
Source organism: Amaranthus palmeri (assembly GCA_019776075.1). Lineage (NCBI taxonomy): Eukaryota > Viridiplantae > Streptophyta > Magnoliopsida > Caryophyllales > Amaranthaceae > Amaranthus > Amaranthus palmeri. Next base: position 134,735 of record JAAKBH010000081.1, read on the forward strand.
AATACCTAGTCGGGCTACTAAATATTTCCCACTTGAGGTACTTTATGGTGTCAATCCTTACATGCCTATTGATTTAGCACACTTCCTATGGATAAATTTGTTCATGGTAATGCAAAAGGAGCATGTTAATTTTATGCTTAACACAGTAGGAAGTAAGAAAAACAGATTGAGAAGGCAAATGACGAGTATAAGAAGCAAGCAAATAAGAATATGCATGGTACTAGAAAATTTCAATTTAGAGACTAGGTTTGGGTATATTTGCGCAAAGAAAGGTTTTCCAGGTCAAAGCAAACATAAGCTTAGGTCTAGAGCTAAAGGTCCTTTAAAAGTTTGGAGAGGATTAATGACAATGCATACAAGATTAATCTTGGTGATAAGCATGGTGTTTCGGCTACATTCAATGTTGGTGACTTGGCTCCGTACTACGAAGATGAAGAGTTAAGGACAACTCATTTTGAATAGGGGGAAGTTGATGTAAATTCTTTATATGACTCATTAAATCCAAATCCAAATAGCCAAGGTAACATTTTCCTAGCACAATCTTATGAGGAATCATCATTTAATTCTTTTGTTTCACATGGTCCTGTAATTACAATCTTTGTTTGACTTGTGTTGTAGCAGGGTCGGCACTCTCGATACATAATGAACATTAATAATTATATTTAAGATAAATAATACGGGAGTGTAAAATACCGAACTGCTAAAAAACTTTAAAACTAAAAACGTTTAAAACATAAGTTAAAAGAAATATTACAACTAAGAAAATATAACATACAGTTTTCTTAAAAACGATAAAAGAACATAAGTACAAGATAGTCATCAAAGTTGTCAAGTAAAATCAATGCAGCTAAGTCCCCGATAGAAAATAAATTAAAGTTGCGGCCTGGTTCGAAACCTGAGCTAAACTTTCCTGCAAAATACTGCCATCCATGATACGGATGACAGCCGATTAAATCGGTCAGCGATAAAGCCGAGTACAATTTCCTCAACAAGCTTATGATGCGATAGTTAAATCATGCTTACAAAATAATCATCAAGCACAATCTAAATGTTTATTACTCTTTATTGACCATTATTGAGCCATTAAATTACATTCTCAAAACTTGCAGAAGTTCACTGCTACTAAATACTTTGTAACTTTAATGCTTATTCAATCAAGTTGGATTAAGCCTCATAAATTTACCGTCATAGCACATCACAACATCACAACAAAAATGACTACTGATATATGTAAGGGTCTGGTTAGGTGAGAACCGTAGTCCTAAACCCTAACTGTGGTGGGAGTCGTCACTCCTCTCAATACTGTTATGCTCGAGACTTCACAGGATGGGTTTTTCTCGGACCCCCTGTCTGACACCGCATTTTACATGCCGGCTAACACGGACGCCGGGATTTTACATGCCGGTCCATGGTTCGACGTTACCTTACTATCAGAGTCATACAATCAATCTCAAACAATATCAAACAAGACTCTAAACCGAAATAGTTTACATTCTTATAAGTCTATCAAAATTTAGACAATTTTACTCTTTTGATAAAATACTACCTAGTAGTTTAATATTAATTAAATAATAAATTTCCATCACCATGCTAAGATTCTAGAGGCTAAGCTAAGTCGTTAATATGCCATAAATAATCATAAAAGTAAAAAAAAAATATTTCTAAACTAACTTAATAACATATTCTATCAAATAACCAAGTAAAATGAAAAAAAAATCTAAATAGTTATTAAGGGTCCAAAACATAAATGAAATGAGTTTTTGACAAAAAAAGAGTTCAAGAAAAACAAAAAAACTTTATCAAAATACCCAGATAATTAAAATCATTTTAAAGAGATAAGTTTATTTAACCAATAAAATCCTTGATTATTATTTTAAATAATACGATATTTAGCCATAAATCGATATATAAAAAAATAATAATAATTAAAGTCCATAAGGTCCACGATTATTTAACTAAGAGTCATTACGTGATTGTTATAAAGAGTGTCCCAAAAACTTACAAGTCAAGAAGAATTCATCTAATATTTATTTTATTTTCAAATTTTATTTACAAAATTATAAATAAACTTTTGACTTATTTCAAACTTAAATAATTTATATTCTTAGCTATTTTTAATTAAGAAAGTATTTAACACCTCTTTCTATAAATATATATATATATATATATATATATATATATATATATATATATATATATATATATATATATATATATATATATATATATATATATATATATATATATATATATATATATATATATATATATATATATATATATATATATATATATATATATATATATATATATATATATATATATATATATATATATTTCTTACCAAAATTTTAATTAATGTTATTTTAATAAATAAATAAAAAATTCAAGGAACATATCTAAAATCATATCCTAACTTTTAGCCACTATATATAAAATATTCTTTTTAATTAAAGTTTTTAAGTTACAAATTTTATCTACTAAGATTTCATCATAAAAACATCACTAAACTTCATTTTAAATATTTTCTCCATGCAAAAATTCATAAAGCATACATGGAACTTAAATAATATTTCACATGATAAACTCATATGCATCTACCTTATCATATTAACAAAATTTTCCATATTTATAACTTTTCCAGAGTGACTTAAAAGTATTATTAATTTTTAAGAAAATATCACTAAATTTGATATAACTTTAATATAACCATGTAAAGCTTAAATATCTAAAACAAAAATCATGTTAATCATGCTTTTCAAATCATCAAGTAAACATGACTAAATATCACATAATGAGAGAGTTAAGAAAATGTGTACCATTTTTCTCCAAAGGTGTACTAAACCAAACAAGAGAATAAGAATAGGAAAATAAGAACTCAAAGGAATGAGCTCCAAAAGAGAAAGTCTTCAAGTCTCCAAGCTTCAAAGAAGTAGTTCTTCAATTACCCAAAAGAAATGATATCTAAGCTCCAAAATGATAGTACTTGACTTTTCAAAAGTTGATGATTATTGGATTAAGAAGTGATAAGATCAAGCTCCATCTTCATTTGATTCTTCAACTAATAAAAAGGGTATAAAGTTAGTAAGATGTTAATGAAGTGAAGATATAAGAAAGAAAGGTAGAAAGTTTTGATGAAGGGGTGCAAGTGTTCTCATGGATAAGGGGGGGTATTTATAATGGTTGTGGACAACTTTCTAGTTCTTAGATTGCATGAACAAGAGTTTTATGAGTATGGAAGAAGACTAACTTGTGTAAGAGATTTAGAGGAACTTTTTTTTTTTTAAATTTTTTTTAAAAATATTTGGCTTTTTAAGAGCTCCCTCAAAGTATTTGCAAAAATAAGCTTCTGCGCATAACGGGCTGGGGGTTGGGTTTTGAGCTGTTAATGGGCCGCTGTTAGTACAAGCGGGCAATACATTTGGGCTGATTTACCAATCGGCCGCTGTTTATATCAGCGGGCCATTGGTGTTCATGAATTGGAGCTGGGCCACATTCGGCCGCTGTTTGTATCAGCGGGCCATTGGGCTTTATTTTTTTTTTTTTTTGTGTGGGTGTTTTGAGTATCTTCTCCTGTTTTGTCAAAGGCCTCCAATGTCTTCTCCATCGTTGTTTGAAGAGGATGTGGAGTTTGTTGGTGTTGAACCTGAGGGTACCGAGAAAGCAATGGAATAGGCACTCAAGGAAGGAATAGTTGGTGAAGCAGGGCCTTTAAAGAAAAATGTTGTACCACCAAATGCACCGGAGGAGAAGTCAGATGATGGTGCACCAGGGACCAAATCCAATGATGCAAATTATTGGAGGGTTGAGCCCGAGGTTTCTGTTCTAGCCTACACTTATAATTCAAGTACAAAAAAAAATTTACAGTAATGGGCCGCTGTTAGTAACAGCGGCCGATCAATTAATGGTATTTTTCATTCGGTCGCTGTTACTAACAGCGGGCTATTACACGCCCAAAACCCACATCCCAGCCCGCTTTGCCTAGAAGCTTATTTTTGCAAATACTTTGAGGGAACTCTTAAAAAGCCAAATATTTTAAAAAAAAAGTTTAAAAAAAAAAGTTCGATTTAGAGTGTGTAAGTGAATTTGTAAGAGTTGGAGTGTAGGAGAAAGTTAACTTGTGTAAGAAATGGTGATAGCTTGTGTAAGTGATGGAAATCATGAGTTTTGTAGAAATAATTTTTGGTTCATCATATTTTTGTTTTAGTTTATCCAAGTGAATATATTTTAGAATAATGGATAAGTTTGATTAAAGTTGGATTATGAAATATGATAGTTTACTTAGAAAGTTTTGGTTAAAACCATACATAGAGTTCATAAAAATATGTTAAATTTTTAGGTATAAAATAATTAAGTAAAAGTTGTAAGGTTAAAATAATTAAGTAAAAGTTGTAAGGTTAAAATAAAATGAAATTAAAACGTAACTTTTTAACAAAACCGTAAATATAATATTAAAATTTTACTTCATAATAAAATATATTTTAGTACATTTAAAGAGATTTAAGAAAATATATACATATACATACATACATATATATATATATATATATATATATATATATATATATATATATATATATATATATATATATATATATATATATATATATATATATATATATATATATATATATATATAAGTTTAATATTTGGAAGAAATTATTAAAAAGTCGGAAAAAAGATTTAGGAAATATGAGGTGATTTGAATTAGATGACCAAGGACTAAGGATTCGGATTGAAAGTTCGAAATAATTAATAGGAAGATTTTGATTTAGAATTTTGAGTCTGTTACATGTGTTGTCACATTGATTTATCCTAGAAGATGCATAGGTGTTGTCACATTTTTTTCTAAGGGGGGCCATAATTTTTGTTGTTGAATTGTCGCACATTTCTTGCAAAATATAAGATGTTCTACGTTGCATTGAATAAGGAAAGATTATATGTAACACCCCTGAATTTCCGAGTATGGGTCTTGCAAACCCTATGGTGGCCTCTAGTCACATACGTTAGGTATGATGGCTCCACTGGTTTGGTACCCCAGTGGCTTTAGTTCCCGGAGGTAGGATCATCTATATATGGTCGCTGTACGGGGGTATGTTCATACTTTACCATTGGGCGCCGGTATGGCCCGTCACCGCCCTTTGGTCGAGGTGTGGCCATGTGGGTCTTGCAAACCCCAATATGGTGGCCTCTAGTCACATATATATAAGTATTTAAAGGTGGTTAAGCTCTTGGTTCAAGTGATACCGAGTAATTATAAAGTCGAAAAGAAGTTATGAAGTGGAAAAGAAGTGAATAAAATGGAATTGACAGTGAGAAGTAGGAACTGATGTTCAGTGATTATGATTGACACTTGGAGTATTGTGAAATCCCCTCATATTATGACATACTACATTGATGCTAATTATGCCTTATTATGATATGATGTTAAATGCTGACGTGTACTATTTGTTTTCTTTGTTGATGGCTCGTCTTTGATGGCCCTGCTATGACGCGTTGGTCTATGATCTTACGTTGAGCAGCGGGGACATCATTGATAGACATTACAGGTGATGGAGCTTCTATGCATTGCATACGGGGGGATGAGTGAGAACGTTGAAGCGTGCGATGTTACATTTATTTTGACGCTAGATGTAGTTTCTTGTATTTAAATTTCTTTATGTTTCTGGTTTGAGGCACATGTCCTCCTTTTTTTGTATATGTTATTTCCGCTGCGTAGTTTATAAATTGCATGGTTTTTAAAGAGTCTAGTTAATTCAAAACGCAAGCGCTGACACCGGAACCACAATCCATATTTAGCATGTTGATTTCAGAAGCCGGCTTAATCTTTCCGCCGTGATATAGTTCTTATAGGCCGTGATGCCTTTACTTTATTAGACTTTAAATAACTTTTATTTTTTTCTAAAAGATGCACAGTTTTAAGGTAGATGCTGCCGAATTTTTTCACTCACCTTTTAAAAGTTATGCTTTTATGTTTATCAAAATTACTTTCCTTTTCTTTTATGTAACACCCTGTTGGCCCATTTGAGTTTTGATGATGACTTAACAAATTATAAACAAACAAAATATTTGTAGAGATTGTTTTGTAGGTTAAATATCCGATTATTGTAATCGTCGATGGTACCTAAGGATTAGTCAATGGGAATCGTACAAGTCAAAGTCAAAGTCAACAAAGTCAAAGTCAGTAGAGAAGGTCAATGAGGAAGTCAAAAGTAGAATCCAAGTCTACTGTTCCTAATATTGATAAACTGATGATGTTGCAGATAGAGAAAGTACGTTGTTCCTCCAGAATCCGGTCAGAAGAGAAGTCAACAAAATTATTTTAGAAAAAGTCTTAAATTAATTTTTCTATATTTTAGTTTTGTTGTACGGTTAATAAACAAGGAAGCACAAGGAATTAATCTAAGAATTAAAATAACTAACTCCTAAAAAGTCTCTTGAAAATGGCTATTTTTAGCTAGAGTCAAGGATTGACTTTGAATAACCACCAAGGAAGTTATTTCCTTCTCACGGTCAATGCCCACTAATCCCTCATCTTTAGATAATGGGTTTATGGCATAACTTGTTCTAAAAAGATTATAAAAGCATTTTTCTAACCGGCACAAACATTTGGTGATCAACATTGAGAGAAAATTATTTCGGAAAAATTGTGCCCAATTTCGTGAGATTCAAGAATCAAGAAAAGGAAATTTTTGAGTGTTCTAAACCGAAAATTAATTCCTAAATATTTCCTTGTGCTATCTTTGTTTGTTCATCCAATTTAGAGAATTTATCTTGTATGGGTTTTAGAGAGAATTTGTAATTAGACTTGGGTAAGTCTAAGGGGGAAGTGAGAAAGAGAAGAGAGAAAGAGAAGGAGAATCGAGAAAAGGAACAAGAAAGAAACCGAGAAGAAGAAGAGAAGGAGAAGGAGAAATATATTTTATGTAATAGAGAATTAAATTACATAAAATAATAGAAAATCGAAATCCCTAGAGGGTCGTGGTTCTTGTTCCCACGTTAAATTCTTTGTGTTCTTTAAAGTTTTCTTTTATTTTGTTTTGAGTATTTTCTCTATTCATCATTCCGCAAGAAAAGGGCGAAAATACTCTAAGGAGAACAAGTAACAATTCACCCCCCCCTCTTGTTACACTTCATTGTCTCTATACGTTTCTACAATTGGTATCAGAGCCCTGTTCCTCATTAAATCAGGAAACCCTGAGAGCCGTATCTTGGTACTTTAGAGATGATGAAAATGAACGAGCGTATGGAAGAAGGGTACTCTACTCAGAGACCACCAATGTTCGATGGCAAATTCTATACCTATTGGAAAAACAGGATGGAGATCTTCATCAAAGCCGAAAACTATCAAGTTTGGAGAGTCATCGAAGTTGGAGATTTTGAGGTAACTACTACCAACTCCATCAACGAGACTGTTCCCAAACCAATCACGGAATATGAGAAAGAAGATTTTCAAAAGATGGAAATGAATGCTCTTGCTATTAAATTACTTCATTGTGGGCTTGGTCCTAATGAACACAATCGCATTATGGGTTGTAAATCAGCGAAACAAATTTGGGATCTGCTGGAAGTTACCCATGAAGGTACAAGCGAAGTCAAGCGTTCCAAGATTGACTTACTCATGTCCAAATATGAAAGATTTGTTATGGAACCTAAGGAAAGCATTCAAGAAATGTTTACTAGGTTTACGAACATCACAAATGAGTTAGTCTCCCTTGGAAGGCTTATTCCAACCGATGAACAAGTGCGAAAAATCCTAAGAAGTCTACCTCAAGATGATCGTTGGAGAGCAAAGGTCACAGCCATTCAAGAATCTAAAGATTTTACAAAGTTTAATCTGGAAGAGTTGGCTGGTTCCCTGATGACTCATCAATTACATCTGGGAACAGTTGACAGTTCCAGGAACAAAGGTTTGGCTCTGACAGCAGACGATCAAGAAAATTCAGAAACTGATGAGGAAGAGGCAGCAATGCTGGTACGTAGATTCAAGAAGTTCTTCAGGAACAATAGATATAAAAATCAAAGAAACTACAAAGAAAAAGGAACTTCTAAATCCAAAACATATGAATGCCACAAATGTGGAAGTACCGAGCACTTCATAAAGGAATGCCCACTATGGAAGGACGAGAAAGCTAAAGGGAAAGCAAGAGAAACAGGAAGACAACCAACAAAGGGAAATTTCAACAAAACCGATTTCCGTAAAGCCATGATAGCTGCATGGGGAGAGTCCGAAAGTGAAGCCGAAACCGAAGCCCCCGTGGAAGAAGAAGAGGTAGCTAACCTCTGTCTCATGGCTACTCATGACGATACATCTAAAGGAAAAGAGGTACTGTCTCCTGATCCATTTTCTGATTATTTATTTAAATTGGATAAACATAGACTAGTTAAAATGATTTTAGAATCTCATGAAAATTTAGAAAAACAAACCGCCATCACTCTCAAAACTGAAAAAGACCTTAAAGCATGTAAAGACCAAATATCCTACCTTAACTCATTTAGATCCGATGTGCAAAATCGATTCTTTGAATTGCTTGATAATAATGTGATGTTAAAAGAAGCCTTAGAAAAAGTTAAAGAAAAAAAACATCATGTTAAATATTGAATTGAATCAATTAGAGCAATTTGATATGGAAGTAGATTATGAGACTAAGAAAGAAATTCAATGGGTACTCTTTCAAATGAGATCCGACCTAGAATCCGCCCTAAAAGAAAACGATCGTCTTAAGCTTGAATTAAATTCAAGAGATAAAGGGAAAACTAGAGAAGTTCCCAAATGGATTCTTAATGCTAGAACTAAAGGAACCGAAGGTCTAGGATATGATAAAAATGACAAAAAGAAAAAGGTCTATGTTGATCTCCCAAGTAACAAAGTCTGTTCCTTTTGTGGCAAAACCGGGCACCTGAAACATCAATGTTTAAAAAGGAAACAGCACAACAAAACGAACCAAATATACGTCGATAGAGTTTGGATTAAGAAATTTAATTCTTGTTTAATCGACACGGAACCCAAGGATGGCTGGGTTCCACCCTCTAACAACTAAGTTCGTTTTGCAGGTTCTAGTGAGGGGGAACAGCTCATGGTATCTCGACAGTGGCTGTTCCAAGCACATGACAGGCGATAGATCAAAATTTCTCTCACTAGAAGCCTATGATGGAGGAACTGTGACCTTTGGCGACAATATGAAAGGTGAAATCATTGCAAAAGGCAAGGTAGGAAGGTCAAGTTCCCACGCTATAGATAACGTATTTTTGGTCGAGAATTTGAAACACAACCTTTTAAGTATTTCTCAATTTTGTGACAAAGGTAACTCTGTAAACTTTACTTCTGAGAAATGCATGATTTTTGGGAACGACACAGGTGACATCATTCTGGAAGGAATTAGAAAAGGGAACACCTACGTGGTGGACCTGCATACTGTTCCTAAAACCAGTTTAACATGTCTGAGTGTTATAGAAGATGACCCTCTTCTTTGGCATAAAAGATTAGGTCATGCTAGTTTTTCATTGCTTAATACTTTACGTACTAAAGACCTAGTAAGAGAATTACCGTCCCTAAAATTTCAAAAGAATGAAGTATGTGATCCTTGTGCCAAAGGAAAACATGCAAGGTCATCTTATAAAACTAAAAATGTCGTGACCACATCAAGACCGCTTGAATTAATTCATATGGATCTTTGTGGACCAATGAGAATCCAAAGTCGAAGCGGTAAGCGATATGTTTTTGTCATAGTTGATGATTACAGTAGATTTACATGGACTTTATTCTTATCTAGCAAAGATGAGGCTTTTGATGAATTTTTTGCATTAGCTACTAAAATTCAGAAATCTAGTAACAATCAACTAGTCCACATAAGATCGGATCATGGTAAAGAATTTGAAAATTCAAAGTTTATGGATTATTGTAATGAGCATGGTTTAAGTCATAATTTCTCCGCGCCTAGAACACCACAACAAAATGGTGTTGTTGAACGTAAAAATAGAACCTTAGAAGAAATGGCTAGAACTATGTTAATTGCTAGTGGTTTACCTAGAAATTTTTGGGCCGAAGCCGTCAATACTGCTTGTTATATATTAAACCGAGTTTTAATAAGACCAATCACTTCTAAGACCCCCTACGAATTATTTAAAGGAATTAAACCTAATATTTCATATTTTCGAGTCTTTGGATGTCGATGTTTTGTGCATGTTAATGGAAAACGAAATTTAGGTAAATTTGATGAAAGAAGTGATGAAGCAGTATTTCTTGGCTATTCATCTCATAGTAAAGCATATAGAGTTTACAATAAGAAAACAATGTGTGTTGAAGAATCTGTTCACATTATATTTGATGAGACTAACTTTATGACAAGTGAACAAGAAACAAGTGATTTTAAGATAGGTCTTGCGGATCTGGAAGATGATGAAAATATACACAAGGAGCAAGATCCAGTAGAACAGCAACAAGGTCAGAATGTTGAACAAAATCAAGAACAGGAACAACAGGCAGATCAGGAACAGCCTGCAGTTCCTAATCCAGAAATTCAAACAGAAGCACAAGAAGAAAGAATTGAAGTTGAACCAAATCAGAACCTAGTCAGTGAACCAGCTTCCACATCTGTCCCCACAAGAGACTTTGTTCCAAGACCGTGGAAACATCATAAGTCACATCCACTAGAATTGATTATAAGTGACATGAACAAAGGCACACAAACAAGGGGACAAATGAGAAATTTTTGTGCACACTTTGCTTTTCTATCAACTATGGAACCCAAGAATCATGTAGAAGCTTTGCAAGATTCGGATTGGGTGGTAGCTATGCAAGATGAATTAAACGAGTTTGAAAGAAACAAAGTATGGCACTTAGAAGCAAAACCGAAGAACAAGAAGATTATTGGACTTAAATGGGTTTTCAGGAACAAGCTGGATGAACACGGCATAATCGTTAGAAACAAAGCAAGGTTGGTGGTAAAAGGTTATAATCAACAAGAAGGTATTGACTATACTGAAACTTTTGCTCCCGTAGCTAGATTAGAAGCTATTAGAATTCTTATTTCATTTGCTGCTTTCATGAATTTTAAATTATATCAAATGGACGTAAAATGTGCATTCTTAAATGGGTTTCTAGAAGAAGATGTGTATGTGGAACAACCACCTGGCTTTGAAAACCCAATTTCTCCGGATCACGTCTACAAGCTTGATAAAGCTCTTTATGGGCTAAAACAGGCACCTAGACAATGGTACGAGAGATTATCTAAGTTTTTGATTGAAAATAAGTTCATACGTGGTAAAATTGATAAAACCTTATTCTTTAAGAATAAAGGTTCGAATATATTAGTTGTTCAAATATATGTTGATGATATTATTTTTGGTGCTACAAATGAATCGTTATGTAAGGAATTTGCTGACCTAATGAGTAATGAATTTGAAATGAGTATGATGGGAGAATTAAATTTCTTCCTTGGTTTGCAAATTAAACAAACTGCTAACGGTATCTTTATTCATCAACAAAAATATATAAAAGAACTTCTAAAGAAATATGGACTAGATAGTGCTAAGACAAACCATACACCCATGGCCACTAACATTAGGTTAGATGAAGATTCTAACGGAATTAATGTTGACCAAACGATGTATAGAGGCATGATAGGATCACTACTATATCTAACTGCTAGTAGACCCGATATATCCTTTAGTGTTGGCTTGTGTGCTAGATTTCAATCAAATCCTAAAGAATCACATTATACGGCAGTTAAAAGAATTCTTAGATATCTAAAGGGAACAGATGACTTATCCTTATTTTATCCTAAAAGTGATGTCTATGACTTGAGAGGGTATAGTGATGCAGATTACGCAGGTGATCTTGTAAATAGAAAAAGCACTTCAGGAATGGTACAGTTTCTTGGATCTTGTTTGGTATCATGGAGTTCCAAGAAACAGAACACAGTAGCTTTATCCACGGCAGAAGCTGAATATGTAGCAGCAGCAGCCTGCTGTTCCCAAATGCTCTGGATTAAACAACAGCTAAGAGATTTTGGTATTAAATTTGAATGTGTTCCTATTTATTGTGATAATACTAGTGCTATTTGCAAATTTCTAAAGATCCGGTGCATCATTCTAGAGTTAAACATATTCATATTAGACATCATTTCCTTAAGGATAACGTAGAGCTTAAAAATATTATTGTTAAACATGTCAATACTAGTGAACAAGTTGCAGATATTATGACCAAACCGCTTCCAAGAGAACAATTTGAAAAGATGAGGTTGGAGCTAGGTATGATCAAGCTTCACTAACGTTTAATTGCTAGTATTCCTCCTCAAAACATCTTGAAAAATCGGAAGGGTTCAATCAACCACAACCACCAAGATTGTTCACTCAATCATTGCGAGATTTGGGTATGCTTCTATTTAAATTTATGTCTTAAACTTTATCTTGATTGCTTGCATGTTTGAACTAATTAGACCAAGTAGCATAACTTATTATATATTATATATATTTTATTACCCACATACTTTAAACTATTTTCGAAAAATACAAAAATATTTTATTTTCCACAAATTCCAGCATTTTCTCTATTTTATTTTCTTTTCGGTGAACCAACATTATTTTATAAAATGGAAGACGGATCATCGAGGTGTTTCGGAAAGTAGTTATCTTAATCGACAAATTCAGCGAACTTTCACGTAAACTTTTCGTTACCACACTCGGTTCATACGCTAAAACTAATTCAAGGAGTTGTACTAATTTTCATAACCGTCCCTTCACACACTTTATATAACCCACTCTTAACGTCACATCAATCACTCACCATAATTGCCAAAGTACAACCTCTCCTTTCTTATTTCAAAAACCGTCAACCCCTTTTCTTCTTCAAATCCCTAACCTTCCTCAAATCAACTCATCTTCACCATGAAAACTCCCAAAGCTTCTTCCACCAAGAACACCAAAGAAAACACGCCCAAATTCATACAACCGGAACCTCTACAAGTCATTCACCCCTCATCCGACAACCCACAATCATCAACTCCCTCAACTCAACCCAAATCATCAAAGACCATGCATGTTGGCACAAAAAGGGCTTTTTCCACCAAAGGAAGCTCATCATCAAAACCGGCGAAAAAGGCCAAGGTTGTGGATCCTGATTGTGCTGAGGAGGTTGCAAAGGAGATGTCCGTAGGTTTTGGATTGGACAAATATTGGTATGATTCTACTCCCTTTCCTCAATTACACGCCATTTTAAGTAATCAAGGTTGGGAAGAATTAATGAGTAATTTTTCTTGTAATCCGATTTACCCACATCTCATGAGAGAGTTTATTCAAAATTTTACAATCGACAATGGGGTTTGTTCTAGCGTCATTAAAGATATTAAAATTGAATTTAACAGTTTAATGTTGGGGGAATGGTTCGGAGTTCCTGTGGTAGGGTTTGACACTTATCATGTTGGGTCAAAGATTGTTTTTTCGGGTATCACAGAAAAGACCGTTTTAAAATTTCTTGGTCAAGAAAATAAAAGGAGGTTTAGTCACATGTCTCTGTCTCCACTACACAAGCTTCTTTACAACATTGCCCGTAGGTTTATTTTACCCCGCAATTCTAAACGGAGTGAAGTAAATCTACGTGATGCAACATTGATCTACTGCATGGCTAATCACATTAAAATCAATTTTCCGTCTTTGATGGTATCACATTTGTCCGAATGCATTGAGAAAGGACTTATGGTTGGATACGGAGGTTTGTTGACTTGCATTTTTAAGAAGTTTGGGGTCCCTTTGGATGGGCTAGAATTTCCTATGAGCGCCAACAATAAGATAAGTGAAAGGTGCCTTACTAATTTGCACCTTCAATTAAATGAGAAGGGGATTCTAGAGCATGCTGTTGAGGAGGTTGAAGTAAGTTCTGATGAAGAAGAGGAGGAGAAAGTAGAAAAAGAAGAGGAGGAGGAAGTAAAGGAAGAAGAAAAAGAAGATCAGGAGGATGTTCCCACTGCCACTGTTGAGGCAGAAACTGATAGGGAACAGGAGGATGCTGTGAGTGAGGGGGAACAGGATGAGGGAGAGGGAGAAAAGGAACAGGAAGAAGATGAGGACCTTCATGTGCCTCTTAAGAATATCAGGAAACCTGCTGTGCTCACACCACGAAAGAGCAAGAGGTTGGCTTCCAAAAGTTCCTCGAGCCAACATGATGACATTACTTCTCCAACCCCACCTTCACCAAAACCAGCCTCACCCACACCAGTTGACATTCCATCATCACCACCATCACCAATTCCCACTTCACCTACACCTACTGGTTTTGCTAGGGATGACTCACCTTTTCCTCCTACTCCAATTGATCTCATTCTAGGCAAATTTGATTCCTTGCAGTCTCAACTCATTGCATTTCAGAGTGAAGTTCGTGCCTCTCTATCTACCATTGCTGAGCAACTCACCGACATGGAAACACGTCTTGGTGCGAAGCTTGACACAGTGGAGGTGCAAACTGAGTTTGTTGATGAGGAGACTGCTGCCTGATCCCTCCTGCTTCTATTTTCATTTAAAAATTAAATGCTTGGTTGGCCCATTTTATTTGTAATTCTAAACAATGATTTTCTTTTGTTTTTGTTTAATGTACCAGCTGGGGTACGAAACATTTAACTTTTTATGCTTATGCTACTTACTAACCCACTACTTTTCATCCTTTATATCATATTATCCTTTCTTATCCCATGGTCTAATATGTTTACTTGCATGCTTTCTCGATTTATGTTTGGGCATTTATTTTCTTAGTTTGCTGCTTACTATCTTAATTTGTCTAACGCTTGCCTTAGAGCTGTGCTTTGATTCATATCCCTACTTTTTGATTGATGCCAAAAGGGGGAAGAGTAGCAAACAAACTTTTGTGAATGCTTGTGAATGCTTACGTTTTTGCTTATTCTTTAGATAATTGATTCTCTATTCTTGGTTTACTTCATAACACTTAGTTTGATAACTTACTGTTTGATATATTTAAGGAAAAGTAGCCAAACAAGCATATGTTGACTTACTATTTTACTTATGTTTGGTTTATATGGATCATTTGGCTAATTGTTGTTTGACATGAGTTATATTGAATATTATCACTTTGTTTATCTTTGGTTCATACAACTCATAATTTTCTTGACTTACTTAATTATCTTGAATTACTTAATTAGAATTACTTGATTTGTTGTGTCTCTTAATTTCTAATTTTATGTCTTTAAGTTTCTTAATTATTATGTTTTTGGTGTTTATGTTTATGTTTTGTTTCAAGTTTTATTTTAAAAATTAAAAATTTGAAGTCATGCTTAATCACATGATTTTCGCCAAAAATATTTTAGAGTAAAGTGGAAAAAACCTCAAGGGCTGCGGTTTTTTAGCCCTTATGGGCTGCGTATTCTGACCCCAGCCATTATTGTAGCAGCCCTTAACATTAGATAAGGGCTGCGGTCAAAATACGCAGCCCAAAAAAGACTAAAGGGCTGCGGACAGGTCAAAAAACCGCAGCCCTTTAGTCTATTTTCCAAATAAAAAATTTTTTTTTTTTTTTTTTTTTTGCTTTTCGTTTAATTCCATTCCAAGTTCAATCTAACTAAAATTTAAAACGAAATCTAAAAACGAAATTAACAAATCTAAAATGAACAATGAAACTATCTTCAAAAAAAAAATGAACAATGAACAATATAACTAAAAATATCTTCTAATTAAACGAAAATGAACATAAACTTCTTCAATCCATAAATGAACAATGAAAAATCCAGATATTACAAATTATACAAATTATACAAAATCTGAAAAAAATTACATAAAAACGAAATCTGAAAAAAATTACAAAAAATTACAAAAAATTACATAAAAATTAAAAACCCAGATCTATATATTACAAATTATACGAAATCTGAAAAAAATTAAAAAAAATTACAAATTATACAAATTATATAAAAACCCAGATCTATACAAATTATACGAAATCTGAAAAAAATTACAAAAAAATTATACAAAGAATAAACTTACACAAAGAAGGCATTTCCAGATCTACAAATTGAAGAACAAAATCTTTGAGTTGTCCACCATTTTTGAGTTGCTGGAAAATTTTTTGAAGAACGATTTAGTGGGCATTACCTGCTTGTGAATTTTATTAGTAAAATGGACAAACTATGTGTACTCGAAGGCTGGAAATCAGATCTGGAAATGCTTGTATAAGAAAAACGAAAAGAGGAATGAGAAACTGTAAAACAGAAGTTTTTGGGTTTTTAGAGAAATCGAGAGAGAAACGGCAGCCCCTTGTTAGTTTTAGGGTTTTTAAGAGGAATAAGAAAAACGAAAGGTTTTTAAGAGAAAAAATAAGAAAAGGCGCGTTTCTTTAATTTTTTAAGAGGAATATGGTGGGCTGGGCTAAATTCTTTAATTTTTTTAACACTAAGGGTTGCGGACATACCCATAAACCGCAGCCCCTTTATTATTTTTTTTTTTTTTGAATTTCCTTATTATTTTGGAATGGTTAAGGGCTGCGGACACATAAAAAACCGCAGCCCTTTCTTTATCATACTTTTTGAAACACTTTTGGGCTGCGGTTAAGTGTAAAAACCGCAGCCCTTAATTATTTTTTTTTTTTCCGGCTTTTTATTACTCATATTGGCTGCGTGTTCCTAAAAACCGCAGCCAATAAGTAGCAGCCAATAGCTTTTTTTTCCACTAGTGATTGCTGAGCAACTCACCGACATGGAAACACGTCTTGGTGCGAAGCTTGACACAGTGGAGGTGCAAACTGAGTTTGTTGATGAGGAGACTGCTGCCTGATCCCTCCTGCTTCTATTTTCATTTAAAAATTAAATGCTTGGTTGGCCCATTTTATTTGTAATTCTAAACAATGATTTTCTTTTGTTTTTGTTTAATGTACCAGCTGGGGTACGAAACATTTAACTTTTTATGCTTATGCTACTTACTAACCCACTACTTTTCATCCTTTATATCATATTATCCTTTCTTATCCCATGGTCTAATATGTTTACTTGCATGCTTTCTCGATTTATGTTTGGGCATTTATTTTCTTAGTTTGCTGCTTACTATCTTAATTTGTCTAACGCTTGCCTTAGAGCTGTGCTTTGATTCATATCCCTACTTTTTGATTGATGCCAAAAGGGGGAAGAGTAGCAAACAAACTTTTGTGAATGCTTGTGAATGCTTACGTTTTTGCTTATTCTTTAGATAATTGATTCTCTATTCTTGGTTTACTTCATAACACTTAGTTTGATAACTTACTGTTTGATATATTTAAGGAAAAGTAGCCAAACAAGCATATGTTGACTTACTGTTTTACTTATGTTTGGTTTATATGGATCATTTGGCTAATTGTTGTTTGACATGAGTTATATTGAATATTATCACTTTGTTTATCTTTGGTTCATACAACTCATAATTTTCTTGACTTACTTAATTATCTTGAATTACTTAATTAGAATTATTTGATTTGTTGTGTCTCTTAATTTCTAATTTTATGTCTTTAAGTTTCTTAATTATTATGTTTTTGGTGTTTATGTTTATGTTTTGTTTCAAGTTTTATTTTAAAAATTAAAAATTTGAAGTCATGCTTAATCACATGATTTTCGCCAAAAATATTTTAGAGTAATATGCTCGCCTTAGAATTTGGTAAATTACTTGTAACGATTTAATTTACTAAATATGTTTGAACTTGTGAATGATCTCTAACATGTTCAAAGTTATTAGTTTTACTCTTTCTCTTAACAAAGTTTGTTTATAAGTTTGTCATCATCAAAAAGGGGGAATTTGTTGGCCCATTTGAGTTTTGATGATGACTTAACAAATTATAAACAAACAAAATATTTGTAGAGATTGTTTTGTAGGTTAAATATCCGATTATTGTAATCGTCGATGGTACCTAAGGATTAGTCAATGGGAATCGTACAAGTCAAAGTCAAAGTCAACAAAGTCAAAGTCAGTAGAGAAGGTCAATGAGGAAGTCAAAAGTAGAATCCAAGTCTACTGTTCCTGATATTGATAAACTGATGATGTTGCAGATAGAGACAGTACGTTGTTCCTCCAGAATCCGGCCAGAAGAGAAGTCAACAAAATTATTTTAGAAAAAGTCTTAAATTAATTTTTCTATATTTTAATTTTGTTGTACGGTTAATAAACAAGGAAGCACAAGGAATTAATCTAAGAATTAAAATAACTAACTCCTAAAAAGTCTCTTGAAAATGGCTATTTTTAGCTAGAGTCAAGGATTGACTTTGAATAACCACCAAGGAAGTTATTTCCTTCTCACGGTCAATGCCCACTAATCCCTCATCTTTAGATAATGGGTTTATGGCATAACTTGTTCTAAAAAGATTATAAAAGCATTTTTCTAACCGGCACAAACATTTGGTGATCAACATTGAGAGAAAATTATTTCGGAAAAATTGTGCCCAATTTCGTGAGATTCAAGAATCAAGAAAAGGAAATTTTTGAGTGTTCTAAACCGAAAATTAATTCCTAAATATTTCCTTGTGCTATCTTTGTTTGTTCATCCAATTTAGAGAATTTATCTTGTATGGGTTTTAGAGAGAATTTGTAATTAGACTTGGGTAAGTCTAAGGGGGAAGTGAGAAAGAGAAGAGAGAAAGAGAAGAGAGAAAGAGAAGGAGAATCGAGAAAAGGAACAAGAAAGAAACCGAGAAGAAGAAGAGAAGGAGAAGGAGAAATATATTTTATGTAATAGAGAATTAAATTACATAAAATAATAGAAAATCGAAATCCCTAGAGGGTCGTGGTTCTTGTTCCCACGTTAAATTCTTTGTGTTCTTTAAAGTTTTCTTTTATTTTGTTTTGAGTATTTTCTCTATTCATCATTCCGCAAGAAAAGGGCGAAAATACTCTAAGGAGAACAAGTAACAATTCACCCCCCCCCCCCCCCCCTCTTGTTACACTTCATTGTCTCTATACGTTTCTACACACCCGAATTTCCTTTTGTCCTTTACGATTTTGGTTTCGTACAAGGGGTCGGAAATTCAAGGGTGTTACATTATAAGAAGATATTACTAATTTTATTCCATAGTTATTCAGTCATATACAAAGGTAATACTGTTGATTAATTCCTTCTTAAAAGAAGTCTATTAAAGGCAAATAAGAAAATATCAAATTGGAATTCAGGCATTATTTCTTTGGCCATAATTGGCTTTCGTTCATACATTTTTCCTTTTAATATTTTTTGTTCTTTATTGCGTTTGAGAGTTGTCAGTTTCGTCATTCATTGGGCTTATTGTTGTTGTGTCATTAAGCTTCATCCTTATGGTTGTTATGAAGTTATAATGGAGTCCAAAGGCAACGTTCAATATATCATAAGACTCCAAGGCAAAAGATCCTATTTGGAGGCATTTGTACTTAAATTTATAAGCATCAAGGAAGGATAAATGTAAGCAAAGCATTAGCTAGTCAAGTCAAATCTACCATCGATTATTAAACACATACATGTTTATATTGTAGATACTGATTTCATTGAGGTGCCGCATTGATTGTGCTAGTTAGTTTGCAGTAATTTAAAAGGTAGGAGTTCTTACTCGTCGAAACGCTACATAATAGTTGGCGGGTACGTTGATCAGTACCTTAGACTTAGATCTTCTGCTACAGTTTGGCCATTTGTGAGGTGTGCACACTTGCGATCTTTGTCTAATAGTTATCCGGCGGGCCTAGCTAGCCCAATGGAAATAAAGTTCGTTTCATTCTATATTTGACTGGTGATTTTAAGATTTTGAAAGAAAATGATTTATTAAAGAAAAAGGAATAGTGTTTGATTTATGAAAACAGAAAATGAAAGGAAAGTGATTTTATAGCGTATTATTTTTATAGTATTTTGTTTGCAAAAGTAAATGATTTATAGTATATATGTAATGTATCCTATCTGCATATATGTTTAGATTCACAGTATGGAATAAATCAGTCTGTTTGGCTGATATTATATGTTGTTATATGCAGGTACCTGAAAGTTAGAGTCGGGGTACGGGCAGAGAGCTACCTCCACTCATTTTGTGTATATAGTTATAATATTTCTTTCCGCCTTAGTTTTATGTATAATTAGTATTAACACTTAAAGATGTAAATAAGAATCTGCGCTAAATCTTTTCGGTTAGGTTATAATAGTTTAACTTAAGATACGATTTAGATGTTGGTTGCATAGTTTCCTTAGCAATTATTCTTAAAATCATCGTGGAATAACACGCCTGAAATTTTGAGTTAGGAGATGTGTTTGCGATTGAGCTATGTGGAGTTGACACCATGGAATATTGAATGGATATTTTGTTGAAACAGGTTTAAATTTTGGACGTCGGTCCTAAACTAATATTTTAGGCGGTCCATATTTCAAACGGAACTCTGTCGAAATTTCGGCAGAATTATTATGCAATATATTTTGTTGAAACAGGTTTAATTTTTTTTTTTTGCTAAATTTCTTAAGGGGTTAAGGGCTGCGGACAGTGCCAAAAACCGCAGCCCCTTAATATTTTTTTTTTCCAGCTTTTTTATTACCTATATGGGCTGCGTTTTCCTAAAAACCGCAGCCAATAAACAGCAGCCAATAGCTTTTTTTCCACTAGTGATAGTATAGTTTAGTTACTCGAAATTCTGGGGTGTTATACATATATAATTTAGAAGTAAAGTTTTTAAAATTTTATTTTAATAAAAATGATTGATTAGGGTTGTAATATCTGTTTGTTTTTAGCATCCTAACTTTTAGAATTCTAATAGATTACATAAGTTTTTAAATGTGCTTAATGTCACTTGATTGCTTGTAACTTGTAAGCCTATATAAAGGCATCCTTATGCGTGAATAATACTCCAATATAATTTTTTTCCAGAGATTTGTCATTATTTTAATACTTGTGATTAAGTAATTTGAATGTGTTCCAATTGGAGTGAGTGTTTCTTGAATCAAAAATACACCCTAGATAGATTGAGTGAGTGTTTCTTTCTTGTATATCTTCTCGAATTATATCATTCTAGTAAGTTTCCTAATTTGTTTATTTAATTATCTAAACTTTTGAAAAAAAAAAAAAGGAATTCATGATTGAAAATAATCCAGAAAATCTTTTTTAAACCTTTGAAAACAATTCCAAACAATTCTCATGATATCTTTTCTAAACCTTAAAACTAATCCAAAATAGCCCTTGTCATTTGACATTAATTAGCTCTAAATAATTACCTTAAAATTATTCCATTTTATACCTACACCTTTCTAAGCCTAACACATTTTCTTATCTTTTGTTGCATTTAGAAATCCTTTTTGTTAACAAGAAGGTAGAAACGAGATAATGAGAAATTGACCTAGGCTGCTCAATTGAGTAACTAGGCACTTGTTCAAGCACCTAGCGTGTGGAAGACTTTGGATTCGTTGTGCTCCTTCAACATGTTCAAGTGGGCCCCCTTTTATATATCCTCTATTCCAAACTAGCATTTATCCTTCTTAATCCATGCCAAATAATAATTATACAATAAGAATAATAATGTCATCTTATTGGATTACAGAAAATAAGACTTCATTGCATTGAGAATAAAAACGATAGTTGATTTCTACAGATAAAAGTGCAAGTGCGAAAAGTTTCTTAACTTGTATATTAATTACGAAAATAAAATGATTTTAAATGAAAAATATGAGGAAAAAAAACAATGAGAATTTCAAATAGCAAACTAAATCTCCTATTTGGTTGTGTTATAAAGATTAATTTCCTCTATTCATATCAAACCACATAAAAATTTCAAATTTCAATATTCAATGAACTCACAAGTCAAACAATTTTCAAAAAAAAAAAAAAAAAAACTCACAAGTCAAACATGTAATGTTTATCACCTATCTATTACTATATACTAAAACTAGGGGTGTTCCCGGTCCTGAACTTTAGTGGGCCCTAGGCAAAATAGTAAATTGGGGCCCCTAAAAATTTATAACATTTTGAAAAATATTTTACGAAATTAATTGATTAAAATATGCAATTATATTAAAAATAAATAATTTACTAATGAAATTAATATTTTTCATGCAATTTAATTTGTCTTTCTTTTTCATGTCAAAATAACTAAAATATAAAGACATATACAGCCCGTTTGGTTAGTGGTACTAAATGGTGGTAATGGGAATGATTTATAGTGTAAAATTTCTTCAAAACTTTCAAGTCATTCCCATGGTAATGAAACTTTGATCACAAAAAAAAAATTTCTTCACAAATTTCCATTACCACCTAATACCACCTCTCCCTCTCCCATTGTTAATGCATTGAAATGAATTTTATGAACAAAATGAGATGATTGAAGGTTGTCAAGCATGACCATCAAGATAGCCAAAAGATTTTTCAACCAAAATTACACTAGTTTTTCATTCCCATTGTCGCGATTTATTACCACCTACCAAACGGGCCGTATATGACATAATCATCAAATCAATTAGATGCAAAATAAGTGTGATCGTATTTGATTTGTAAAATAGAAAAGTTATTAATATTGATATATTTGATAATGTTTACTTCCTCCGATTCATGGTAATGTCCCCTTTGGTTTCGCACTAGTTTGAGAAATATAAGCTTGTGAACAAAAAATTAAAGTTGGTTAGTTTGGTCGGCACAATTAAATAGGCTAAAAATAACTTTATAAATAGAAAAATAAGACATTTGTAGTTAAATTGCCCAAAATAAAAATGAAACATTAATAAAGAAATGAAAGTGTATAATTAAAAATATTACTAATTGAAACAACATGTTGGATAAAGTATGAAACCAATAAAAAAAATAATAGAGTATATGAAACCATTATAAAAAATACAAGAAACAATGTACGAAAGTGTAAATTTAGGGTTATTTCTACTCTAGTCAGTATATTAGAAGTCTAGAAGCCACCAAATAATACTCCATCTACTTTTTTCCATATATACATGTTTCTGCGTAGAAATTGAATCAAATCTCTCTGATCGGAAGGTGATGTCTTCGGCTGTTTGGAATGTCCGAATACTGGATTGGATGCAGAATACCTACAAAACGAACAGAGTTACTTGTCCAGGGGCTGCTTCCCGGAAAGCCCCTCCGACGCTCGAGTCAGTGGTCGGTTTAAGAGTGTGAATAATGATGACTAAAAATGGTAATTTAGAGAAAGAGAAAGCATACCCCTTATGTTTTGTCACAAATGCGGGTATTTATAGAGCAATGAATGCCCTGGTTGGCTATTTCAACAGTATTTTGGTAATTTCACCTTAGAGGTGGGTTTGACTGTATCAGTTGGGCCCTTTAACCTAACCCACAAGTTTGGGGCCAATTGACCCAATAATAATACCCTTATCTTTTAGCTTCAATTATCAATAATTTACATAGTCATTTTGGTAAATTCAATTTTAAATGTATTCACAAATTCCAAACTCAGAAAAAGCTTCATCTTTTTCCTCTAACCAAAAATGGCTTCCAACTACTATTAGCTTACACTCTACAAATTCATGGTTAACTTAAAAATTAGGCCCCTCAGATGTCGGGGCCCTGGGCGGCAGCACCCCTCGCCTACCTCCAGGACCGACAGTGTTCATAATAAACCGATCCGAAAAATCTGGCCCGAATTATCCGATACTAGGTTTCTAAAACCGGATAATTTACCCTTTTCGCAAATCGGATAATCCGGGTCGGGTACCCGGTTTTAAAACCGGATACCGAATCCGTATCTGAGTTACGAACTCTTAAAAATCGGGTATCCGGTTTTCTTTATTATTTATTTTTTTTACTTTTTTTGTAAATAAAATGATCATGATATATCTTAATCTAACCTTAGATTGAATATATTTGGAGAGTTAGTATTTGAATTTTATAATTGTTCTTAATTAAACCCATGAACAATAATATTATTCATTCATTTTCTTAATTAACCTTTTATGACTAATTAAGTTAAAGATTTTTAGAGAGTTTGTATTTGAATTTTATATAAAAAATATTTTAAGTGAAAATATAGATGAACAAATGTATGGTTGAACGACAAAACAACAAAAAAATAAAAAAAAAAACATTCTAATAAAACTGGGTCGAAACCGGATTGCAATTTTAGGTACCCGAAAAAGCGGGTACTCGGATTTTCGGATCCGGATCGACTCGGTACCCGATTTTGAACACCCTTAACTAAACGGATTTTTCAATAAGACACATGTCACTCTCACATTCAATATTTTCCCTCTGAAAGACAAAAGGGTATATACTAGGAAAATCCTTCATTCGGCTAAATATGGTAATTAAAAAATTCAATTTGCTTTACATCAATCGCATTAATCAATCAAATATGGTCATTAATTATCAATCTTATGCTAATTTTAGGTTGATTATACTTCATATACTAGGTACATACCCGTGTTAAGCATGGAATCATTAGAATTTTTGGAAAAACATGAGAAAAAAATTGGACATTAAAGACTATTGTAGAAGAGAAAAGAAGCATCAATGAAAAAAATATGAGGCAAAATCAAATATAGGTTAAATTAACTAAACAAATAAAATTAAATTTAAAAACTACCTAAAAATAACTTAAGTAGAATTATGCGGGAAAATAACTCTTAAAATTGTGACACTTGTCACATTCTTCAATTGTTTTAGTAGAATGTATGATGATTGTCACATTCTTCTATTGTTTTAGTAGAATGTATGATTCCTAAGATCATTTTATAATAAAATATCAATCAAATGGCCATTTATTCTATGAAATAACTATCAATTTTTTCTAAGATCATTCTGAAATAAAATATCAATCAAGTTCCTTTTTTGTTATAATATCATTTGTGAATTACAACAAAGTTTAACACTTTTGTGAATTACAAATTTTATGTTTATATTTTGCGAATTAGAACCACTAATATTAAAGTTTACGGGTTCAAGCTAAAACATAGAATTTTGACCATTTTGGTGGTCATAATTTTAGTTTAAGTGGTCGGAGTTCGGTGTTTTTAGCTTGAACTTGTAAACTTTGATACTTTGGTGACCGTAATTCGTAAAAAATAAACATCGAGTATATAATTCGCAAATGTGCTAAACTTTTAAGCTGTAATTCGCAATTATTCTGAAAACAAATAAAATGAATTGTTGTAATAAATAGGGGTTTATTAGATTAAGAAATTACTCCCTCCGAATCATTTTAGATGTGCCATTTGGGTTTTCACGGTTATTAAGGATGGTGTGGGGTCCATTAAAAAGATGATAGTTGGGTATTTTAATTGATTAAATTAATTGTAAAGGTGATATTTGGGTATTGGGAGTAGTAAAAGTGGGGGTAATTGAGTATTTTAATTGATTAAATTAATTGTAAAGGTGGTAGTTGGGTAATGGAAGTAGTATAAGTGGGGGTATATAGGTAAAAAAAGATAGACAAAAAAAAATGAGACAATTGACATGAATTTGACAAATAAGAAAATGGAACCACTAAAAAGATTCGGAGGGAGTATATATTTTTTTCTAATTATTTTCCAGAAATACTGACAGTAAAGTAACCATCCATGCCATAATCAACCCTTTAAACCATAATTATAGCATGAATCATACCCTAATTTTACTCTCATCCAAGTTCATCCCATCTTATTACAATCCCTAATCCTCCTTTTTTGGAATATAATCACCCACATAAAATACTTCCCTGAATTGCTATAATCATCTTATAAAATTGTACTATCAATTATTATCGTTTTAGATGTAGTAATTAAAATTAATGTTTGTACATTGCATTTACAACAGGTGCTTTCTTAAGAGACCGTCTTTTGTAAGCCGTCTTTATAAAAGACGGTCTCATGTAAGAATTTGTGCATTTACAATTATAATGTAAATCATTTCCTTTTCAATGTCACATTAATTTTACTATTTTTTTGGGTATCTAATTATTTTTGTAACATTTCGAAAATTAATAATGAGACAATATTCCCTCCTTATTTATCAATAATACTTTTCCTCATTTTTAATAATTGCTACCATTTTTATTTTCACGCGATTGCATGTACTATTTTAATCATTAATCTTTTTAATTCTATAAAATTAAAAATTATTTAAGATCTATATTTAAAAAATAAATATTATGACAAATTAAATATTCCATTTGAATATATTTTCTCTTCATAAAAACAAGTATTATAATAATCTGGTTGTAATTAAATATTTTCATTTTCACCGTTTAAAGTTACCTTACGAAGAAGAACAATTCTACGAAATTCAAAAAAAATAAAAATAAAAAAATTCTACGTACCTCCCCTTACAAAAAATGTCGTCTATTTATCATCTATTATTTTATTACTAAATTATCGCATTGACGCATATTTTCAGGGCCGTTCCTGAGGGTAGTTTTGAGGTGCAACCGCCTAGGGCCCAACTCATGTAGGGGCCCAAATTGAGTTAATTCTTATAATTAAATTAGCATTTGCATCAGTAGCATCTATCATGAATCGAACTTGCAGCATTAGAATTCTTAGTTAAGGCATGACTGAGGGCCCTTTTTTTTATTTTTCGCCTAGGGCCCAAAAATTGTTAGGAAGGACTCTAAATATTTTTAACTAAATTCCTTCAATTTTCCAAGCAAACTCGCCAAAAATTGGTACTCACGGGTAAAAAGAAAAAAATCAATGATTAAAATCTAACCACGTCAAAAGTCATTCATCCCTAGCCATTGGTTACTATACACTTCATCCCTTCTTTAATAGAATTGTACGTATGCTAATTTTTTAAACTATTTATTAATATTAATTGTTCTTTTTTTTTGAAAATAAATAAAAAAAAGAACAATTAATATTAATAAGTAGTTTAAACTATATATTAATTGTCCTAATGTATAGTGGAATATAATTTGTATCATTTAATCTCAAACTTTTATAATATTAATTTTTTATAATTTCTAGTTATATATAATTTCATCATCATCATCATATATCCAGTGTTTCCCGCATACAGATAAATCTATGGTCAGGGTCTGGGAAAGGAAAGATCGACGGCGTATCAAACCCATAAGGAGAGGGTAGTCAAAAGAGTCCTTCGGCTCAAAATTAAAAATAACACATTATATATTAAAATAACACATTAGAATTTGATGTATGAAAAAAAAGTAAAAATAACACATTATATATTAAAACACCAATCAATGTTGTAAATATAATGTTACGGATCGAGAAAGTATTTTCTCCGTTTCTTCACCTGTTTTACAATGAAATTTGTTACTTCCAAAGGGTGAAATTGTCCTTCCTGTTGCCTCGAGTGGCATAGCATCTTTGTTACTTTCATAGGGAAGAACTGCACATTCAAGATTTGGAATTCCAATCACTGTTAATGAAGATTCAATGTGTAGAGGCATAGAACCTAATAGTCCAATGGCAGATCTCATTAAAAGAACTAAGATAATCATATGGGATGAGGCTCCAATGACTCACAAGCATTGTTTTGAAGCTCTGGATAGGAGTTTACGTGATGTCATTCGTTGCCCCAATGGTAAACCATCTGAATTAAGCTTTGGAGGCAAAGTTGTTATCTTTGGTGGTGATTTTAGGCAAGTATTGCCAGTAATCCCAAAGGGTACAAGACAAGATATTGTCTTCGTTGCCCTAAACTCTTCAAAGATTTGGAATGATTGCAAGGTGTTGCGGCTTACCAAAAACATGAGATTACGTCCAGGATTAGCCAATGTTGATGAACTCTGAGAATTTGCGGATTGGATTCTAAATGTTGGGGATGGAAAGCTAGGAGGACCTAACGATATATGGAGAGGCTGTAATTGATGTACCTGAAAACCTCCTAATAAGCGATGCATCTGATCCAATGGCTGCAATTGTTGATTGTATATATCCTGGAATTCGTGAAGATTCAATTGATACTTCATACTTTCATGAAAGGGCGATTCTAGCACCAAAAAATGAGATTGTTGATGATGTCAATGAACATGTATTGTCGCTTTTTCCCGGAGAAGAGAGGACGCACTTAAGTTCGGATTCAATAAGCAGAGCTGACAGTAACTATGATACCAACAATGCATTTTCTATTGAATTTCTCAATTCAATACGTGCTTTAGGTGTTCCAAACCATAGATTAGTGTTGAAGGTTGGGGCTCCAATAATGATGCTTATAAATTTAGATCAGTCATCAGGATTATGCAATGGTACACGCTTACTAGTTGATCATTTAGGCGATTGTGTTATACAAGCAACTGTTATATCTGGATCTAACATTGGCTATAGGGTTTTCATTTCAAGAATTACACTCACACCGTCAGATATCTCTAAAATCCCAATTGCTCTTCAAAGAAGGCAATTTCCTATATCTTTATGTTTTGCAATGATGATCAATAAGAGTCAAGGACAATCACTATCTAAAGTTGGTTTAATCCTACCTAAACCTGTGTTCAGTCATGGCCAATTTTACGTTGCAGTTTCTAGAGTGACTAACAAAAAAGGTCTTAAAATCATCATATGTGATAAGGATGGTAAAGTGTGTAGTCGCACTGATAATGTTGTATACAAGGAGGTGTTTCAAAACCTCTAGGTTATTTTTTAGACTAAATCTTTAAAATACACATCTTTGAAGTTTATTTATCTTTGGTTGACAATCATCCTTATATTTTGAGTAAATTAGAAAATTTAATATACTGCATAATATATTTGTGACAATTTATAAAACTACAGAGTTTATTTATACATATAGCTGTCAAAATTGAGTTTTTATATTGTATAATATCCTTGACTTTTTTAATATCATATGTATTTATATATCGATGCTAAAAAACCATGCATTGCACGGTTTCTACACTAGTATAACTATAAATAAGGTACCTTATATATTATCCTATTTATCGCCATTTATTCCTCAACCAATTATTTCGTTATATCTTTTGTGGACTCGATTATGGAACATCCAAGCTCCCCCGAAGCTGCGCCATTTTATTAGGAGAATGTGCAAAGGGTCCTTGGTGACTAAGCAAGTCCTTTATAACCACTATTGCGTGGACTCCCCTTGGTGTGATCGCTGCAATATTGATGCGGAGTCCATCTTCCACGCTCTATGTGACTATTCGAACATTGCTCCTATTTGGGTAAATTCCCCGGCTGCTGTTGTCCTTAGAGATGCCCCTCGCTCTTCAATTTCTGATATCCTCTATTGGATCATCGATCACTGTCAGGAGGATATTTTTCTCTCTCTGTGCACCTCCTTGTGGGCTGCTTGGCACATTAGAAATAAGAATGTTTTGTCTGATGAAAGGGTTGAGCCTATTTGTATTACCGCTTCTCAACTATCACAAGATGGTCCATGAATATTACCTGTACAATGCTATTGTCCGTGCTGCTCATGGCGAATATCTCTTGAAATTTCAGTTTGGCAGCCTCCTCTTAATGATTGGGTTAAGGTAAACTTCGATGCATATGTAGTAGCTGGAAATTGATGAGGGCTTGGTATTGTTATCAGAGATAAGGCGGGCAAAGTGTTGCTGGCTGGTGTGTGTTCCTCAACAGCAAATTGGTGTCCAGAAGTTAGTGAAGCTGCTGCTGCACTATATGGGGTGGAGCTCGCGGTCCGTTTCGGGTATCGTTTTGTGCATTTAAAAGGTGATGCGATATTTGTGATTCGAGCTATAGATCAAAGATTGGATGGCCTATCTCCTATTCATCTTATATTTGATAAACTTTTCTCTTATCAGTATCGGTTTGATGGTTTTTGTTGTAGCTTTGTCTCTCACAATGGCAACTCGCTAACCCATCCAATAGCTAGATGGAATACGGGTTTGACTCAAGAGAGAGTTTGTACCGAACCGTTTTCCCAAGAGCTTTTAGCCTTGGCCGTGCTTGATCACTAATAATATCCGATACATGTGTCTTTCAAAAAAAAAATTATTTCGTTACACTTGCTCGATTTTCAGTTAAACTTTTGACTCTATTACTTAAATGCATGGGTCAACCCGACTTGATCTGCTTATTGAATGAGTTAAGTTCACGTCAAAGTTTTAAACATGAAACAAACCTAAATAACCCATTTAATCAATCGAATTGATTCCGAGTTAAATAAATAAGTATAACCTAAACTTAATTTATTAAATATTTTTGTATTTTTTAAATAAACACAAAATAAACAACTCATAAACAAAAAGAATTTAAAATTGATGTCTACAAAAGTAAGATTGAATTAATATTAAAAACTCTAAAATGAAAAAAAAACTTTAAGCGTGTCAAGTAGGTCAAAATCAAGTCGATCTGATTTTATTGCAGAGCAGGATAGAGTTGTGATTTTTGATCCAATTAAATAAACTGATTAGGTCAAGGTCAATGGATTTTTGACCTGTTTATATTCCTTTATTATTTCCTTTAAAGAAGTTTCTATATGCCATTGTGGGTGTTCTATTTTTTGTTTCCACTCTATTTGTTTCAAAAATTCTGGATAAAAATAACCTTGTTCACATATAATGCTTACGGTCTACTAACATTTTTATATATTTTTGTTATCATATATTTCCCACTAATTTTATATGAACATTTTTTTTAATTAGTAGTGGTCCTTATATTTATTTCACTCTAAAATGTTTCTTAATGTTTCTAGGTCTTTTTATGGATAGTTGTAGGTTTCTCTCTTTGACGTACCCTTCTTAAGCCGATGGATTCTTTGAACGCACTATCCTCTATGCCTATGAGCTGTCGTTTTTCTTCCCTCTCTAGACCCTAACCATAGTTTTATGAAATACATTGAGTATAATAATAATTATGTCTTTACCATTTATCTATTAAACTTATTAATTAATAAAAAAATATATCCAATTTCTAAATAATTTTATTTTTCTTAATTCATACAAATTTATCAAAGACGAAGAGTGTATATAACCTGGATCCAAACCAAACCCAATCCGATTATATTAGTCAACGAGTACGTATTCTGTACCTCTCCTTTCTCAGAAATAAAAATCCTCTTAAAATAATAAAATAAGGAAAAAGTAGGTGGTGGTGGTAGTAAATAACAAATCCTAGAATCTACTGTATTTTGTAGATAAATTCATTCATTAATCTTGTACTAAAAAAGATATCTCTACTTTGAAATCCACTTGTGGTTTTCCGACGCCAAATTGGTGGTTTACCAAGGGGAAATCGGTGGTTGTCCGTGCGGTATTAGGGCATGGGCAGGTCCGGTAATGGTCCGCGTAGTTATTCTGTGAACGGGAATGATTATAAGATTCTTGAAGAAGTTGGATTTGGTGCAAGTGCCACTGTTTTTCGAGCGATCTATATTCCGTATAATGAAGTTGTTGCTATCAAATGTTTGGATCTTGATCGATGCAATAGTAATTTGGTTCGTTTTTTTTTACTGCTTTTGAAGTTCTGATCAATTTGAGATTGATTTACGAGTTTGAATTTTTGTTGGCCGAATGAAATTTGTTTGATTGAATTTTTTAGGGATTTGAAAATTTGTAGTTTAGTTAGCAGGATAATGTTATAATTGTTAATTGCATGATCTAGTTTTGCTTGTTTTGCATGTATTTTGATTTAATTTTAAGCTACTGCATTAGAATTGTAGCTAATGTGATTATGATGTTTAAATGTTTGTAAGAGTGTTGAAGTTATTGTTCAATTATTAAGTTTAAACTAGAGATCATGAATATGTTTGGCTGCATGCACTGAATATGTTTATTTTTGATTATTTGTTTTTGAAGCGTCCTTTTAGACTTTCTCAGTCTCGAAGTAAGATAGCTGAGTAGAAAATTCGCTCGTAATCTCTAGTGGTAGTGTAAAAAAGGTAGTGAGCACATTCCAAAACATTATTCTGTAGGGAGGGAGCGGGAAATTTGCGATGGTGTTTATATTTTACCTCTTGTAGGTGCTGAAAATTGTGAGAGTGCTTGTTTAGCTACTGCATAGCGAGTTAGTGTCATTTTTTTCGGTTTGACTCGCTTTACCCTTAGTTTTAAGAGGCACGAGGCCCATTGAGGCGCAAAAGTTTTTTTCCAAGGTGCAAGTCAAAAGTTGGGTTTTTTGAATGCAAGGGGTACAAGTTTGTTAAAACAGCTCTAAAATTAATTTCAAAATGTATTTTATACAAACATATAAGAAGATAAACACTACTTTAGCACATAAAGTCATACGATAACTCGATAAGTTGATAACACAGTCTACCTTGTTTTAACAGAAGAAATAAAAACTAAAACAAAGTCAAATGTAAAGAACAAAACAATGGTTCTTGATGCTTGAAATTCTATTATGCCACACTTAAACAAACACTCACTTAAAAAAACGCTTAAAATCTAAATTAAAATCATACGTCATTCAAGGTTACTTTTGCTCTTCCATTTCTCACCCCATATTTTTGCTTTAGGGAAATGAAGAGGGTATATTTTTGTTTTCTATTCAATAAACAAGTAAACAACTAAGAATTTAAGGTTATTTCGGTAAATTTAGCAAATAAATGTTATTCTTCAAAAATCATATCTTGCAGACACGAAGAAAGGCACGCCTTTGAAGAGCCTTTTGCTGCACGTAGACTCGTGGAGGCGTTCAAGAGGTCACCTCTTAGAGCCGCTTATATAAACACATGCTTTACCATTGTTTATAGCCCTAAGTTTGTGGCGTCTAGGTTATTTTTTCCTAAAGGAAACTTTTGAATTATAAACGTAAGTGGAAACGTTACTCCTTTTGTAACAAAGCCTAA
Organism: Amaranthus palmeri; assembly: GCA_019776075.1. Lineage (NCBI taxonomy): Eukaryota > Viridiplantae > Streptophyta > Magnoliopsida > Caryophyllales > Amaranthaceae > Amaranthus > Amaranthus palmeri. The sequence goes on from JAAKBH010000081.1 coordinate 167,353, forward strand.
ACTTAAATAAACTTTTTTAATTAAGACTAAGCCCAAAATACGTGTTAGGGTGTCCATATCTGCATTGGAGTGTAAAGTTTTTGACATGGGTGTGAAATGAAGAGTCCAAGTAATATTTATTACAGGAGCATAGAGGGTTTATACAGGGTGAGTATAGGGTATAAGTTGAATTTGACCTATATCTTCGTGCCACAATTGAAAAATTTCCAGAATGAGTTGGCCTTGAGACAAAGGTTTGTGTACATGATTCATGAAGTAACCAACACAACTTGTGATACTTCTAGATTGCTTTGTGCTGATGGAAATAAATGCTAGTGATGCCAGTTGCAATATGTGCTACTCATTTCTGGTTGCTAGTGTTAAGACATGTCACACATTTCTTTGTTGTTTATCCAGGTGTTCGGTAGGTTCTGAGCTATCCTTTCATGAAACTTTTTTTTTTTTTTTTTTTTTTTTTTTTTTTTTTTTGTGTGTGTGTGTGTGTGTGTGTGTGTGTGTGTGTGTAGAACTTGAATATATAAAGTGGCATAATCCATGTGAATCGGGGGAGTTCCTTGAGATGAATTGACAATATTTTTCCTTGTGCCTAGTCCTCAACAACATTTCTTTCTTCCTTGGATGTTCTTAGCATGCATTAACTTTCTTTTTCACATTTATCAATCTTTTTCGGTTAACACTCATAGAATTCTTTTGAGGCATTTTAAAAATCGGATATTATACCTTTTTTTTTTTTTTTTTTTTTTTTATATCATATGTGGCTTTCCCTAGAAATATGTTTTCACTTATATGTGAGGAAGATTATTAAATTTCCCATTTATTTTCTTTTTCTCTAGTCTACAACCATGTCTCTCAAATTTGGGTGCTAGAGTATTAGACACTATAATAGAGCACCAAATATTTTTTAAGAGTAGGTGATATGGCTAGGTGTACTATGAGCAAGGTTGTCAGGGTTGAGATTCTACGCAGGATCAAAATCATTAGGTAGGATCGGATCGTAGAATCGGTCGATTCTACAAATTGCCAGAAATAACAAGTTGTATCATAACCATGCTTATTGTTTGATGATTTTCAATATAAAAAAGCACTAAAAACACATCTTTCTTAATACTTTGCGTAGATTAAAGATACTAGTTTCTTCATCATCACAATCGTTGTCAAAATACAAGTTTTAAAATAATGTCAACACATAATGTCAAAATACAAGTTTCAAAATAATCAAAATACATATTAAGCATATCCAAAGCTTCATCATCATCATCACTCATCATATCTAAAGTTTCCATCATCATATCCCTTATATCGATGTCTATCCAAATATCAAGCCACACACAAAGATGTTCGCAAATTACACTTAAATTTTAGGAAAATTTGCCAAGAATAATCCCAACTATCACCCATTTGCAAAAATAATCCCAACTATTGATTATTTTTCAATAATCCTAACTATTGATGAAGTTTGCTGAAAACAATCCCAACTACAGCCGGTTAAGTATCGAATGGGACTGTTTTCAGCAAACTTCATCAATAGTTAGGATTATTAAAAAATAATCAATAGTTGGGATTATTTCTGGCCAACGGGTGATAGTTGGGATTATTCTTGGCAAATTTTCCTAAATTTTATTATAAATATTTACACATTATACAAACTAAATAAAAATGATTTAAGTAAATAAGATGAAGATTCTAAATTAGCAAAACAAATAAAGATGAAGATTTGAACAAATTAAATCATTAAAGTTCAAACAACTTAACTCATCAGAAAAAAAAATTAGTACTAGACTACTAGTAGTCTCAGTATTCCATTTAACTTAAGTCATCAAAAAAAAAAAATCAAATAAAAACACAGCAAAAAACATAAGAATTGACCATCAAAAACAATAGGATGAAGATTCGAATAACATCAAAATAAGATGAAGATGGAGATTCGAATAACATAGCAAAAACATAAGAATCGAGCAGCAGCAAAATATGATGAAGATACAAGGTCAAGCAACAACAAAATAAAGATGAATTCGAACATAGCAAAATAAATTTGAACCTGAAATTGAAGATTGAAGATTTCAAGAGCCTAGTGAGCCTCACCTAGCAAGATTGAACATAGCAAAATAAAATTTAAATTTGAACGACTACTCGAACATAGCAAAATAAAGATGAATTCGAACTTGAAATTGAAGATTCGAGAAGAATGGTGAGCCTGACCTTCAATTCCAGCAGCAACAGTAAGTCCAGTAAAAGAGAAGATGAAGATGGAGAAGTTTAGGTGCGATTTTAGGGTTTAGGTTAGGAGGAGTGGGTATTTTTGGGGAGATAATGAAGGAGATGCCGGTTTTGGGTTAGGGAATTAAAGGGTTTTTTTTTGGGGGGGAATTTCGAAGGGATCCTAATAAAGGAAGAAATACGGGATCGGTGGGATCGGAAAAAACACGCGATTCTACTCGATCTAGCTCGATCCTAGAAACTCTACCACCGATCCCACCCATTTTCGATCCTATGAACGACTCTACGCGCTGTGACCGATCTGGGTCGTAGGATCGTACGATCCTATGATCCGGATCGTGATTTTGACAACCATGACTATGAGTACTGGAAACTGAACAAATATGTTTGACACCTTTAACCTGAGTTGTGTGGAGTGTTAGAGTAGTAGTAGGTTATAATCATAATCTTAGTTCTTTGAGTGTATGTTTGAGCATTGGGAATCATGAAAGTGTTTTTCTTCGTATGAGGTTTGACTAGTTTAGTTATAGTTTCAAGCGTATTTTTGTTGCGAGTACATTCTTTATTGCTCAAGTTATTGCTTGACTAATAACTCAGATGGAATTGAGTGTGTCATAGTTATTTGGGGAGGGGAAGTTTGTATTTACACCTTAAATCACATTATCTTAGGGAGATACAAGTGATTCATTTCATTGAATAATTTTATTTTATTATTTGGTGGGATATTGATTTTTTTTTCTTGGAGGCATTTTAAAGTTTGTATTTACACCTTAGTGATTTATCGTGAAATTATTGTCTAATTCGATTTCACTTGAAAATATTTTTGGTACTTAGCAACATGTGGAGTGCGATTTGTAAGTGTCCCCATTTCAATACCACATGTTATATGGAAATAATGGGTTTTCATAGAGTTGGAGTTTTGAGAAATTGAATATTTGTAAGTGTGCCCATTTCTATGTTTGAATTTTTTTTCTTATAATGACATTTTTGATGTGAGTAGGTGTAAATAGGGGAGTAATAGAAGATTTATATTAAGTGGGAAATCTAACATATCTTACCAAATTTCTACTGAGAAACTGAAGTTTTATTTTTTTGTGGGAATCCTAGCATATCTTATGTTACCAAATTTTAACTGAGAAACTAAGTGGTTAAATTGAAACTCAAATGAATGGAGAAGATACTTCTTTCGAGCATTAATACTCTCCTCATGGAGGGAAGGCACACAAAATAAGATAATTGAGAAATGAGGGCATCCAACATCACCCTTAGTAGCAATTGCTGGTTTAGGGGACCTATAAATGAAGTTAGAGAATAATGAAGTTTTGATGCCTTTTATTTACCGAAATAATTTTGCAACCTCAGAGGGCATTTCAAAATGGAAAATTTCCCTTAGTATCTCTATTTGTACTTAAATAAATATTATAAAAAGTAGATATTAATAATCTTTGTATTGTGACGAATCAAACAAGATCCCAATTCCCACATAACTATGTTTTAACTTATAGATTAAGAATAAAATACAAATTAAGAGTGATATGTGAATAGTGATAAAAAATCAATGGGACTAATGGGTGGAATAGGAGGGAGTAGCTTTTACTCTCCTCTCCTCCCTTGTGTTTCCCTTCTCTTTTCCTCCTTTTTGTTTCCTCTATGTGTGCCTATTAAGCACATTGTTGAGCTGTTTGAGCTTTGATCCAAAAGGCAATTCGTCTTGAAACTTTCCAAGAAAAACATACATGATAATTTTGTTAGGCATTTGATGTGAGTCTTGATCCAAATGTGAATAAGTTCTTGTTTCATTACTTTCTTTTGTTGGAGGAAAATACATCCCTTTCATTGAAAAATTACCTTATTTTTGAAAAAGCAAGTAGAGCTTTGCATCTTCTGGTGGCTCGAGTAAAATAGTAATATGTTTGGAAATACTGTGCTAGTGGATTTCATATGATATTATTATCTCTTTGGACATCAGAAGTTTTTGTTCTCAAACAGGATGACATCAGGAGGGAGGCACAGATGATGAGTTTGATTGATCATCCAAATTTAGTCAGAGCATATTGCTCATTTGTTGTGGAGCGGAACTTATGGGTTGTAATGCCATTTATGGCTGAAGGTTCTTGCCTACACTTGATGAAGATAGCATATCCAGATGGGTTTGAGGAACCTGCAATTTGTTCTATCTTGAAAGAAACACTAAAGGCTTTAGAGTATCTTCATCAACATGGTCATATTCATCGTGACGTGAAGGTTATATACTTGGCCTGTAAAACCCAGCGTATAATGTATGTAGTAGTAATAAAGGTAATCTTTTTGTAATTATTTACTATTATTTTTTGCAGGCTGGGAATATCCTACTTGATACTAATGGACTTGTGAAGCTTGCTGATTTTGGTGTCTCTGCTTGCATGTTCGACAGTGGGGATAGGCAACGATCAAGAAATACATTTGTTGGAACTCCTTGCTGGTGTGGTTAACTAACACTTGCTTTGTAGATGTTTCTTGTTATGCTTTTTAAACTCTTCCATTAACTTTGTTTCTTTTTGGCTTTATGCTATAGTAATAATTTTTTGATTGAATTCTGTTTTCAGGATGGCACCTGAGGTGCTGCAACCAGGAAGTGGATATAACTTTAAGTAGGTCCTCTTTTTGTATTATGTATGTGGATTGTCCTTGAACATTTGATTTGTATGATTACTGCTCACATATCATGTTCTTCCACTTTTAGCTTGCTGTAAATATATTCTTTGTTCAAGCTCTAAGATTAGAAGAGAGGATGTATCTAAACTCTAGAGTTCATTTTTCTACCACCCACTGATAATCAAAATCCTAGAGAATAGAGTAGGGTTTGGGAATGAAGGTTTTCCCAAGTAGGATTTAATTGGATAAATTTTGATACTTTTTTGGATTTGGGGTTTACTAAGCATTCCTTAAAAATTGATACTTTTAGCTGAAGCTACCTCATATGTTGTGGTGTCCTATATATTAAAGTATCATAAAGGAGATCAAGTTTGTGATGATAATTGTATATGGAATATTGATTAGTAAAAGAAATGTGTTGAAACCATAGTGTAAAAATGCGGTAACGGTTGCGATCGTTGTAACGGAATGCCGATGCGGTAACGGGAGTGATGCGGTTATCATATCGTCTAAATATTGGCCGAAACCATAAGATATCCCTTAATGCGGCCCAAAGCACGGTTTTTTTTACACCTTTACAACGCGGGAAATATTGGTTCGCTTGTTTTGAAAGGAAACCTTCACAATGCGGCCGATGCGATGCGATGCGGCCTTGTTTTATTCTATGGTTGGAACTTGAGGGCTTGTTTATTATCATTGTGACTTTGAAACTGTTATTGAAAACTAAACTAAGTTTTAGAAATTATAGGATGTAGTTTCTAGTTTTCTGTCAGCTCGATTGATTTGTATATTGACCTTTTGTAATGTTCATTTTGCACCTTTTAAATTCTACTTTTGAATCCGAAAACAAAAACTGAAGACTGCAATGTTGAGCATGTATTCCAATTTACAGCATTATAGCAAGTACAACACACTATCTTGAAAATGCAAGAAGTTTCGAATCTAGATTTGTTGTAAAAGTTAATTCTTGCGTCTCCTAATTTATGTTTTAGCTAGTGTTTGAATATGAAGTCTTTTAAGTACATTTTATACACTGAAAGAGCAAATTTTAATTGAGCTCTCCAGCTGAGATGAGGCACTATTTTTGCCCTAGGAAAGGAGCTTACTGTTCCATTTCAATAGTGGCATTACTGCTCTCGTCTCTTTTTTTTTTTTTTTTTTTTTTTTTTTTTTTTTTTTTTTTTTTTTTTTTTTCGAGATGAGACTATTTAGCTGAGTGAAAGCTGCTGGTACAGGGCTGACATTTGGTCTTTTGGAATTACTGCACTAGAGTTAGCTCATGGCCATGCACCCTTCTCCAAATATCCTCCCATGAAGGTATCATCATTCTTTTCCTCTCAACAACAGTGTGTAATTGACGGTGGTGCTTTATTCTGACTTATTTCTCTTGTTTGATTTCATGTATAGGTGCTGCTTATGACCATACAGAACGCTCCTCCTGGACTTGACTATGATCGTGACAAGAAGTTCTCAAAGGTTAATTGTTTTTCATATCAGTAACTTCTACTTGCATGTCTTATTGCTGTAGTGTTAGCTCTTTGTTAACAGATTTCAAACAAACGTAAATTGGTGGCTTCATGTGCACCAGCATTCCTTTTCCTATTTTATTGCAGGTTTTGGCAGCCATGTAACTCAGTGGATTTTTTTGCAGTAGAAATATGAGATGTAGTCTTTTTAAGTATACCTAGTTTCCTACTACTCCATCCCCATGAGTTTGCTAAAATTTCCATTTTTGTCCATTCCACTTAATTTGTTAGATTTCCGGAAATGGTCCCCACTATTTTGTTTAGTTCTCATCCATACATTTTCTCTCACTTTCAATACCATCCACCCCATCCAATGTTTTCATCTTATTCTTTCAACAACTAAAAATCTAAAATACTCCATATATGTGTCAATCTGTAGCAAAGTCCGAGTAGTTATCACCTCAAGAATCTAATTTATGTCACCAGTTTATAATGTGCAAACTGTTCGATTTTTTTGTTTGTTTTCTTTATGTTATGACGAGTCATTTCTCTTTTTCTCGGCATTGCAGTTGTTGCTAGTCTGTTTTTTTAACGCAATTCTAATTAGAGTATTTCTAGCTGCTTATCAGTCATTTAAAGAAATGGTTGCGATGTGTCTGGTGAAAGATCAATCAAAGCGGCCAACTGCCGAGAAGCTCCTTAAACATTCCTTTTTCAAACATGCCAAACCGCCTGAGCTATCTGTGAAGAAATTGTTTGCTGACTTGCCGCCTCTATGGGATCGTGTTAGAGCCTTGCAGGTCAGTTCTCATCTTCATTCTATTTTTTAAGTCATGATGCTTATTATTGGAAATTTAACCTTAATTTTCAAACCTTTGCAGCTTAAAGATGCTGCTCAACTTGTTCTTAATAGGATGCCTTCCGCAGAGCAAGAGGCTATATCACAGGTATGACTTCTATTTGAGGTATTCTGTCTCCTTGTTATGTATTTGGAGCTTATAAACGTTGCTTGAAGCGCCTTTAGCTGTGTAACTCATAAATTATTAGTGTTCTCTCATGCTCCCCCCCCACCCATCCCCCTCACCGATCTCCCCTTAAATGTAAAATTACCTGTCCGTATGAGCTATGTCAGAGCATGTTTTAACCGTATGTACATTTTTGCCCCAGAATGAGTACAAGAGAGGCGTTAGTGCCTGGAACTTTGATGTTGAAGACTTGAAAGCACAGGCTGCCCTGGTGAGTAATTTGTGTGTGTGTTGGCATTATCCTCTATATTGGCTTATTCACTACAGTATTCAAGTGTACCTAGGTGACTAACTTCTTACTATCACTAAACTATCTTTTTTATCTCTTAGGTGCAAGATGATGATATGGCAGACATTAAGGAAGTTGATGAAAATGTAAAGTCTGCTCAAAGCAGCAAGGTGATTATAGTGTGAGATTTTAAAATGTTTTGTACCAGATTTTGGTTTTTAGTCTCTTTATCATTTTGTTGGTATCACTTCTCAGGATGCAACGGACTCTGGATCTATGTTAGGAAAAACCATTTCCCTCGACCATTTTGTTTGCAGGTAGTGTTTTCTATGCATTAAACTGTGCCTGCTGATAAGATTTTTCTTTTTTTTTTTTTGAGTTATTTGAACAAGGAATTTAATCAAAATGTTAGTTTAAGTGATGTTATAAGTGTTTCCTCTACTCTATCATTATGGATGAATTAAGATCGGGAATACAGCGATTTTGGAAGAATTTGAAGGAGGCCAAATGACTTGGATAGAGGAAGTAAACAATGATATGAAGAAAATTGGCTTGTGCTTAGTCGGAGCATATTGTTATAGATGGGAGTTATTAGAGGCGGTGGAGCTTTGTGTATGATCACTAGAGATAGATTAATGTTTTATTCTAATGGACTTATTCTTTGTTGGTGTTTGGTTGATTTATATGAAACTCACACTTTTTTTCAGTTGGCAATGCAGTATATTTATTTGCCATTGCAATTTTGCTAGGTTTTGCCATTTTCTACAGTTATATTAATTGTATCTTGAAAAGACAAAAAGATGCATTACAAGATTAATTCATTTAGTAATAGGCCCATGTTATATATGGGATAGAGGGGTATTTTAGTAAGTGAGTTACTTGAGTATGTTAGTATAAATAAGGAAGAGGTGAAATGGAAAAATTATTTGAAAATATTGTTAATACTTTAGTGAGTTCTTTCTCATTCTTGGGAGAGTACAAGTCTCTTGAATGCTTGTGTTACATTCCAATATTGTAATCGTGAATTCCAATAATAATACAATCGCATTTACGTTTTTCTTACATACTATTTAACTCCTTTCTACGTAATTTAATCAATAGTTTCTTAGATAGTAATTAAACATTTGAGAGGCTTGCACTCTCCGAAGAATGAAGAACTCGCTAAAGTGTTAGCAATATTTCTCAGATATGTTTTCCATTTCCCCTCTTTCTTATTTATCCTAACATACTTTAATAACTAATGCTAAATACCTAAAATATTTCTCTATGCCATATATGACATATTGACAACCCATCAGGGTTGAGACTAGCCGGAGTTAGATTTTGAATAAAAAGGTGGGAAGGGAAGGAATGAGAGGAAGACTCAGAAGTTTGGACTTTACGTTTCACCACCAAGTACCTTTGTTGGATACTCTACTGTCAAACATGGATTATGGTTACATTTGGAGTCCTCGTTTTGGTCCAAGGACATAATTTTTCCATAAAACTATAGTGTCTAATGCTTGAATGCTTACCTGTACTCTTAGATACCTGGACAATCATCACACTAAATAGCATATTTGAAACAAGGGAATGATAGATGTATAGGGAATCTGGGTTTTTGAAATCAATAAAGTTTTAAGAAAACCCATGCCTATTGACCTGTTCCTTAATAAATCATTTTTGGTGGTGTGGATAGCTGCTTGACCTTTTCCATGTTAGTTAACTAATTGCAGGAGGTATCGATTTCATTTACCTTGAGATACATATATGTCATGTATGGCTAAATTTTTTAAACTCTGGACTACATTTTTAGAAAATAGGATCGATTTTGTAAGCATTGTAAATAACTAAATATCTAGCGGCCATCTACACCTTCAAGTATTTGTCCCCTCCACATTTGTAAACCAATGAGTTTGACACTGATATATACTTGCAGTACTAGCTTACATCAGAATAGAAGGCATTTTAGCTATTAAAACCATTAAGTGTTTCCTTCTTTCATCACATCTTGCTGAGGTAGGATCCTCACGTCGGGCCTGCTGTAAGGAGATTGTATAACTTGGAATGATAATCTGGTCATTATTTAATTAAGCTGGCCTTTAACATTTTGTTGCAGAGAACAAGGTAACACTGATGAGGCAGTCGCAATGCAAACTGAAGGTTCCAGCAGTAGATTTATAACTGGAAGTGAGTTAGGCTCTTCTGATCATGTGAAAAACATTCTGGAGAAAGCAGGGTCAGATATTGAATCAACAGCAACCACTTTTGAGACAGACACCGTACAAGTGAAGGGTAACTCTCAAGCAGTGAGAGGTCGTCAAAGTCAGAGTGGGCCTCTCATGCCTGGAATTGTGCTTGGACAGACATCCATGGAAAGATTTCGTGTCTCTGAAAGGTCAATTCTAGTTCATCAGTGATATACAAATATTGCTCTTTAATATTGATTCATGGATTTCAGAAGTCAAGGAAATCCAGAGAAATTTTTCATACTTTATTTTGGTTTCTGCTACAAGTTGAAGATTCAATACTTATCTTGAAGTATGATTCACTCATGTAATTTCATGGGTTTAATTTTCAACTTGGTTTATGTTTACTGATTATCAAAGAGTCATGGTGTCTCGCCAAATACTGCCTAGGTCTAGGTTATGCGTTGCAAGTCTTGATTCACTCACTTATGCATTTGTTTCTTCCGAGATCTGATTTCATATGTGGAGTTTCTATTGCATGTAATGGTGTTCCTGTTTTAGCCCATGATTGTATGGAACTGGTATTTCCATGAAGTCCAAGGCTCCAAGCTACTATTTGGACTTCTATGTTTCAAATTTTCTTTCTCGTCAGGTTCAGCTTTCATTGTTGAAGGATTTGATATTTTACTCTTGTGTGGGTAGATCTACATTAATAGTATGAAATGATGATACTAGGTTCAGATTTCATATCAGCATTGAAATGTTATGAACAGAGATGTGATGACTGCGTTAGAAATCTTACTTTCCAACAAATCTTTTTATATCTTTTATCATGTGACCATTTTGGTTTACTTCTCAAGCATAATTCCATATAAGAATTTTTTATCTAAAACTTCTTTGTATTGATTTCATCCATCAGGCCTGAGAACGAAAATCAATCTACAGTGGAGAAAAGTAACCGAGGTTCACGTAGGGCACCAAGCTTTAGTGGTCCACTGATGTTGCCAACACGAGCTTCAGCAAATAGTTTGTCAGCGCCAATCAAATCTTCAGGAGGTGATATATATCTTATAGTTGTAATCATTTTTCTAGAACAAGTGATCTCCTATTCTGGCATATTTGTGTAGGTACACTGAATTGTATTTTGTTTTTAATTGTGATGACTATAGGGTACAAAGATTCTTTAGACGACAAATCAAAAGCCAATTTGGTTCAAATAAAGGGCCGGTTCTCTGTAACATCCGAGAGTGTAGATGTTGTCAAGGTAAGAATTTACAATGTTGAAATGTGTCTCATTTATCTTTTTTGCCACTGACACAACGCATTTGTTAGGATATGACTTCATCTACATCTCGGAGATCTTCACAGGTAAGTCGGATTCATTATATTACGAAGCTTACGTTACTTGTGTGTTGCCTGCCTCATGTTTTTTCTGTGCAATGTAGGGCTCACCTTTAAGGAAGTCAGCTAGTGTTGGTGACTGGATCTCTGAGTCTAAGCAAACTGTATGTATCATATCTGTGCACCCTCTTATCATTGCCTCAATCATCTTTCTGTGAGCATATATATATATATATATATATATATATATATATATATATATATATATATATATATATATATATATATATATATATATGTATATATATATATAGGAAGAAGTTCCAGTGAGAACCATCCTTATATGAGAACCGTGAGAACCAAATTGCCTTACAAAAAACTGTTACTTTTTGCCAAAAATGTGTTACTTTTAAGCAAAAAAGGTGTTACTTATTTTATGATGAATGTTACTTTTAGAAAAACATTCTGAAAAAAACTCTTAAAAAGGTGTTACTTTTTACATAAAGTGTGTTACTTTTCGGAAAAAACGTGTTGCTTTTAAATATTTTTATTTTTTTGAATTTTTTTTTTCTGAAAGTAACACGTTTTTTGCTTAAAAGTAACAACTTTTTTTTTAAAACAAAAGTAACATTTTTTTGTCCGAAAGTAACACAATTTATGTAAAAAATTAACACATTTTTATCATGGAGTTTGCTTCTCACGGTTCTCATATAAGCTTGATTCTCACTGGAACTTGACCCTATATATATAAATATATATATTAATTAACGTTGACATTGCCTCAAAGCAAAGTTACATTTTAAGTATTAAGTTTCTATATGTACAATCATTTTAATTTCTATAAAGTTATTGAAATGAGAATAGAGTATGGCCCAAATATTGGAGAGCTTTCTTGGATTGTGATAACTGTACTTTGGTTGCAATAACATTAGATTTTCTGAACAATGTGTTTCAGCTCTGCTGATTTTTGTGCTTTTTTCCATTCATATAGTTTATTTTTCTATTTTGAATTTGTGGCTGTTTTCAGATAACCAGTCAAGCAACCAAAGACACTAATGTCTCCGCTTCACTTCTTTTGCCTCACCTTCAAAATCTCTTTCAACAGACTGCAATCCAGCAGGTAGTGGAAGTTTTTCCTGGCTTTTTTTTTAATGTATTGAATTACTTTGTGTTTCTCTTTGTTTGTACATATACATATTGTGTATTTGTACCGTCTTTTAGAATGTGATAACTGGAACTCACTTATTGTGTTCATTAATGATCAGGATCTGATAGTGAGCTTGCTAAATAGCTTGCAATCATCAGAAGTTGGTGGTAAGTGTAATATCAGATTATTTTTGCTTTTAAAATGTGGCTTCTAAATGACTCCCAAGTCAATTTTCCTTGGTTTTTGTAGGCTGCCCAAATGGAAAGCTTCCAGCATTATCATTATCTGGTAGTCAGGAAAATGGAAATGTAAGTCATGAAGACGACCCTATGTTTACTTTGATTTCATCCATGCAGCAACTTATCTTTAGTAATGTTAGCCTATTGCAAGTGAATCTCTTTAATATAACATGAACTATACTTCATAATCTGATCGCTGTTATTGATATTACCATGCCTACCTTGTATGATCTTGTTGAACTTGGTGTAACATTGAGTAGTGCTGTTATTTCATGAAAAGCATCACATTTTTCTTTGAACTATTTTTGGCTGTTCTGTTTATCTGTCTTCTTTACTGTCATGTGATACTTTTGGTTCACCTTCATGTATATTCTTTGAAAATACCAAGATCTTTGCAACCCTCCCACCCTCGTGGATGGCGTGTAATGAAAATTTCTGAAACTTTATACTAACACTTTTGAAACTTTTTTATCTTGTTCAATTTTCTTGATTTGCTGTCTAATTGACATTTTTTGTGTACGCAAATGATGCATGATTTGATGCTTTCTTTGTTTCTGCTAGTATCTAACATCAGCTTGTTGACAGATTGAAACGGTCGCTTCTGAAAGGGAGCGATTACTTCTTAATAAGATATCAGACCTTCAATCAAGGTTGAGTTAATTCTGCCTTATTTTTTTATTAGAATAAGCATAAATGTAATATATTTTTCCTTATCTTACAATAGAACGTCCTGCTTTTGTTTTCTTTTCTGGATCATACTGCAGGATGGCCAACTTATCTGAAGAATTAAATGCTGAGAAACAAAAATATCTGCTGGTACGTTCTCTTGTAAACTGATAACCCGTTGGTTCAGTTTAATTAATAACTAGTTTCAGTTATACAAAACTGAAAAGAATCAATCCTATGCATGAGGCTGTGTGATTCTCTTTAACTTTTCAGTGACTCACTATGCTGGGTATGTAGATTTAAGTCTTGGAAGTACCACAAGGCTGTGTGTTACGTTCTATGTTAAAAAAATTGTGGTTTGATGTTTTCTTGATTCCAAATAAATTGTTAAGTATGTCGTTTTCATTTTATTTCGAAAATAGCTTGTCATATGTATAACTTTTGTTTTTCTAAACCCGCCATTGTTTCAACGTGTCTATTTGTTACGATCCATTTACAACTATTAATCTTATTCTCTTAAAAAATAGAAAGTCAATCAAGAATTTACTGAATTATACATTATGTCAGAAACTGTGCTTCTGTCAGTCCTTTCATTTGGATTCTTAGTGCATTGAGTCATTTTGGGGAGGAATAGTCAAGTATATTCAGAAAGCCACAAAGATTAGTACACCGTCCACTGGAAATCTGTTGATATTATTGGATTAGAAGCTCTAGGGCTTCAACAATGTAGCATGTAAGAATGACAATGGGTAGGTTTTGGAAAAGGATGTAGCAAAAGTCGTATTTATACCCTTTTTTTTTATCTAGACTCGAACTTTACCTAAACCCATTGGATCTCAAACCAACCCCAGAGGATTCAAAGGGTTGGAACTGTATTTAAAATGGGTCTTTCATTAATTTCATTGTCTTGTTGTCTTTTCTTTTATTTTTCGTTATGCCCATTTTTGTGTACTTCAATGAAATATAGTACACTATAAAGTTGATGAATGTAATTAAATTGTTACTACATCAATACTGATAAAATTTCCCAATGCATCTTGAAGTCAAAAGTATTGCCGTGTATATTTGAATTTACTGCAAAAAGGGCTTTTTTTAAATCCAAGGTTGACTCTAATTAGATCCTAAAATGTGATGGACTAGCTTTTGTTAGCTACTCGATGCATATAGGGTTGTTTGGTGCAAGTAAGCTATTAAGTAGTAGTTATTGTAAATTAGATATTTAACCGTCTAATTAGTTGTGTCCTTTATTACCCTTAGGATCAATTGGTTGTTATGGTAGCTGTTGAAACATAACTTGCTAAGAAAATGTAAAGAAAATCTTAAAACGCTACTTTTGATTTCGGAATGGTATAACTTGTAACGTTGTGAAAACTTGTATCTGCAGATTCTGCACCACTAAACGCTACTTAAACTGCTACTATACCACAGGATGGTTATATTTTCTCAATTTAGCATTTTAACCACAATAAATCACAAATACCTATATAAACTGCTATGCCGAATGTACTCATAATCATCGAGACATTTTTTTAATGAACTTAGTTATGATTGGCATTGGCTCTTAGTAGAATCCTGCTTTACCATCCCTGTTTAGGGGACACCTTGTGACCTCACGGGTTGGTTTTTTAATTTGTATAGGCAAGCAAGAATTCTGTAAAATCACCTCCTTTCAATACATATTAGCTACAGTTGTTACCCACGAGAAGTTTCTGAACGCGCATCTTTGTCTGATGGCCACACCCACTGAGCCTATCGTCATCAGTTATTTGCGTGATTTCCAAAAACTTCACTTCTCACCCCCTTAACAAAGGTCATTTTCTTCGTATGCTCTGATTCTTCCAAAGGTCTCTATTTGTCCTCATCGATGAAATGAAAGTTGTATAATTGGTAAAAAAATCAACTAAGTCTAACAACTGAGTATCTCCTGTAGTACTGTTCACTTAATACTTTGTGAGTAGCTTTGTTGTCATTAGCTTTGAATCGGCCAACTTATGTCATCAGCTAATTGCTCAGAGAAAAGGGGTTATTGCTCTAATGATGTCAGAATGATTGTCAGTAGTATGATTAATTAGACTTATTGTAGTAAAACTGCAAATGTTGTTTGTGATCGATGTTCAACAAAAACAACCATTATGTTTTTAAAATGATAAGGTTCCGTACTTGTGTACATTGACCCTCCATGCCTCTTTTGGGGGAGCCATTTAATGGAACCATCGTAATGGAATGTGATGTAACCTGATTGACTGATCTATTTTTAACTAGGTAAACCTTATGTGCTAAAAACATTGGTGTGTGCTTGTTTGATTTCAGTTGCAACAACAGATAAATTCTGTTTCCAGTAAACAAGAGGATAAAAGAGAGGAATGAACTATTTACTTAGGAGACAGCTCTAATTTCTTGTACAGTTGGAGTATAGTGTATATTCAGGCAACAGCTCTTGAGCTCACCACCTATCCTTTGGCAATGCTATAAAGAAAAACTCAAGCTGATCCTTCGTTTTGATGTATTTAAGGAGGAAAGAGCTGCTGGGCCCTCCTTTCTGGATGTCGTCATATCAGCAATGAGTGAGTTCTTGGGAAAGTGATGACAGTGACGATTAATGATGATTATAATTCTTTTCTTGATTCTTGATTGTTGGTCTAAGAACTAAGAAGGATATAAAGGAAGCTTTTCCTGTATATTTCAGAGCATGAGGAGTTTGTACAGGCTGTTTTGAACACTTTGGTGGTGGTATTGGTTTGTTTTTATTTAAACTTCTATATATCATTTCTTTAATGGTTTGAGTAACCTTATAATGAATGTTAATAAGGTTTAGAATAAGCTCAATTTGTATCTAACATTTTATTTCGAAGCCATTGTTCTTGCCGACTCTTCACCTTAGGAAATCTTGAGAATAGATAGTGATGTATTTTCTTCGTATCCTAAGAGATATATACTAGCTTTTTATTGTCCTTTGGGAATTATTGCTGGAATCATCATTGTGAACAAGCTATCCCTTGGCTTTTGTCTGATGGTTTTTTTACTGCTCAGAATTGTGAAGGATAAGCTGTTCTGTACAGTGATGCTTTTGGGGCGCAAGTAATATGAAATAACTCTTCACATCAGTGTATCTGATTTTGTTGTGTTGTGATTCAAAAATATTTGAAGAACAATTTTTGTATGCGATCATTTCATGATAAGTTTATAAAATAGTTTATTTTTCAAATTGATCATTTTAAGGTTGTATATGATCACTTAAAAACTGTAGGTGATCACTGATAACATTGAAGCTATCATTAATCATTTTAAATTTATAAATAATTACTTTAAAATTGTAAGTGCATATTGGTTAGTTCGATGAAGAGTTTTCCTGTTTTGTTTGAGAATTTGTGATGTTTTAAATAGCATTAGGGCTTGGCTCAATTAGAGTAAATGAAAGTGAGAATTATTGTTAAGGTCTAAAAGATTTACGTAATGCTGGACGAGGTTCCTCTTCTTAAGGATCTTCTATCTAACTTGGCCTTCTTCTTTAGAGCTTTTACGATGTGCTCGTCTGCCATAAACTTTTCTCTCTTTCTTTTGGTGAAGGTGGAGAACTTTCACCTTCTGGATCACCATTTTGACTAGACTGATCATTTTTCTTTTGCGTTTTCTCTAAAATCTTTTCCTCGATCTCCTTCGAGTCTGGCTATAGCATGTGGCGACCTAAGATGATCAAACACTTCTTGACACATGACACTTATTTGTAGTTGGATTGCAACATTTCAAACCTTTTCTTTCTTCATCATATCCCACAGATACTTCTGATCGCTTTCTTGTCAAATTTGCTGCATATGTGCTGAGGCATGAGCATTCATACGCATTCAAAAACTCGGAAATAACTCAATGCTAGCTTCATCTTCCACAACTTCTCGTATAGTGAGACAAATTTTAGCCTCGCTAGTGGTAGCACATTTTTCATATGTGTTACTTTCATACATTCGACCCAAAAACGTGATGGCTTGTTTTTCGCATGTAGCATGCTTCTACATGTCTCTGCTAGATGTTGATTCTTTCTCTCTACTACTCAATTTTTTGTGTAGTATTTAGACAAGTTAGTTGGCGTCGTATCTTGTAATCTTGCAAGTGCTGAGAGAATTCAATTGATGTATATTCTCCCTCATTGTATGTTAGATTTTGGACTTTTCTACCAACTTCTTTCTCTAGTACTTTCTTATACTGCTTAGAAGACATAACATAAACAGATTCTAAACGTTGTCCTTCTAGTATCGGCATTGAATTTTCTACCAATTATGATAAGAGCACATAATTTCCTGATTTGCCATACCTGAAACGTGGTAGACATTATCCAACTGAACTTGCTTGTTCCTAAATCGAGAAGTTACCATCGCCTTACCAATATGAGTAATTGGCAACTTTGAGTTGTAATTTGTAATAACAACTTGATCATGCTTATACTCAAACATGCTCACAAACTTTTCTACATCTATAGTCATGTGATTCAAACAACCAAATTTCCAATCATCCTTATAATTGATCAATTTATCTTTTGTGGTCATTAATACAATTTCCTTTGGCTCGGTGTTGCAGGCTGACATGACCATCATGTCGAAAGGTTTTTCCACATCTTGTACATATTTTGAATTAGACTCTTCAACGGCGTAGGGTCCTTCAAAATCCCATTCCTTTACACTTTGGCTTTCTAGTTTTACTTGAAGTTGCAACATTAATATTGTCTTCTTTGACTTAAACCAACATTCTCGAGCATAACGTCCCTTCTTACGACACTTGTAGCACACGACCTCTCGTCGTGTTCGGGTGTTATCTTTATTTTGATTTTCTTGTCAATTTTGAGCTCCCCCTTAATGGAAGCCTTCTTTTCCTCGTCCTTTCCGAAATCCTTGTGACTTTCGATTTGACTTGCCATGTAATGGATTACTTGACTCACCGGTCTTCCCATCACTCTTATTAATTTTTGTTTCCAAATAAAGTAGTCTCTTCCATAGTTATTAAAATCCCGATTCTGATCTATGATTCTACGAATTTATGATCCAAACGCAGGTGATCAATTAGAATGACTAGACCATTAAAATTTGGCTTCAAGCTACACACAATGATCGTTCGCATCCTAGACTCTATGATCAAATTCTCAAGATCCAACTTCCACGCCTCTTTGGGTGTCTTCGCGTCCTTAATGCAGTGGAATAACTCGACCTTAATAGTTGCCACTGACAGTGTGACACAAATATTGCCTTTTCGACTTTAATCTTCGACTTCTTTAACTCTTCTACATCGATTGCTACTTTGGTATCACTACGCAGTCTATACCCCAAAGGTCTTGACCCAACAAATAAAGTTGCATATGTATGTGATGTGCAAATTTTATTTTAACCGCAAGTGCTCGGTGTACGTGTAGAAGTGGGTCGAACACAAGGAAGTTATGACAATAAACTTGCTAATTTCGATCAATTATATTACTTAAGAGAAAATGATGTTTGGCTGATTTTTAACTAATAAGCTAAATAATGCAATGAAAATGTGGATTAAAATATAATGAAAAGATCTAGAGCGTCGAGAATCCTTTTAATTCTTGTATGATCTAACTCTCATTAGTGTCTATGAAATGTCGGATTAATCTTATTAATCTCAATCTCTCGCTCTGTTGATTAACTATTAGATTTAGACCCTACTAATTAATAACAATTTAATAAAAATTTACCCCAAAACAAAGTTGATCCTAAACTCACACACTAGTTTTATTGACTAGTCCAACAAAGCATATTTAATTTAGGGTTAATGGCACAATTCTATCACATTAATCCCAATTTCATAGACACATTTAATAATCAAATCATACTTAAATTATAGGTTCAAACCCTAACCTTAAAAAATGGATCTACTCACCAATCATGGTCGAAACAATGAACACAAACCTTAGAATGAAACTAGACATGATTTGAATTAAAATAAATGACAAACTCAAAGAAAACAATAATTAAAAATCAAATAACACCATAATTAATTGAAATAACAACAATGAAGAATAAACTACACTTTTATTGAAGGAAGATTAAATAACAAAAGTTTAATGTTTACTAGAGAAAGATTAAACTAATACAAGGAATTAAAAGCAATGGAAATTAAATGTCAAAGAAAGACTTACAATACCCAATGGAAGATTAATGGCAAGATACTTAATGAAGAACTAAATTAAAACTAGAGATTAATGTAAACTAATAAAGGAGCAATTAAGACAAATGAAGAATGAAAAGGAGAAAAAGAAGAGGAAGAAGGGAAGACAAAGCCCTAATCAGATTTTTAGGGCCTATTTATACTAATAAGGACTTAACCCTCGAATTTAATTAAAAGATTAAAGTATTTAAAATCTCGTGCAAAAAAAGTAGTTGCAGCCGAGTCGGCTGCATAATAACAGGATGGTAACGCCGAGTCGACATTTTGGACAAGAAAACTGCAGCAACTTCCAATGGTCGCCATTTGTTGATCGGTTATCGAAATTGGACGTATAATATACCGTTGGAAAGCTCTTGAAGTCTAGTTTCCAACACCACAAACTTTGTATTATTGTGACTTTTAAAAGTTATGGCCAAAAGAATAGACATGTATCAAGTTTCACCTCAAAACTTTTGCATTATAAACACTCTTTTACCCCTTTTGCTCATTTTCTTTGTAAAACATCTTCAATCGAGCTAAATTCCCTTTAGTAAACTCCGTCATCATTAAAACCATAAGGATTATGCTTAATACAATCAAAACCACTCAAAATTAACATGAATAACCAAAAAAAAATAAAGTAGCATAAATCTTCAAAATAATCATGAAATTACTAACAATGACCATCATTAAGGAGTATAAAATGATATGAACAAGTGCAAATAATTGCACTTATCAGTATGTTCTACATAGAATTATTATTATTATTATTATTATTATTATTATTATTATTATTATTATTATTATTATTATTATTATTATTATTATTATTATTATTATTATTATTAATTTTTTTTATTATCAATTGTATTCCATTTTATAGAAAAACACTTTACAAGTAGTTGGTGGGGAGTCAAGCGACAAGTTGAGCACCCATACCCTTTTTATTATTAATTATAATAATAATAATAATAATAATAATAATAATAATAATAATAATAATAATAATAATAATAATAATAATAATAATAATCATAACAACAACAACAACAACAACAACAACAATAATAATAATAATAATAATAATAATAATAATAATAATAATAATAATAATATTATTATTATTATTATTATTATTATTATTATTATTATTATTATTATTATTATTGTTTTGAAATTTTATTATTATTATTATTATTATTATTATTATTATTATTATTATTTTATTGTTATTATTATCGAGTTTCTAAATATTACTAGATGAACCAGAAATATTATCCATGTCTCTCTCGTAATGAGTAAGTTTGGCCCCTCACCAAGAACTTCACAATTTCATATGGCGCACAAATGAATTTTCGATGTGATCACTTGATCACTTAGGTAGTCAAAATTATTTTGACTAATTTTAATAGTCCTTTACTCATAATTTACCAAAATGGCCTTACAATAAAGCGTTTGGCTCTGATACCAAATGTGAAGATAATATATAGACTACTTTATTGTGATAACTCATTCTTATACTCAATCTAAATAGATTGCTTTCACCTTACTTTACCACTTAAGGATGATATGGTGGGATGAGAAAAAATACAAGTGATGAATATTTTATATATACTATTAGAAATGCTTCAAAATTCAACAAATGTTAACAACCATTTAAGACTTTTACACTAGCCTATTTGGGAGGGGCGATAGGAGGGAAATTTTAGTACCCTTGGCAACGAATTTCTCACTAATGTAAAGTATTGATAGAAGAGATATGGTTGGTGCCCTTCTTTAACAATTCTCGATTTTGTTTGATGAAATTCACAAATCACATTTTAGTTTCTCGTTGCTTGGTCAAATGGATAATATAAGGCCACAAAAATAATTTATGTGAAAAGTATTTCATATAGCAATTTAACAAAACCTAAAAAATATTCGCTTCAATTCACACCTAATGTTCCATATTGGTTTGACATAAATATTAAAAGGGAAATTCCACGTGGTAACCCTGAGGTTTTGAGTTTTCCACGTGGTAACCAAAACTTTTAAATAATTCACATCGTAACCCCGAGGTTTACCAAATTGTTCCACCATGACCTTTTCGCACATAATATGTTAGTAAAACGTAAGTAAACATTAATTTCAAAGCTTTAAAGTTCTTGTATGCCTATCTATGCGACTTACCATTGCAAATATCATCATTTTCAACCTTTTCCCTCAATATATAAACCCAAACGCTACAATCTTTGGATTTGGAGGAAAAAATATGATTTGGATGAAAGATGGTAGAGTTGAGGTTTATGTTTTAGGTAAAAAGGCTGAAATCGATGGCATTTGAAATGATGAGTCGCATAAATATGCATACAACATCCATAAAGCTTCAAAATTAACGTTTATTAACGTTTTTATGTGCAAAAAGGTCACGATGGAACAATTACGTAAACCTCAGGGTTACCGCGTGGATTTTTAAAATGTTTTGGTTACCACGAGGAAAACCCAAAACCTGAGGGTTACCACGTGGAATTTCCCATATTAAAAAAGGTGGAGACCACTCCAAATAGTAGTAGGCGATATGCGATTTTAAGGATAAGTTGGTAGAAGAAGAGGTACTTTGTTGAATGTGATATTCTACGTGTTAGCAACAAACTTTTACGAAATGCTAGTGGTAGCAAATTTTTTTTAAAAAATCACAAAATAGCATTGTACTTTTGGAATTTTAGCTGCAGTAACTTTAATGCCAAAAAATGTTAGATTATACGTTAAGTTGTGAAAAATTGTTTTTACCCTTGTCTTCTTTATCATCCATCTTCTCCATTTTCATCCATCCTTCTTGTTCCATACATAAAAGAAACCTTGAAAAATTTGTACTATGATATTTTAGGGGTGAAACTTATTCGGATTAAAACCGCAAATCGAACCAGACCAAACCGAATAACAAATATGGTTTGGATTAGGTTTGAAAAATCAAAAACCGAAATATTAAGGTTTGGATTAGGTTTGGGATTTTCATAAACCGCAAACCGAAATTTCAGACCGCATACCGAATTTTAAAAAAAAATTATAAATAGGCTATAGCCTACTAAATATACATTAGCCCAGCCCAAATCAATAAATTTTAAAAAATAAACCCTAAACCCTAGTTTCAAGTATCCCACTATCCCATGTGATGCGCCGTCCCTACTCCCTCTCTCAAAGTCTCACTTCCCTGAGTTCCCTCTTTCATTTTCACTTCCCTCTCTCAATCAAAACCCTAGCTTCTACCGTCCCTCTCTCAAAATTAACCCTAGCTTCTACCGTCCCTCTCTCAAAATCCTAGCTTCTACCGTCCCTCTCTCAAAGTCTCACAGCCGTCGACTATTCTACCGGGTGGAGATCTTTGCTTCGCGTAATAAGGTGTAACATCTATGTACAATTCATTACTCGTTAAAAGTATAATAATTTTGAAAGTTCTCTAATGCTGCATGTAACTTCTGGTTCAGATCATCGATGAGAAGTCTTTGATTAAAAAGTATCAGCGAGAAATTTCAACTCTCAAGTAAGAACTTGATCAGCTTAAGAGCGGAATGCTTGTTGGAGTTAGCCATAGGAAATTTTGACTTTAAAACAAAAGGTTCTGTCACACGCTTATTTACTAGATTGAACTTTGTCGTTATTTATGCATGTCATACTTAGTTTAACATTGCTTGTAGCTGGAAGAAGGCCAAGTTAAAATGCAGTCGAGATTAGAAGAGGAGGAAGAAGAAAAGGCTGCTCTTATTTTGTAATTGCTTTTCAAATTGCTATTTTGCAAGACTTATTATTAATTGTATTTGGCAAGACTTAATTTAGTATCTTGTAATTGCTTTTCAAATTCATAACTTTGTATTTGGCAAGACTTTATTTAGTATTTTGTAAGACTTTAATTTATTGTTAATTGTATGTTTTTCAATTGTCTTAAACCTTGATTAGTTATTCGGCCCAAAATAGCAATTCAGCCTAATTCGGTCTGGGCGGTTCGGTGCAGTCTACCTTCCAAAATTGCGGTTCGATTTGGTTCGGTCTAGAAATATAATTTGGTTCGATTTGGTCTGAAAATATGGAGACCGAATAAAATATGGTTCGATTTGGTTTCGATGAAAGTCCAAACCGTAGTCCGAACTTTCACCCCTATGATATTTCATATAACAAACATGCATATCTTTCTAAAAGTCATGTTAAGGTTTAACTTGTTTCAGGAAAAGGTGATTCGAACATAGTGTTATGGCTAAAATTGTACACGCGCTGTTCTTAATACATTTCCGATTTAATATTTGGGAATTTTCAACTTAAAAATTATTTATTGTACTTCAGTTAAGTTTTGACTAATTTTTGTCAAATATTATAATCATCAAACTTTCAAAAAATCTCAAGCAAAATTGGATGAGTGTTAGTAAAAGAATGTTTAGTACAATGAAAAAAAATGTATGGAAGAAGGATGGATGAAGATGGAGAAGATGAATGATGAAGAAAATAAAGGTAAAGACAAAATTTCGCAATTTAACGTATAATCTGTTACAAAGTAAAATGCAGGAAATGTAAACTACTATACAATATAATCTAAGTAGTATCCCCTTTGTGTATGTCAACGAACTCCTTCAAGGCTTCAACCACGAACAAAGATGAACGGTGTAGAGAAGATTAGTTTGTAACGTTAAACGTCACTACGGAAATCTGGATATCGATTGAAGGCGTCAATGATGCTTTCCTTTTGTGATATTTCCCCCACAAAGGTACTAGGGATATGAAACCGGAAACTCAGAGATACAATCAATCTCATCAATCGACAAGTACAAATCGATTGAACTAAACAACAAAGTGTTTTGAATAGAAAATGAAATCTGAAAACAATAAAGAAAGTTAATTACTCTCCTTTATGAATCAAGAGAATATGAGAAAGAACACATAATTTTCAATTCAAGAATCAAGTGATTTGATATGCATGTACCCACACCTATTTATAGAGTGTGAAGGGTCACAAGACTTCATCCAAACAATACTTGGTGGTTACCAGGTATTAGTGATGTAAAACATCCGTTCATAACAACACAACTCTCCATGAAACATAGCCTAGATTCATGAAACCATGCACTGTTTCAATGTGCTCGAACGAGCATGATACAAAACAGCTTTCCAGAAACATTCTGACGCGAAAATCTCTAAGTGCTCGAACGAGCACCCAAAGTGTTCGAACGAGCAAACACAAAACATCAAACAGAAGATTAGAAAACATTATGCCTGACCCACGAGCCCATGCTCGAACGAGCAGCAAAGTGCTCGAACGAGCATGAGCATGCTCGAACGAGCATGTTGTTGTTTTGGCTCAGTTTTGTTCCGTTGTTACGTTCTTTCTTAGGTGATGCTTTGTACATGTTCTAAGCCTTGGATAATGTCCTACTTGCTCTAAATATCCAACAATCCTCCCCCATTTTGAGCCTTTAGGACATTTCTTTCTCTTTCTCTAAAACTGATCTCATAATCACATTCCATGCATCAATGTTAATGTCTCTGCGGATTGAATTAACACCTAGTACAACATACTTAACAAATGATCGTGAAATAATGATGTCCCTGCGGATTGAATCACATAACACATCTGATCATTTGAAGATGAAGTACGCATAGATCAAATAACACATTTGTTATTTTTTGACACATTATAACGGTCGTGTCCATATCTATTCATAAGTTTATCATAGTCGATACGCTAATCTTGACTACTTGAAGTGGCCACACTTCAAACTTATATAGGTAGGTTCTCATTATGTATAAAATATTCCCGTGAATGGATATCACCAAGAGCTCTTCTACTCTTGGCCTTGAAAACTTTAAAGGGACGACTACCTCGCTTAATCACGGTCCAAAGCAACGATGGGTCATTAAAACTTGTTGCTTACAAAATCCAAAAAGAATTACAACACATTGAATTCAGACACAACGTTAATTGTGTGTGAATTGAGCTTTCTTATTGAATTTTAGTTAGCGTATCCGATTGCAATTGACGCTTGTTCAATTGATTCCCTACTCATGGCTTTAGTGAAAAAATCAGCCAAATTGAACTTAGTGTTCACATAATCAAGAGTTATGACCCCATTAACGATATACCCTTGCACTAGGCTGTACCTAAGAGCAATATGACGGGATTTACCGTTATACACTTGACTATAAGCCTTGGATAATGTCCTACTTGCTCTAAATATCCAACATAATCTAATGTCTTTTGGGTATTAATGTTATGACAACTTGAATTTCAAAAGTACAATACTATTTTGTGGGATTTTTGTAAAAAATTTACTACCATTGGTTTTTTTGCAAAAGTTTGTTATTACCAAGTAGAGTATTTCTTTTTGAATTACATTTGAATGTTAAGGGTAAACTTTTAATAAAAGTGTGTACTATAAATAGAATTGAGACATTTAAAATAAACTTATCCAAATGAAAATGAGACATTTATTCTTAATGGAGGGAGGATAATTTAGTTTGCCACTAAAAATGTTAGAGATGACCTTGACTCAAACTTAATCCAAGACTAATCGAAACCAAAAATAATCAAATCTTATACTCTCCGCTATTCACCATATAAGTGTCCTATTTTCTGATTAGGATAATTCACCATAAATATCTCATTTCTATTGTAAATATGTTAACTTTACCAATTTATCAAATACCATACTAAACTTAACATTTTCAGAACTTTACAGTTACTAACCCTACTTTATTCATATCAAAATTTAAAAACACTACATTTTTTCTTTCACAAGTGATTTCATTTGACCACATAAAAATGATAAAAAGTCAAATGAGAGACTTATCCAACCTGTAAATCGCCTGCTAACCCGTTTTAACACGGCTAGGAAAGAAGAGGGGTCAAATTTGGTTCGAGTTCGACTATTTTGCAGTTTGCAGTTTTCAAAGGTCGAAAGATTGAAACAATTAATCAATTTTAACAAAAAAAATATAAACTTTGGGTAAACTTTTATGTCCGAGCCCAAGGTTAGGTATCTTTGCTGCTATTAATTGTGAACAAAAAAAATGGTCAAAAAAAGTTAAAATTATTTGTTCCCAGTTAGTATCTGTGAACAAAAGAGAGACACTTATATAACGTTAGAAGGGATGGAAAATGTGGAAGTCATGTTTGTTTGCAGTTAGTAACTGCGAACAACAATTTTTTATCTTATTTCGTAACTTTATAACATTGATTTGAGTTTTGTTAGCGGTTCTTAAGTCCGAATGAATAATTTTGACTTGTTTTTACCAAACTTATTTTGTTCGCAATTATTAACTGCGAATATATATACCTAACCTTAGACTCGAACATAAAAATACTTAATTTTAAAATTAAATTTATCGGAAGCTTTTTTTCAAATTGCGTAGTTGTTGACTTGTTTAAAATTTTCGCAAAGTCGAACATGAAACAGGAATACAAAACCCATCCCGAATCACTGACCCTTACCAACCTAAGCACCTTCCAAAGTCCTCGCAAAATCAAATGATGCTTCTCATTCTCCCACTCTCTTCTCCTCCTTCACTTTCTCTCTCCTCTCCTTTCCTTCCTAAGCTCAATTACCTCCATAACCATGGCGGACAATTACGATATCAGGTAATCATCATTTCAAACTTCAATTAACATATGCTTCATCATCTACGTCTCTTAAAATATATACCTTATGTTTAATTTTGTGCAGAAGTTGAACTCAAAGCACAAGAAGTTGCACTTGAGAAGAACTGGAATTTGCAAGGCTGAGTTGCAGCAAGATGCGCCTTTTGCTATTGCTATCGGCGCGTGTATGTTAAATTCATTGCTGTTTACTGGTATAGGTGAATCTCTATCAGAGGATGATGAAGATGGCGTAATTGGTGCAACTGATGCTAGGTTTTCTGTCATGACTATTATCAGCTTAATCCCTTACTTTAATTGGTTGGTAAGCTCGAAAATTCTGAAGTTACTTACAGATTTTGAGATGCAAATTGATAACATGACATATGAATTGGAAAATGCTTACATCTTAAGGGTTTTCGGCATTCATTGCTTCTAGAGGTGTTTGGTTTGGTACTTTGGCGAAAATATATTTGGCGTGTGAAATTTTTTTTCCAATGCAATTTGCAAATAATAAATTGTTTTCTTTTGTTTGTTTGACGAAAACTATACCGTTAAGAGGAAGAAACGAAAATTTTAGAGGATGGAAGAGTGAAGAAAAATTTGTTTCCGGTTTCCTCTCGATTTTAGAAAAAAAAAAATGTATGTAGAACAGTTGATGGAAAAGACTTTTTCACCCAAGGTTTCCGTTTACAACTCCTTGTCAAACCAAACAAGGGAAAACAGTTTTTGGGAAAAATTGTTTTCCTCCAAACCAAACACCTTGATATTGATCAATTTTGGAAGATTTGGCTGCTAGAAACTTAAGCCTGTTACTATTCGCTTGTCTTAGGCAAAAGTTGTGGTAACTGTAGTGAAATCACATTTGGGGTAAATGCAGTTGGTGTTATTTCAGCCTATATTAAAACAGGATGCTTGTGATATTTTACACTATGCTTCATATTAAAATTGATCGCTAATATTGTGAAATAAAATGTTGATAGAGCTGGATTTTTGCTCTAATGGATACTGGCAAACGACGCTATGCTGTGTATGCAATTGTATATCTGGCCCCTTACCTCAGGTTTGTTGGACTTTTCCTTAATTCGAGACTTGGCTAGGATTTCAATTAGTTATTGTTCTCTGAACTGCTGTTGAATTTGTAATTGATGATTATTTGATTGTGCTTAAGGTTTAGTGTATACTCATAAGCATAATGCTGATTACTGTATTAATTGGCTAGTAGCAGCAAAATAGATGTCCTATATAAAGTATGACCGGGTTTCTATGAGATTCGTAAACAGATGTACTTGTCGCTATCAAGGTTACGTTAGCAGTTTTGATGTTTTACTCATAAGGTAAAAGATTATTTGGTACAATTTACTTGTGCCGTTTAGAATATTTACTTAATGGGGTTTGAAGCAGGGGATGTTGGTTAGATTTTAGAATAGTTTATATGTAAGTGATATTGCTTGGCATGCTCTGGAACTTATCGAGAAAAAAATTAAGACTTATTGTAAATTATTCCTCTATCATGTATGCACTGGGTCTAATGTTAAGCAAGATTAATATACTTATGCAATCACTTATTCTCTTATGCAAATACCTCTTGTTAATTCCAGTTTAGAAATTATACTCATGTTAGCTCTAGATACAGAACATTAAGGGCATATTCTTGTCAATCATTATCCCAGATGCAGTTTTCGTATTCTTTTTAAATTGCTAGCTTATTTGTATATGATCACTTCACGCAAATCTATACATGCATGGGTGGTCCGTGGTCCTGATAAACATCAATTTTGTTTCTGAATTTTACAGGACAAATCTGTCACTGTCTCCAGAAGAAAGTTGGCTGCCAATTGCCAGCATTGTTCTATGCATTGTTCATATACAGGTGCAAATTCAAGCACAACTGCTTTATAATGGAAAATACATAAGCAACTGCAACAGTTCCTCGTCCCTACTTTCCCGCCTCTTGTATTTTTAAGGGTTTTACATTTGAATCACTAAATATATTTTGATGTGGGATTCAGATTATTCGCTTATTAGTTGCTTATTTACCTTGAATATGAATATTTTCTTTTCTCCCATGTCTATGTTATTCTTGGCAGCTAGAAGCAAGTATAAATAGCGGTGACTTTGATACTTTCAATTTCTTGACTGAGACTGCCAGGAATCTTGGTTTGTTTAAGAACCATAGTCGCACTGAGCATCTTACAGATATGCACAAGGAGGTAGTTGCTGGTTTTATCATCTTCCAATATCTTTTTTTAAATACTTAATAGAGTTTCTGATCCTTGACGTTTACGTTAGGTAAGAAGCCACAGAAAAGTGAATTTACCTTTAGGGAAACAGTCGCAGAACGAGATTAGAAAATGGGGAGTTCCCAAAAAGCCTCCCCGAGATGTTGAGAATGTGGATGAAGATGATGATCATGATGACAGAACACAACACTAAAGAAGATGAAAATGAGCAAACACTTTGTGACTTTTTTCACAAACATATGTTAGCGGTGGCTTGGAAATCAGGCGGTGGGCTGGTGATCAAGCCATGTACATCTAAGCATCCCTCAATGTTTGCTGCAATGAAAGAAAGTAGAATAGGAATATTTATACCTGGATATGGCTCATGAATCATGATTTACTTCTGTAATCGGTCTGATAGTTTCTGCTGTCATATCAATAAAGGATGATTTTCTATTTTACTAACGTACAGAGGTCAAGTTATCGTTGCCTTTCGTTCATGAAAAGCGCTTTTGATTGCTGGTTGGTTTTGATTGCAATTTCCGATAGTACTCTTATGTCCTATTTATTTTGTTATATTTACATTAAAAAGCTTATGGAGAAGCACAATGAGCAAAATGAAAGAGACAAAGGAGTATAATAAGATTTTACTGTGGAATATCAAGTCCTTTGTTATAGCAATACTTGGGGATGGATATGACGCAACCGCTAGTAATCGTTTTGAATAGGAAATTGTTTTCGAGTGTTCTCAATAGGAAATGGACTTGCAAACCCGTTCTAAAGTAGAAATCGAGACTAATAGCAGCACACATGAACATAAGCAGTGCCTTCAAAATCCACAGACCACACACCTCAGAGGCACAAACCCGTTCTCTTCAACCCTTGTACCTTTTACAATAGCAAAAGCCGCAGAAACCCCAGATTTAAGATGAAATCATCAAAATCTATTCTAACTACATACGGGAAGCCAGAAGGTGACACGGAACAATGCACAACCAGACCGAGTAATGCAGCAACTCAGGAGTTGGGACTGCTTGTCAGCTTACGGAGATAGCAAGGGCTCCTACGACGGCGCACCTCTCTTGTTCTCGATTAATCTTGCTCCTCTCTTCTTCAATCATTGCTCTTGCTTTAACTAATTCTTTACCCAGAAATTCTTACTCTCATTATCCATAGGTAAGTTTATCCTCTTTGTGTGGTATGTGGTATGTGCCTATGTGGTATGTGGTCTGTTTTCTTTGCACTTTGCTCCTAATTATTTTATAGTTTTTTTATGCTTGTTGGAGACCGTTGCACTATTTGACAAATTTATATAATTCGCTCATTTTTTTGAAATTGATTGCTTTAAAAATTGTACATAACCTATTAATAGAGATAGTCTCACCATAAAACCGTATCATTTAAAAAACTATGTTTTCGTTTTATATGGTTTTTAAAAACTAGCTAGTGCTCCTAATAGAAATAATAGAAATAGTAGCTTGTATCCGAATTGTTTCTCAAAATAATATTTATTGTTCAAGAATCTTAAAATTCCGCAACAAAAATCTATTTACATAATATCTCCATGTAGGTTCGGTTTTATTAAATACTAGATAATGCCCACGAGATGCACGACCTGATTCAATTTTCTAGAATATTTGTATAAATTAAAATTTTATAATCATTTAATAAATAAATTTAAAATATTTTATAAATCATTGAAAAAAATAATACCACATAATTTTCTAATACATTAATGATATGACCTAAAAATTAAAAAATTAATTAATATGAATAATATTATAGTCATAAATCATAATTACAAAGCAGTAAAGTCAAAAAATTAAATATTAACGATTTTAACAATGACAACATCATTAAGTTTTAGAGGGAAAATACTTGTTAAAGTTATGACACATAAGTAATTTTAAAAAGTGATAATGTCATTCGTGTTTTGTTTTAGTAATAGTTATAAATAGATTTTATCAACTATAGAAAGATACGCAAATTTTTATTTGGGACCGTCTTTATTACAAAAGACGTCTCAAGTTTGGACCAATCTAATTTTTAAATTAATTTTTAAAAAAACTAAACTTTTTAAACAATGCTTTTATCAATTATCAATTATCATGACTAGAAGTATGTAGCTGGTACCATTATTAATTTGATGTATTTAACTTGTTTTATGAATTATCATTATCTTGTTCAGTACTCCCTCCGTTCCTTTTTGTTTGTCCACTATAAGTTTGTCCACTTTTAGATAGAAAAATTTAAATTAGATTTTTGAAGTATATATTGATGATAAAATATATTCATATGAGATCTTGTTAGATTTGTCTTGATGTAAAGTTTTTTAATATGTAATTTTTATTATTTTATATAATGCGTACTTAGCGATATTAAGGCTTAAAATTTGCTAAAAAATGCGTGCAAAAGGTAAAGTGGACAAATAAAAAGGAACGGAGGGAGTAATAATTATGTTAAAGCATGTATTTAACATGATGCATCATTCTAAAAATAATCTTGTATTCAATATTCATCATCGACATAATGCAGCATTCTAAAAATAATCTTGTATTTAACATGAGTTTCACTTCTCAAAATAAAAATGTAGCAAATCTACCAAGACATCCCTATTAGAAAATCCATACATATTCACAAAAATAGTGTCTAACGTCTATTATATTGATACATATCACATACTTACCAATTACTATATAGAAGGTCTCCTGTGAGATCATTTATGGCATAGATAATTCTCTCAATAGCCCAACTCAATGGCTAATTTAACTATTCAATTACTTATTTAACAAATAGACTGACTCATATTTACCCGTCTATGATATAGACGGACTATAGCAAGAATTTTTGATTACCATATCGTTACACCAGAAAAATCAAAGATGAAAGGGTGTTAAATGAATTTGTATCAACAAAAATTGTCAAACCCAATACCCATCAAAGAGGAGTAATTAAGAGCCTTAAAAGATTGGTTCCATATGATTTAGAGATGCTAAGAGCATAATCTAGATGGGAATCCATGCTCATTAACATCCATTCCTTATCAGTATCCTCATATTTGATCTTGAATTTATTCAACTCCAATTTTAGATTATTACCCACTTTTTCCTTTAGTTCATCTAAAGTGTTACCATAACAGAATTCAAATCTAACTGTATCTTCCATATAAGTAGCTTTCACAATAAACTTGCTTAAATTTTCATCAACATCATCATTATTGAGTTTTGAAGCTTGTTTTTCATTGTTTTTACTCTTGTTTTTTGTTGATGGCCAACTAGAAATCCCAAGTTTTCTCATTTGTCGCTTTATGGTAGATCTCGACACTGTAAATGATAAAGCAAAGATTTCCATTATGTACTACTAAATGTGCTTAATGATAATGTCTAATTTCGATGGGATTAAAGATGTATAGTTTTTGATTTCGGATGTGTACGTATTTGAGTTACAAATGATGTTTATAATGAGGGGTCAATTAAAAATAACATTTATGGCCTGTTTGGTTAGTGGTACTGAATGGTAGTAATGTGAATTATTTATACTGTAAAATTTCATAAAAAGTTTCATATCAATTCTATGGTAATGAAACTTTAATCAAAAAATTTTTTTTTTTGGTTTGCAAATTTCGTTACCACCTAATACCACATTTCCTAATGGTAATGTATTAGAATGAATTTAATGAAGAAAATGAGATGGTGAAAGTTGGACAAGCATGTCCATCAAGGTAGCCAAGAAATTTTTCAACCAAAATTATACTATATTTTTATTCCTATTACCCCCATTTATTACCACCTACCAAACGGGTCGTTAAGAGAAAGCTACTTGACATCAGAGATAATGACATGTTGATGTAAATATAGGGAAATTAGATAAATGATTTCAACTAGTGTAACATAATTTGCTATAATTCGGTTTTTAAATTTGCAATAAGAACAAAATGGCTAAAAGAAGTCCAAGATCAATTCAAAAATATGGGGTGGTCTATATGTTTCTTAAGACATATTTTATACTTGATTGTACATGCTTTCGAAGTTCAATCAATTTATTAGACAGACAGCTCGTCTTGGATGAAACCGTCTCATTATGAGATGGGCCTATAATAATAAACTCATTTCTCTGATTAATCATTCTAAGATTGTAAGTGATCAAGTTAAGGTTATTAATAACAGCTGGTCTTGGGCGAGACCGTCTCAAATTGAGACAAGAATGGGCCGGCCCAATTCGCGTGTTTTACATGCTTTCTCTCTTTTTTTTCCCATTCTCTGGGCATTTTTCAATTCTAATATTAAAGGTATCAATTTTGACTTTAAAGATATCAATTTCAATTTAAAGTAGTACTTAAACATATCAATTAAAGTAAAAGTTTCAATTTGAACCTATAAGTGATTAATTTTGACGTTAAAGTGATCAATTTTTACCTAATATATGCATCTGCTTCAAAGTTTTAGAACAAAGTTATATAAAATGGTGTTATTCTACCATTTTATGAATGAATTTCAAACAACAAATGAATGGTCAATTAAACAATCAATAATTAAATTTGAACTAAATGTTATACAATGTATCTATGCAATTTGAATACTTATTTATAAATCGATAATTAAATATTAGAATTTCAAAATTGAGTTAGATTATAAAATATCATTGTCAAATTATACGTCATAATTTAACTATTAACTTATTCTATTTGAACTAAAACTTATACAATATCTTTATAGACTTTGAAATACTTATTTTGAAAACGATAATTGAAGCTTATACGTTCAAAATTGAGTTAGATCATAAAACATCAAATACTTAGCTAGAAATTGATCAGTTTAACGCCACAATTGATCACTTATAGGTTCAAATTGAAATTTTTACTTTAGTTGATATGTTTAAGTACTACTTTACACTGAAATTGATATCTTTAAGTTCAAAATTGATACATTTAAGGTCCAAATTGAAATTATTCCAGAAAAAAAAAAAAAAAAAAGAAATTTGGAGGGCAAAGCGCGCGCGTGTAGTACACCCGCCTAACAATGGGCCGGCCCAGATCTTGTCTTAGAGTAGGACGGTCTCGTCCAAGTTTTTGTGTGTAAATAATCACTTTAAGACTAAAAATATGATACACTAAAATTTTTACTAATCATTAAAGCTTATAATTTGATCACTTTAAGACGATAAGTATACATTGGACAAACCCAATGAAATAATCTCACCTGAGACTGTCTTATGAGAATTTTTTGTTATATAAATGCAAGAAAATATATTTTGCAAAAGGAAAACTTACCACCAAGGTCTTTTGCAACATCTACTAGCCTCATTTGTTTTAACAAGAAAGGTTGAATAACCTCTCTTGTAATTTCAATCTTTCGTTTCTTAACCTTCAATGGATCACAAAATGGTTCTCTACTTACTTCATCATCCGACCTTGATGCCCACATTTTGCTGCATGAAGGCAGTAACTCATGCTCATTATTTTCTCTAGTTAGATCTTTCGTTCCATCACGACTTTCTGTTTGTATCCGAAAGGAGATCAAAAAAAGAAAACATTTATTAAAACAAGGTTGATGCAAATTATACGATAATATTTAGGCCTGTTTTTTTTTCTCGAAATTTAGAGCCCAAATAAGCATGCAATTAAACTAAAGCAAAGAGATGTAAATCAATATACGATTTAAACATACGATGAGGCACCTTGCACGTTCTCAAAACTACCCCTACCTTCGAGCAGTTGGGAAGTTTCCAACTGATTCAAGGGTGCTTGCGCTATAGTCTGCTCGACAGTGTTCCTCTGCCCTGATTCTTCTGAGTTTGCTTCCTCTGCAGAATCCACCAGAGACTCGTTATCTTCATTACCTCCTTCTGTTGGGATTTCGTCATTTAAGTCCATGACCATGCCATCAATAGAGAGCAAAACAGATTCATATAACTTAGTAGGCAACGTTTCAAGTCGGAAGCACTTTGGTAGACTTAAGCTCCACAAATTAGGTAGCTTAGTAACACAGCATGGAAGAGACCTCACTTTTGTGCCACTCAGGTTAAGTGTGCATAACCTGACCAACTCCTCTAAATTTTCTGGCAATTCTTGGATGTTATAACAGTTTTTGAGTATCAATTGTCGCAACTTACGCAGTCTTGTGATGTTACGAGGAAGGGATCTGATACCCGAATAGCTAACATTGAGGATGCTTAAATCGACCAACTCATGTAGATTTCCCGGCAGTTCATGGAGGGCAGAACAGTCTTTGAGTACCAACTCTTGCAAGTTTTGTAGTCTTGGAATGGTAGCAAGAAACTTGATTCTCCAACATGAAACTGAGAGTGTCTTCAAGCAGGCGAATTGGTCCAAATGTCGTTCAAGGTAATCAAGCATATCAAAATCAGCTGCCTCCTCAGAGCCAGAAGATGCTGTCACCTCCAAACGGTTAAGACCTGCAGAAATTGTGCTAAGACTACAACAGATGAGCTTGAGTTCTCGAAGATTAAGAGTTGGTAATGGTTCGAGAAAATGAGTGTAGTGAAGTTCCAAAGTGTCCAAGAAAGGTAGCTTTGTGACGCTATCCGGAAGGGACTTAAGTTCACAACTATAAAACGACAGTGATCTAAGGCCGACTAGTCGTTCAATTTTCGCAGGAAAATCGGTGAGAACATCCAACATATCGTGTAAACGTAATGATTCTAACTTGAACAGATTAAACACAACATCAGGCAGAGACTTAATGTCTCCAACTCCAAGTGTTAAATGCTTAAGACTAGACAACTGATCTAAGTTTTCTGGCCAAACAAATTCTTGACAATCTGTAACACTTAAGACTTCCAACTTTTGTAGCTTAATTATGGAATCGGGTAGGTGTTTGAGGTGTTTACTACAAGATATATAGAGATGAGTGAGTTCTGTCATGACTCCTATACAATCACTTAGCTTTTCAACATGATCAGGCAATTGGAATGCCAATTGCCTGACCCGTATAAAAGACTTGTAGTTATTAACAAGATATTGCCCTGGATCATTGTTGAAAAATACACAATCGTTTGAGCGATTTTTCCACATAACACATTCGTTCGGATCAGTTCCTTCCATTATTGTTAAGATAAGGGGAGGAAACGAACAGGCTGTTGGAAAATAACTCATATGTGATCCCACTTCGAAGAATTAGGGAGAGTTGACTAAATTTTACTCATCTGTCCCATTAGATTTGCATTAATGAAAAAAGAGGGTAACTTTTTAGAAAGTGGTGATAAATGAAAAGAGAAATAATAAATCGTGCGGATGTAATTAAAAGAAAGTAAAAATATATAGATGAGGTTAAAAAAAATGATGGGTTAGTGTTAGAAAGGATGCAAATCAAGTGTGACGAACCAAAAAGGAAATACTACAAACACAATGGGACGGAGGGAGTATACATAATGGGCTTCTCCTCATAATACCCATTAATTATAGGATGACCTCATCAAATTTGTGTGCGGTCAACTCTCTTTATATACGGGTGTTGTTGTATACAAGCCAATACAAATTTATTACGAATTAGTTAATCAAAGAGATTGGGTAATAGAGGATTCTTGGTTTTGGATGAGGTATAAGTAAACAAACCAAGCAACCAATTATATATATATAGTAATCATAATGGACTACTCCCTAAATGAAAAATGGATGATGTATTTCCACTAACTACTATCATCATTAATCTTTAGTAGTAAGAATTGACTTTTAAGTGAACCCCTCCCAAGTCCAACTACAACCACACAATAGTTGACCTCTTTTTGAGAAAAATTGATGCAAAGTGAACCCTTAATAGTTATACGGATACCCGAATTAAATGGTGAGGTACTCACATCACAACTTTAACGGTTTCACCTATCAAAAAGGTCCATCATGTCTGGTTTTGTGTTGGTCAAATTTGACCATTGTAGATCTATATTTTATTACTCCCTCGTGTTCATAGAGAATGGAACATTTGAGTTTTGCACCAAAATCAATAAGGGGTGGGGGACACTTAAAAGTGATAGGAAAACTCACTTTTTCCATAAAGGGTATTGATATTTATGTGTTGTTGTATTGTTGTAGTAAGGGTAAACAGTAAGTCTCATGGGAGACGGTGTATTCTATAGACGAAATTCATGAAGCCCAACCCAAAATATAACATAGTATATTTGGGGTTATAATAAATTATTTGGGGTTATAATAACTTATATTTGGGGTTATAGAATAGTATATTCGATGTTATAATACCTTACATTTAGGATTATAACATAATATAATTAATATTATAATAAAAAAAAATCAGTTAAGGGAAATGGGCTGGCCCAATTTTGTGGTCTATCGTATAGACCGTCTCTTGTGAGATTTTGTGAAGGGTAAAAGGGTAGAAAAGAATAACAAAAAAAGAAATGAGACATTTTTAGTGAATTGGCCCAATTAAAAAATGTCTCTATGAATAGGAGAGAGTATTATTTTAAAATAAATTATATAAAAATGAATTTTCATATACTAATGATTTGAAACTAGTTTTTAAGTTACCTAAATACTAAGAATAACAAAAGCTAATAGATCTCAACTCTAAAAACATGGACTTAAATATATAATGCTCCCTTCGAATCTTTTTAGTTTCTTCTTTTCTTATTTAGTAAATTCATATCAAATATTTTATTTCCTTTTTTGTCTATCTTTTTTTACCAAAAAACCCCATTCTTCCAGTTTCCAATACCAAACTACCACCTTTACAATAAATTAATCAATTTAAATATCCAACTACCACCTTTTTAATGGATCTCACACCACTAGGCCCGGCCCTAACCTTTTTGGGGCCCTAGACGCAATCGTATATCGGGGCCCTTTTATTTATAAGTGATAGTCTTATCACATCTAAACAAAAGTTGTATGGAACTCAAAAAAATTTTAAAAATATTGCACTTCATTAACGAATAAATAATAGTCCTATTTTTACTACAATCTTAAATAGGATCAACTAATTAAAAATACTAATACTAATAAATAAAATAGAAAGAAGAAGAATATGAAAAGGGTAAAACTTAGTACTATTGACTTGAGAGAGTGTGAACTTATGAATAACCTACTTTACCAACATTAAAATCTAGCCTAGAAGCTTCCATATCTATTCAACAATCATAATCATAGCTCATAATTAACTATTAAAAAGACTATAAAATGCCAAATGTCATCATTCTAAAGCTTCTGCCAAGTATAATTTTCTAATAAAAGGATCTATTAAAAAGACTGTAAAATGCCAAATGTCATCATTCTAAAGTTTCTGCCAAGTGTAATTTTCTAATTGGAGAATTTAGATTGATTGATTGAAATAAAAGAATCTATTAAAAAGACTGTAAAATGCCAAATGTCACCATTCTAAAGTTTCTGCCAAGTGTAATTTTCTAATTGGAGAATTTAGATTGATTGATTGAAATTGATTGATTGAAATTGATTGACCTATCTAATATAGTAATTTTTACTATTGGCCTTTGCCATCTAATTATAGAATTAATTACAATTTTATTAAGAAACAAACAGTTTGATATATATATATATATTGTCAATATTTAAATGGAAAATTTACCTAGAATAATCCAAACTATTCACCATTTTCCTACAATAATCCCAACTGTCGATTAACCATGAATAATCCCAATTATTATCTCACTTAACCTGTGTTGTTGTTGGTTTACCTATAACCGGTTTTAGTAGGTAAAGTTATTTTCATTCTTTTTTTTTTAAATTTAACATTAAATCTTCAAGCAAAAAAAAAACTACTCACCATTAAACCTTCAACTTCTGATATTCTCTCTCCTGTAAGTCCTCCATTACTGGAGCTCGGTTTCGCTCTTCTCTAAGCTAGTTGATGATAGTCTACATTTCAAATGATAAGTTAAAGCTTTTAATTTCTGCATTTTTTGTTGATCTTACATGCATCCTAATTGAAGCTGATTTTTTTTTTATTGATTTCTTGTTCAAAGACTAGTTTATTTGATGAAGTTAATGTGAAATGGTTATTACAAACGGTATATAATGTAATTACAACTCAATTACAAAGCAAATGGAAAGTGAAGATTAATTTGTAACACAATATGTTACCCGGAAACTTGATACTAGTTGTAGGCGTGTGCTCACTTTCCTTTTGTGATATTTCCCCCACAAAGGTACTTGGGTTTAGATGTGGAAATTCACAACGAGATACAAACAACTCCAACACTACCTTAGTACTTAGGAAGTGTTATGTAACAACAATGTGTTTAGAGAAATTATGAGTATTGTATTACTTGAACAAAAGTTAATTACTCTCTTGATCAAGCTTTAGAACAAATGAGAGAAGAGAATAGAGAATTCAGATTTTCTAGTGAAAGGTGCAAGAAACACAATGCACAAGGTTCACTATTTATACACAAGAGGAGCCTTGTGCATTCATCACCATTCATGATCATATTGATGATCATACACATTAATGCCATTAATCCATAGCATTATTATCAATAATTCTCCCTAATAATACCAGAAATCAAGAGGATTAAGGAGAATCCTAGGCATTAATCACAAAGAAAACGGGAAGAAAAGCAACGGTCACATGAAAAGCCTGACAGCCGAGTCGGCGACGAGCCCCTGGGGGGGAGCGCCGACTCGGCGCTAACTCTCTAACCAAATACCATTCTCCCAGTAGCCTAGCGCCGAGTCGGCGACGAGGCTACCTGAAGGAGCGCCGACTCGGCGCCAACCTTCTGACCAAACCCTTTGATTCCAGTGGCCTAGCGCCGAGTCGGCGACGAGGCCACATGAATGAGCGCCGACTCGGCGCCGAGCCTTTGACTTGGTCCCCTTGTTTTCTTGTGTTATCTTATAATACCTGTTTTAGACCACGTAAATTAATACGTATATTGCCCCACTATTTATAATAGCTTTAATCGATATATTACGGACTTATAAATTGTTCCACTACCTTAGTAGTACTTGGTGATTAAATATTCAGGATTATTATTATACACTAAATGTTCAACAATCCTCCCCCATTTTGGGTATAATAAGCCTCTCATTTACCAAAACTCATAATACATTTCATGCATCAACGCTAATATCCCTACGGATTGAATTAACGCCTAGTACAACACACTTAACAAGTGATCGAGCCAGAATTGATTTCCATTCGGAATTGAATCAAAGGACCCTTCCGACCACTTGAAGATGTAGTACACACAAAACAAATAACACAAAGTTATTAACTTGACACATTATAAGGCCGTGTCCGTATCTAATTCATAAGTTTATCATAGTCATTATGCCAATCTTGACTACTTGAAGCGGCCACACTTCAAACTTATATAGGTAGGTTCTCATTTCGTATAAAACATATCCCCGTGACGTGGATATAACACCAAGAGCTCTTCAACTCTTGATCTTGAGAACTTTCAAGACGACTACCTTATTCCATCACGGTACAAAGCAACGACGGGTCATGCAAGTGTTGCTTTAACAAAAACCAAGAGGACTTTACCACATTGAATTCAGACACGATGTTACTCATGCGTGAATTGGGCTTTTCCAAATGATCTTACTGACATAAACCGATCTCAACCGAAGCTTTCTCAATTGAGTCTCTATTCATGGCTTTCGTAAATGAATCTGCCACATTGAACTTAGTGTTCACATAGTCAAAAGTTATGACCCCATTAATGATAAGTCCTTGCACAAGGCTATGCCTTAGAGCAATATGACGAGATTTACCATTATATACTTGACTATAAGCTCTACCTAAAGCCGTCATGCAATCCGCATGAATAGCCACCGGTGAAATCGGCTTAGGTAACAAAGGTATCTCAAACATGAGATTCCTCAACCACTCTGCTTCACTAGCTGCTGAAGCAAGAGCGATAAACTCAGCTGACATCGTAGAGTCGGCTATACATGTTTGTTTCTTAGAAGACCAAGAAATGGCACCGCCCCCATAAACAAACACCCATCCACTAGTAGAAGAGTTGTCCTCTTCATTAGTGATCCAACTAGCGTCAGAATAACCTTCTAGAATAGGAAGTTCCCCGCTATACGTAATACC
This sequence comes from Amaranthus palmeri, assembly GCA_019776075.1. Classification (NCBI taxonomy): domain Eukaryota; kingdom Viridiplantae; phylum Streptophyta; class Magnoliopsida; order Caryophyllales; family Amaranthaceae; genus Amaranthus; species Amaranthus palmeri. The sequence goes on from JAAKBH010000081.1 coordinate 208,489, forward strand.
AAAATCCTTGGTACGCAACAAGTATCTTAATACTCTCCTTATCGCCATCCAATGATGGGGACCTGGGTTACTAGTAAATCTACTAAGTTTACCCACCGCAAATGCTATGTCAGGCCTTGTACTAGTCATAGCATACATCAAAGATCCTATGACCTTTGAATACTCCAATTGTGAAATTGGTTGACCGGTATGTTTTGCAAACTTCATACCCAGTTCCATGGGAGTAGAGACCGGCGCTTTATCAAGCATATTAAACCGCTTAAGTATCTTCTCAACATAGTGAGCCTGACTTAACTTAATACGGTTTCCTTGCCTTATGATCTTAATGCCTAAGATCACATCAGCCTCCCCCATATCCTTCATCTGAAAGGATCTAGACAAAAAGTCTTTTGTCTCTTGGACTTGTGTTATACAAGTTCCAAAGATAAGCATGTCATCAACGTATAGGCAAATGATAACGACATTACCATGGCTATCAAACTTGCTATATACACACTTATCGGCTTGATTCAACTTGAATCCAAAGGACAATATAGTTTCATCAAATTTTTGATGCCACTGTTTAGGTGCTTGTTTAAGTCCATATAAAGACTTGACAAGTTTACACACCTTTTGTTCTTGTCCTTTCAAAACAAACCCTTCGGGTTGTTTCATATAGACTTCCTCATCTAGTTCTCCATATAGAAATGCAGTTTTAACATCCATTTGATGTATTTCTAGATGATAGACCGTAGCTAACGCTACCAATAACCGAATAGTAGTTATTCTTGCAACCGGTGCATATGTATCGAAATGATCGATACCGTGCTTTTGTCTAAAGCCTTGAGCCACTAAACGGGCTTTGAATTTATCAATAGTACCGTCGATTTTCATTTTCTTTCTGAAAATCCACTTGCAACCGATTGGTTTACAAGTCGGAGGAAGATCTACTAACACCCAAGTGTTATTTCCCATGATGGATTGCATCTCATCATCGATAGCCTCTTTCCAAAAAGCACTATCATGTGATGCCATAGCATCGCTATAAGTCAATGGGTCACCTTCCACATTATATAAATATGGAACACTAGAAGATACTTCACTTCTATCACCTTCAACCAAGTATACTTGGAAATCCGGTCCAAAGCTCTTCGCTTTCCGTTGTCTCTTACTCCGTTTAGGAATAGGATCAACTAAATCAAGTTCATCTATTTGTTGACTTTCATCAACATCTAGAAGTGAACTTTGTTGACTATCATCAACACTTTCATTGGTACAACTTTGTAGATTTCTTTGTCTACTCAATGATGAAAATCTATTTTCATCAAAAATGGCATCTCTTGACTCTATAATCGAATGAATCGATATATAGTCATTTTGTTCTATAACGTAGAACCTATAGGTTTTGCTATGAATAGCATAGCCTATAAAGATGCACTCAAGCCCACGTTCACCGAGCTTCTTTTTCTTGTTGCCGGGCACTCTTACAATGGCCCTACAACCCCAAACCTTAAGATAACTTAAGTTTGGTTTCTTTTTGTACCAAAGTTCATAAGGAGTTTCCTTATTCGTTCTCATTGGAACTCGGTTAAGAATGTGACAAGCCGTCAACATTGCTTCACCCCAAAATCCATCACTCAAACCCGAGTAGGATAACATGGAATTAACCATCTCTTGTAGAGTACGGTTTTTCCTCTCCGCCACACCATTAGATTGTGGTGCATAACCGGCGGTTGTTTCATGAATAATACCCATTGAAGTAAAGTAAAGCGGATCATAATATTCACCTCCTTTATCGGTTCTTAACCTTTTAAGTTTACTACCAATTTGTATTTCTACTTCTTGTTTGTAAATCTTAAAATGTTCAAGAGCCTCATCTTTTGAATGCAAAAGATAAACATAACAAAACTTTGAGAAATCATCAATAAAAGTTATGACATACTTTTTGTTTCCCAAAGACGATGTACTATGAAAATCACAAAGATCACTATGGATTAACTCCAAAATTTCGGTTTTTCTTTCAACACTTTTAAAAGGTGTTCTAGTGATCTTATTTAACATGCACGTTTTGCAATTTTTAGACATTTTATTGCACATTGGAATTAAATCATGTTTAGACATAAACGAAATTTTATCAAAATTTACGTGTCCTAGTCTAACATGCCATAAGTAATGTAAATCATCATTCTCATTCATGTTTGAAACATTGCAAATAACATTCTTATTCAAATCCAAAGATAACTTAAACAAACTATTACATAGATAAGCCCTACCAATAAACAAATTATTTTTTGAGATAATACGCCTATCGGCTTCAAACACTAGTTTGTAGCCTAATCGATTCAAAATAGGACCCGAGACTAAATTTCTACCTATTTCGGGTGTGAAATACACATCTCTTAAAACTAAAAGATTCCCCGAAGTAAACAACAATTCAACTTGTCCTTTGCCTTGGACCTTGATAGGTGCATTGTTTCCCATGTAGAGATGCTCCCCATCAACAACCTTGTTAAAGGTTTTGAACCATTGCGTAGAATTGCAAACATGTCTTGATGCCCCCGAATCGATCCACCAAGCCAAGGTATCATCCTGCAAAGCACTAATATTAGTATTCATAGTAGAAAAACTCATATTAGAATTTTCATCAAAATATGCAAGATTACCTTGTGTGGGTGGTCCCTTGCTAGTAGAAGCTTGACCATTCCCCTTGGCTTTCTTTTGCTTGTTCTTTAGAACGAAGCAATTCTTCCTTCGGTGCCCGGGTTTTCCAAATTCCCAACATACCTTTTCGGCATTGGGATTAGTAGCTTTCCCCTTTGAAGAGTCATTCCTCTTCCTTTTATCTCCGGGACGGGATTGTGGTTTCCCTTCCCCAACCATGTTAATTGTTGGTACATTAGGATTATCATCCTTCCGGTTCTCATGAACCCGGATGCTAGACTCGACAATAATGTGTTGTCCAAGGTCGGAGAGTGTAATCTCCTCCCTTTTATGCTTAAGAGCATGTCTAACATCCCTCCAAGAAGGAGGCAATTTGTCTATTATGCTTGAAACCAAAAACACTTCATCAATTTCAATTTTATGCAATTTTAGGTTAGCATGCATTCTTTGTAGTTCATGAAATTGATCAATGATCGGGCGATCTTCTACCATTTTATACGAATTAAAATTACTTACAAGGAACTTTTTGGAGCTAGCATCCTCCGCCATGTATTTATTCTCCAATGCATCCCATAACTCCTTTGCGGACTCATGGTATTGGTAGATATCAAATAATGCATCTTGCATTCCATTGAGGATGTGTCCCCGGCAAATAAAATCATCATTCTCCCACTTTGACCTCTTTCGGTTTTGTTCAAGGATCTCCGTTTCCGGAATCACCGTTTCCGGATCATCCGACTTAGCAACATCCGGTTTGGGTGAGCTTATAACATAAGCCACATTAAGAGTAGTGAGCATGAACATCATTTTCTTTTGCCAACGTCTAAAGTCGACGCCGACAAACTTTTCTAACTTAGCAAAGTTAGATGTGAAATCTTTCATTGATGCCATCGATGAAGAGAAGTTATCACAAAAGATTATTACAAACGGTATATAATGTAAACAAATTACAAACGGGAATTTGTTTCAAACCCCTTTAAGATGACAAAAATGAAATTACAACTCAATTACAAAGCAAATGGAAAGTGAAGATTAATTTGTAACACAATATGTTACCCGGAAACTTGATACTAGTTGTAGGCGTGTGCTCACTTTCCTTTTGTGATATTTCCCCCACAAAGGTACTTGGGTTTAGATGTGGAAATTCACAACGAGATACAAACAACTCCAACACTACCTTAGTACTTAGGAAGTGTTATGTAACAACAATGTGTTTAGAGAAATTATGAGTATTGTATTACTTGAACAAAAGTTAATTACTCTCTTGATCAAGCTTTAGAACAAATGAGAGAAGAGAATAGAGAATTCAGATTTTCTAGTGAAAGGTGCAAGAAACACAATGCACAAGGTTCACTATTTATACACAAGAGGAGCCTTGTGCATTCATCACCATTCATGATCATATTGATGATCATACACATTAATGCCATTAATCCATAGCATTATTATCAATAATTCTCCCTAATAATACCAGAAATCAAGAGGATTAAGGAGAATCCTAAGCATTAATCACAAAGAAAACGGGAAGAAAAGCAACGGTCACATGAAAAGCCTGACAGCCGAGTCGGCGACAAGCCCCTGGGGGGGAGCGCCGACTCGGCGCTAACTCTCTGACCAAATACCATTCTCCCAGTAGCCTAGCGCCGAGTCGGCGACGAGGCTACCTGAAGGAGCGCCGACTCGGCGCCAACCTTCTGACCAAACCCTTTGATTCCAGTGGCCTAGCGCCGAGTCGGCGACGAGGCCACATGAATGAGCGCCGACTCGGCGCTGAGCCTTTGACTTGGTCCCCTTGTTTTCTTGTGTTATCTTATAATACCTATTTTGGACCACGTAAATTAATACGTATATTGTCCCACTATTTATAATAGCTTTAATCGATATATTACGGACTTATAAATTGTCCCACTACCTTAGTAGTACTTGGTGATTAAATATTCAGGATTATTATTATACACTAAATGTTCAACAATGGTGGTATTAGAGAAATCAATCAAAGAGAGTGAATTGAAGAATTCAAACAATGGTTCTGTCTGTGGAATTAGAGAAATTGATCAAAGAGAGTGAATATGAAATCAAAATCTCATGTTTTAGGTGACCAAATATGAATCCAATCCGTTTATTTGATCCAAAACTTCTTGCTGCATTTGAAAAAGTTGTAACAGATCATAAAAACAGCTGAAATCGAAACACCAAACAAGAATCATAAATACCCATTTTCAACCCGAAAATCAATCCGATCCATAAATGGAATCCGACAATGAAATTGACCCATTAATCGAATTCGAAGAAAAATGTCATCCAGGGGGGAGTAATTCAGTTATATTCTACACAACAAGCTTAAGAGGGATTAGAAAAACATTTGAAGATTGTCAAAGTATTAGATTTCTTCTTCAAAGTTTTGGGTTAATTTTGTTGAACATTTAGTGTATAATAATATAATAATCCTGAATATTTAATCACCAAGTACTACTAAGGTAGTGGGACAGTTTATAAGTCCGTAATATTTCGATTAAAGCTATTATAAATAGTGGGACAATATACGTATTAATTTACGTGGTCCAAAATAGGTATTTTAAGATAACACAAGAAAACAAGGGAATTTTGGTCAGGAGGTTTGCGCCGAGTCGGAGCTCCTTCATGTAGCCTCGTCGCCGACTCGGCGCTAGGCTACTGGAAAATCATGTTTTGGGCAGAGAGTTGGCGCCGAGTCGGCGCCCACTTTTGTGGGCTCGTCGCCGACTCGGCGATAGGTCACTGGAATGTGACCGTTGCTTTTTCTTCCCGTTTTCTTGTGTTTAATGCCTAGGATCCTTTTGATTACACTCTTAAATCTGATGTTACAAGAGTATAATTGTGTGATAATGCCCATGAATGACCAAGATTAATGTCATTCAATTGCATGATCATGAATTGGGTCATTAAGGTGATTAAAGAGCCATAGGCTCCTCTTGATTATAAATAGAGGGCATTGGCTTTGAGATTTCTTGCACCTTCACAACAAATCTCTGAATTCTTCCTTCTCTAAGTTCTTCTCATTTGTCTTGTGCACTCAAGAGAGTAATTAACTTTTGTGTGCATGTTCCTTTGCTTATAATTCTATAAACACATAGCTATTACGTTATATTCCCTAAGTACTAAGGGCATATAAGAGTTGTTTGTATCTCGTTGTGAATTTCCACTTCCAAACCCAAGTACCGTTGTGGGGGAAATATCACAAAAGGAAAGTGATCACACGCCTACAACTTGTATCAAGTTTCCGGGTAACAAATTGTGTTACAAACTTATCTTCACTTTCCATTAGCATTGTAATTGTGTTGTATTTTCATTTTTGTCATCTTTAAAGGGGTTTGAAACAAATTCCCGTTTGTAATTTTTTTACATTATATACCTTTTGTAATAATCTTTTGTGATACCTTCACCGATGGCATCAATGAAGGACTTTACCTCTAACTTTGCTAAGTTAGAAAAGTTTGTCGGCGTCGACTTTAGACGTTGGCAAAAGAAAATTATGTTCATGCTCACTACTCTCAATGTGGCTTATGTTATAAGCTCACCCAAACCGGACGTTGCTAAATCGGATGATCCGGAAACGGTGATTCCGGAAACGGAAATTCTTGAACAAAATCGAAAGAGGTCTAAGTGGGAAAATGATGACTTCATTTGCCGGGGACACATCCTCAATGGAATGCAAGATGCCTTGTTCGATATCTACCAATACCATGAGTCCGCAAAGGAATTATGGGATGCTTTGGAGAATAAATATATGGCGGAAGATGCTAGCTCCAAAAAGTTTCTTGTAAGTAATTTTAATTCATACAAAATGGTAGAAGATCGCCCTATAATTGATCAATTTCATGAACTACAAAGAATGCATGCTAACTTAAAATTGCATAAAATTGAAATTGATGAAGTGTTTTTGGTATCTAGCATAATAGACAAATTGCCTCCTTCATGGAGGGATGTTAGACATGCTTTAAAGCATAAAAGAGAGGAGATTACACTCTCTGATCTTGGGCAACATATAATTGTTGAGTCTAGCATTCGGGTTCATGAGAACCGGAAGGATGATAATCCTAATGTTCCTACTATTAATATGGTTGGGGAAGGGAAACCACAATCCCATCCCGGAGATAAAAGGAAGAGGAATGACTCTTCAAAGGGGAAAGCTACTAATCCCAATACCGAAAAGGTATGTTGGGAGTGTGGTAAACCCGGGCACCGAAGGAAAAATTGCTTCGTCTTGAAGAACAAGCAAAAGAAATCCAAGGGGAATGGTCAAGCTTCAACAAGCAAGGGACCATCCACTCAAGGTAATCTTGCAACTTTTGTTGAAAATTCTAATATGAGTTTTTCTACTATGAATACTAATATTAGTGGTTTGCAGGATGATACTTTGGCTTGGTGGATCGATTCGGGGGCATCGAGACATGTTTGTAATTCTACACAATGTTTCAAAACCTTTAACAAGGTTGTTGATGGGGAGCATCTCTACATGGGAAACAATGCACCTATCAAGGTCCAAGGCAAAGGACAAGTTGAATTATTGTTTACTTCGGGGAATCTTTTAGTTTTAAGAAATGTGTATTTCACACCCGAAATTAGTAGAAATTTAGTCTCGGGTCCTATATTGAATCGATTAGGCTACAAACTAGTGTTTGAAGCCGATAGGTGTATTATCTCAAAGAATAATTTGTTTATTGGTAGGGCTTATCTTTGTAATAGTTTATTTAAATTATCTTTAGATTTAAATAAGAATTCTATATGTAATGTTTTGGTTGATAATAACAATGATGATTTGCATTATTTGTGGCATGTTAGACTAGGACATGTAAATTTTGATAAAATTTCTTTTATGTCTAAACATGAACTAATACCTATGTGCAATAAAATGTCTAAAAATTGCAAAACGTGCATGTTAAATAAGATCACTAGAACACCTTTTAAAAGTGTTGAAAGAAAAACCGAAATTTTGGAATTAATCCATAGTGATCTTTGTGATTTTCATAGTACGCCATCTTTGGGAAATAAAAAGTATGTCATAACGTTTATTGACGATTTCTCAAAGTTTTGTTATGTTTATCTTTTACATTCAAAAGATGAGGCTCTTGAACATTTTAAGATTTACAAACAAGAAGTAGAAATACAAATTGGTAGTAAACTTAAAAGGTTAAGAACCGATAAAGGAGGTGAATATTATGATCTGCTTTATTTCAATTCAATGGGTATTATTCATGAAACAACCGCCGGTTATGCACCACAATCTAATGGTGTGGCAGAAAGGAAAAACCGTACTCTACAAGAGATGGTTAATTCCATGTTATCCTACTCGGGTTTGAGTGATGGATTTTGGGTTGAATCAATGTTGACGGCTTGTCACATTCTTAACCGAGTTCCAATGAGAACGAATAAGGAAACTCCTTATGAACTTTGGTACAAAAAGAAACCAAACTTAAGCTATGTTAAGGTTTGGGGTTGTAGGGCCATTGTAAGAGTGCCCGGCAACAAGAAAAAGAAGCTCGGTGAACGAGGTCTTGAGGGCATCTTTATAGGTTATGCTATTTATAGCAAAAACCTATAGATTATATGTTATAGAACAAAATGACTATATATCGATTCATTCGATTATAAGGTCAAGAGATGCGATTTTTGATGAAAATAGATTTTCATCATTGAGTAGACAAAGAAATTTACAAAGTTGTACCAATGAAAGTGTTGATGATAGTAACCAAAGTTCACTTCTAGATGTTGATGAAAGTCAACAAATAGATGAACTAGATTTAGTTGATCCTATTCCTAAACGGAGTAAGAGACAACGGAAAGCGAAGAACTTTGGACCGGATTTCCAAGTATACTTGGTTGAAGGTGATAGAAGTGAAGTATCTTCTAGCGTTCCATATTTATATAATGTGGAAGGTGACCCATTGACTTATAGCGATGCTATGGTATCACATGATAGCGCCTTTTGGAAGGAGGCTATCGATGATGAGATGCAATCCATCTTGGGAAATAACACTTGGGTGTTAGTGGATCTTCCTCCGACTTGTAAACCAATCGGTTGCAAGTGGATTTTCAGAAAGAAAATGAAAATCGATGATACTATTGATAAGTTCAAAGCCCGTTTAGTGGCTCAAGGCTTTAGACAAAAGCACGGTATCGATCATTTCAATACATATGCACCGGTTGCAAGAATAACCACTATTCGGTTATTGGTAGCGTTAGCTACGGTCTATCATCTAGAAATACATCAAATGGATGTTAAAACCGCATTTCTATATGGGGAGTTAGATGAGGAAGTATATATGAAACAACCCGAAGGGTTTGTTTTGAAAGGGCAAGCACCTAAACAAGCACCTAAGCAATGGCATCAAAAATTTGATGAAACCATTTTGTCTTTTGGATTCAAGTTGAATCAAGCCGATAAGTGTGTATATAGCAAGTTTGATAGCCATGGTAATGGCGTTATCATTTGCCTATATGTTGATGACATGCTTATTTTTGGTACTTGTAAAGCACAAGTCCAAGAGACAAAAGACTTTTTGTCTAGATCCTTTCAGATGAAGAATACGGGGCAGGCTGATGTGATCTTAGGTATTAAGATCATAAGGCAAGGGAACCGTATTAAGTTAAGTCAGGCTCACTATTTTGAGAAGATACTTAAGCGGTTTAATATGCTTGATAAAGCGCCGGTCTCTACTCCCTTGGAACCGGGTATGAAATTTGCTAAACATACCGGTCAACCAATTTCACAATTGGAGTATTCAAAGGTCATAGATTCTTTGATGTATGCTATGACTAGTACAAGGCCTGACATAACATTTGCGGTGGGTAAACTTAGTAGATTTATTAGTAACCCGGGTCCCCATCATTGGATGGCGATAAGGAGAGTATTAAGATACTTGTTGCGTACCAAGGATTATGGTATTGCGTATAGTGGAGAAACTCCTATTCTAGAAGGTTATTCTGAAGCTAGCTGGATCACTAATGAAGAGGATAACTCTTCTACTAGTGGATGGGTGTTTGTTTATGGGGGAGGTGCCGTTTCTTGGTCCTCTAAGAAACAAACATGTATAGCCGACTCTACAATGTCAGCTGAGTTTATCGCTCTAGCTTCAGCAGCTAGTGAAGTAGAGTGGTTGAGAAATCTCATGTTTGAGATACCTTTGTTACCTAAGCCAATTTCACCGGTGGCAATCCATGCGGATTGCATGACGGCTTTAGGTAGAGCGTATAGTCAACTATGTAATGGAAAGTCTCGTCATATTGCTCTTAGGCATAGCCTAGTGCAAGGACTTATCATTAACGGGGTCATAACTTTTGACTATGTGAACACTAAGTTCAATGTGGCGGATTCGTTTACGAAAGCCATGAATAGAGACTCAATTGAGAAAACCTCAGTTGAGATCGGTTTATGTCAGTAAAATCATTTGGGAAAACCCAATTCACGCATGAGTAACATCGTGTCTGAATTCAATGTGGTAAAGTCCTCTTGGTTTTTGTTAAAGCAACTCGTTATATGACCCATCGTTGCTTTGTACCGTAATGGAATAAGGTAGTCGTCTTGAAAGTTCTCAAGATCAAGAGTTGAAGAGCTCTTGGTGTTATATCCACGTCACGGGGATATGTTTTATACGTACTGAGAACCTACCTATATAAGTTTGAAGTGTGGCCACTTCAAGTAGTCAAGATTGGCATAATGACTATGATAAACTTATGAATAAGATACGTACACGGCCTTATAATGTGTCAAGTTAATAACTTTGTGTTATTTGTTTTGTGTGTACTACATCTTCAAGTGGCTGGAAGGGTCATTTGATTCAATTCCTTGTGGAAATCAATTCTGGCTCGATCACTTGTAAAGTGTGTTGTACTAGGCGTTAATTCAATCCGTAGGGATATTAGCGTTGATGCATGAAATGAATTATGAGTTTTGGTAAATGTGAGGTTTATTATACCCAAAATGGGGGAGGATTGTTGAACATTTAGTGTATAATAATCCTGAATATTTTAAATATTATAATCACCAAATACTACTAAGGTAGTGGGACAATTTATAAGTCCGTAATATATATCTAAAGCTCCTAGAGTAGTGGGACAAATACGTACTCATGTACTAAGTCCGTAAGACATTTATAGTAATGACAATATGAGGAAAAGGGACAAACCAAGTCAACATGGTCAGAAGGCCATCGCCGACTCGGCTGTCCCTAATAGTGAGCTAAAGCCGAGTCGGCTTTTTTTTTTTTTGGCAAAGTAAATCTTATAAAATGCCGAGTCGGCTTTTGCTCACTGGAAAAACACATATTTGAACAAAAGGCAATCGCCGAGTCGGCGATCCTTGGGGAGGACAGACCGCCGACTCGGCGGTCAGTGGCTGGACTTTACCGTTGCTTTTCTTCCCGTTTTTCTTGAGTTTAATGCTTAACATACCCTATTTAATCTCATTATTTCTGAGATTATTGTGAGGATTATGACCAATTATACTCATGAATGTCCAAGTTAATGACAATTGATGATTTCCTCATCAATATGATCATGAATGGTGATGAATGCCTTAGGCTCCTCTTGTGTATAAATAGAGGTGCTAGGCTCATGTGTTTTTGACACTTTTTCCTGAAATCTTAAGCTTTCTCTCATTTGTCTAGTGCATACAAAAGAGTAATTAACTTTTGTTTGTGCATTCCATACTTATAATTTCCTAAACACATTGTTATTAAGTTATATACCCTAAGTACTAAGGGTATATTGAAGTTATTTGTATCTCGTTATGAATTTCCACATATCAATCCAAGTACCTTTGTGGGAGAAATATCACAAAAGGAAAGTGAGCACACGCCTACAACTTGTATCAAGTTTCCGGGTAACGGTTGTCGTTACAACACAATCTTCTTTATTTTATAAGTATTGTAATCATCTTGTAATTTTCATTTTGTCATCACACAAAGGGGTTTATACAAATTCCCAGTTGTAATTTGTATTTCATTATATAGTTCCCAATATTTTGATGATGAAATACACTATATATATATATATATATATATATATATATATATATATATATATATATATATATATATACATATATATATATATATATATATATATATATATATATATATATATATATATATATATATATATATATATATATATATATATATATATATATATATATATATATATATATATATATATATATTTGTTTTTTTTTTTTTTTGACAAATGATTTGTATTATATACGAAGAAGAGATACAAAGAGACGCTCAGTGAGGAAACTAACTCCCCCCGAGCCACCAAAAATGCCAATGCTCAGACAAAAAAAGGAGCACTAGCCCAAAAACTACAGCAAACTACATAGATACAAGCATGCCATTCATTCTATTATTGACTCTTCCTCCTATTCTAAAGATTATACAGTCTATAACCTCCTTCCGAGTGAAGGTATGGTTATCAAAAATTTTCCTGTTATGCTGCATCCAGATGCTATAGATCATCTCAGTCCATAGGCCGACTATCAACTTTGCTCGATCAGTCTTCTTCCTGTTGATGATGTTCATTCTGTGGATTTCGGTTTGGAAATTGGAGTGATCAAGTGTTCGGTTCAGAAAGCTAAAGACTTTGGCTCTGATCTCCTTAGCATTCACACAGTCGAAAAAAAGATGCTGAACTGACTCTGTCGAATTATCGCATAAAGCACACCTTTGGTTTGGAAGATCCACCCATTTCCCTATTCTGTCCTTTGTCGCTAGTCTGTTTTGGATGGCTAGCCATGTAATGAATCTAGCACTAGGGCTAGCAACATTCCTAATCATGATATTGCCCCAATCAACCCTTGGAGAATCAGCTATTAGCATCCCATAGACTCTACCAATATGGAAGGTGCCCCTGTTGACAATGTTCTCCCACCCGCCAAGTCTATCAACCAACTCGTACTGCTTTATAATTTTCTTGAAGCTCCAAGATGCGTGGATGGAAGGTCTAACATCTTTGATGTCTTGCTCCTTGATATAATAGCTATGAACCCATTTGACCCACAAATTCTCCTTCTTGTTCGCAATATTCCACAGATGCTTGAGAATGGCGGCTCGGTTCCACTGATACATATCTCTGAGGTTGAGACCCCCTTTCGAGTAAGGAAGCCCCATTTGATTCCAGGAGACTGCGGCATGCCTAGAGAGCCCCTCTTTTCCAGTCCAAATGAAAGACCTGCAAATACTTTCTACCATTTTTAACACCTTTTTAGGGATGCAGAAGATCTGGGCCCAGAAGTTATGAATACCACCTATGACACTGCGGACCAACTGAATCCTCCCAGCGTATGAGAGGAGCCTAGAGGACCAGTAACCAATCCTACCCACAATCTTATCAACAAGCGGTCTGCAATCTCGGGAATTAAGCTTCTTGGAGTGAAGAGGGATTCCCAAGTATCGGAAGGGGAAGAAACCCTCTTCCATCTGAAGGTGCTGCAGGATGCTCTCTTTGCTCTGATTATCAATCCCTGCTAGATAGACGTTGCTTTTATTGTGATTAGCCTCAAGCCCGGAAGCTCTCGAAAACATATGAAAGGTAGTCATCAAGCATTGGACGGAGGAAATATCTGCCCTACAGAACATGAGGAGATCATCTGCGAAAAGAAGGTGAGTAATATGTGTGCGCTTACATCTGGGGTGGTAATGGAAGTTGGAGTTGCCACTTTGCTTATACATGAGTCTGGAGAGATAGTCCATGGCAATGGCGAACAAGTACGGAGAAATTGGGTCCCCCTGACGAAGGCCTTTCTTTGCTGCGAAGGGTTTTAAGGGAACACCATTAACCAGGATGGAAAAGGACACTGTGGTGACACACATCTTGATCCACTCAACAAACTTCGGGGGAAACCCCATCTCACCCATAACAGAAAACAGGAATTCCCAGCTGATGGAATCATAAGCCTTACGGAGGTCCATTTTAATCATGCATCTCGGGCTATTGTTCTTTCGGTCGTACCCCTTGATGAGCTCTGCTGCAAGTAAGATATTATCTGTCATTTGTCTGCCTGGGATAAACCCTGATTGAGCATGGTTGATAATCGATCCCATCACCTTCTGCAACCTTCCTGCAAGAACCCTTGATATGACCTTGTATATCACAGTACAACAAGCAATAGGTCTGAAGTCGCCTACCCTATTAGGAGTGGACGTTTTAGGAATCAGAGTAACCGCGGTGTAGTTGTAAGGATTGAAGAGGGAGTTGCTGTAGAAACAATCTTTGATGGCGCAGATGAAGTCTTCTTTGATGATGTTCCAGGCTCTTTTGAAGAAACACGCGTTAAACCCGTCAATGCCCGGCGCTTTGTTATCATTCATCCCAAACAAAGCCTCTTTGATTTCCTCCTCTTGAACCTCTTGAATGAGCTCTTGACTACTTCTGTTTCCAACTTGGGGACCATCTCTCATAATCCTTATATCAATACCCTCAAGGTTGGGATTAGCGGTACCTTGAAGATCTTGGTAAAACTGGGCTATTTCTTTATGTATCTCATGGTCCTTGGAGATCCAATTGCCATCCTTATCCTGTAACTCTAGAATGCTGTTGGAGGACATCCGCTCTTTTATAGCAGCATGAAAGTAAGCAGTGTTATCATCTCCATGGCGCATCCAATTGATCCTGGCCTTTTGGTGAAGCGCTTTATCCTCAATTTTCCTCCATTTGCGGATAATATCGGACGCCTCTTTCTCCTGCTTATGAAGCTCTTCATTAGTAGGCATGGATTGCATACTTGTTTGGATGTTTTGAAGGGTTGATTCCCAATGAGTGATTTTGTCTTTAATACCCGCAAACTCTGTGCTGTGAAGCTTTCTAAGACTGTTTTTAACATTATTCATTTTGTGCCAAAGTCTCTGAAGCCCCTCTCCTTTAACACGAATATTCCAAGCTTCCTCGACCACCCTTAAGAAGTCTTGGTGATCACACAAATAATTGAAGAAACGGAAAGGTTTGTTGTGCTTTTGCTCATACTCTACAAGGTTCACGATCAAAGGAGTATGATCCGAGGCTTGAGGATTATCATACAAAACACTAACATGACTGAATCTGGTTAACCATTGGAGGTTTCCGATGGCGTGATCAATCTTTGTAAGGATACGGTTAGCTCCCTCCTCTCTGTTTGACCAAGAGAAAGCATGGCTCCTCTCTGGAATAGGGTGAAGCTCCTTCTTGTCAATCCATTGCTGCATATCAAAAGTCTCGTAAGTGGTCACCTGCGAACCATTCTTCCTATGCTCCTCCTTGAAGATGGCATTGAAGTCTCCCATAAAAAGGCACGGAGTGTTGTAATCGAGCTTAGCCAACTTATCCCACATCTCACGACGATCTCTAACATTGTGGAGCCCGTACACAAAGATCATGTGTATGCTAGCATCAGAGTTTTTAGGAGTAATTTTGGTTCCCAAGAACTGAGGATGAGTCTCACATTGTTCCACCTTACACCTATCGTGTCTCCAACCTACCCAGATTCTGCCCTTCTCATGGTGAGAATAATTAGCGTACCAACTCCACTGATTCCCGAACTTCTTCTGAATTTTCTTAGCATTAGGGGCCTTCACTTTCGTCTCAACCAAACCAATAACACTAATATTTTTACTATCAAGGAAAGCTTTTATTTCCCTGATTTTGATGGGGCTATTCATGCCCCGCACGTTCCAAGAGGCAATTATCATTTCGGGGAGGGAATTTGAGGGTTCCCGTCCCTGTTATGTTCTTTGGTTGCTGCTGTGGTACCGTCCTTCAAACTACTCAAATCATCAATTTGTATTCCTCCTATACCCCCGCTGCTACTAATCATGACTGATCTCTGCCCTCTTTTTGCTGCTTTGGAAGGAGGCACCGGAGTCCACCCCTCCTCCTCCTCTTGGTGGTTCTGAAATGACTGAGGCATGTTCTGTCCAGCTACATCATCAGCTGAGTTAGGCTGCTGAACTGTGCAGTCTTGACAGTTGCTGGTTCCAGTAGCAACGAGTTCCTGTGCAGCCTTGGCAGCTGCTGTCAAGGTAGCATTCTGATCTGTGCCTTCGTCAACTGATGGAGGATTGTCCTCCTTGCTTTCATTCAACCTTTGCCTAAGTTGAGAAACACTCTTAACACCCTGCATTAATTTGACTAATGATGAAGGTATCCACATTTTATTTTCTCCCTTTTCATTTTCCTCCTCATTGCTTTTCTTCTTAGGTAGAGCTTGTTTTGTTGTTGAGGTTCCCTGACAATCGTGCCCCAGCTTGTTACAACTACGACAAAAGAAAGGTTTCCACTCAGGTATCGCTTTTTGCACAAATTCACGCCCCGATGTGTCTCGAACTCTAACTTCCTTAACAAAATCCCGAGTGACATCCACTTCAACAAGGACTCTAGCATATGAGATTTTTAGTTGCTTTGCCGTACATTCATCGGCTATGATCGGAACCCCTATAGCACTCACTATTCTACTCAATGTGTCCTCTCCCCAACAATGAAGGGGAAGGTTTGGAAGCCGCACCCAAACAGGAATAACTCGCATAATCTCTTCTTTAAAATCAAAATTTATACTCCATTTCTTCACAACCATCGGTGCACGGTTTAAGAAATACGGCCCTCCTTTGAGAATTTCCTCGCATTCACTGTCATTATTAAACCTCAAAATATAATATCCTTCCTCATGTTGATGGATAACTGGCATACTCACACACTTCCAGTGTTTTCGCATAAACCCTTTAAGAATTTCTATGGAACAATTACCTCCTACAACATACACAACCACAGCTCGATCCCACAATTTAACTAAATCATCTACATCATGTGTGTCTATTTGAACAATATGACTACCATTCTCAATCACGGGTGGAACAAATTTAAGGGGCATGCCAACAGGGGGGTTAGGGCTTTTTACCTTATCTCTCCAAGACATCTGTTGGGGCGTAATTTCTGTTGAGGTGTTAGCTGCTTTCCACTTGTTCAGGGGTGGGAAGGATTCCTCTTTGTCTAATTGCCCAATTTGTCCTGAGTCATCATTCTCTGTCGTGGTAATTTCAGTACTGCACTTACTCACACGGCACTGAAGAGCTTCCAATTGCATTCTCACTCTATTTAATTCTGTTGTAATCTCACAATTACTGCTGTCTTCCACCTGATTCAGTGGTTTAACGGGTTCTCCTTCCTCTTCAATCACTTTGTTGCACACTACCGGGTCAGAGTTTTCCGGTTCAGGTTCGTCGCTGTGGTTCGCTTCTTCAGCCATATTTTTCGATTTCTCCGAGCTGCTCCTTGTTATAGCACTTAGGTCCCTCAATTCGAGTCCCCTACCTCTTCCTCTTCCTCTCGCACCTCGCCCTCCTCTCATAGGTTGTAGTAGTGGCGGTTTCCGATGGAAAGACGTTGACGGAAGACGGCTACTTGCCCATCTCGCCAGCCCCGCTCTCTCTAACGGCTGTTTTAATATATATATATATATATATATATATATAGATATATAGATATATATATATTATATATATAATATATTATAGATATATTCTATAATATATATATATATAGATATATATATATAATATATATATATATATTAGAATATATAATATATATATATATATATATATATATATATTATATATATATATATATATATAGATATTATATATTATAATATATATCGATATATACTATATCTAGATATATATTACTCGCCATTTGCTAACCTACAATGCATTTGTTTTCCTAATTTACTAATCTCTCTTATTACTCAGTTTTTTTTTAGCAAATCATTAATTAGTTATAATTATATATTATTATTATACTGAGTACTGTATTTGAATGAAAATATTTGAATAAGATAAAGAGAAATACGTAGTTTGATCATTGATAAAACTAAAATATTTATTTATATATATATATATATATATATATATATATATATATATATATATATATATATATATATATATATATATATATATATATATATATATATATATATATATATATATATATATATATATATATATATATATATGGAACAATCCCCAACAATAGCCTTGAACTTTACTCATATTCATTTAAACAGCCGCGAACTTCGTTTATCCTCAACAACAGCCATCAAAGTACCAAAAGTGACATCGAAACAGCCAACTTGCCGCAGCTCCACTAAATGACCGGTTTTTACCCATTTCTTACCTTTGACCTAAGCTTATGACCGTTGACCAAAAATAAAAAAAAAAATAAAAAAAAATTAAAAAAAACATTTTAACTTCCTTCATCCCTTACCTTTCACCATTCACTCTTCTTCCTCCATTTCTTTATCCTCTTCCACTCTCCATACCTTTCTTCAAATACCCTTCATCCTTACCTTTTCTTACCTTTCACCATTCACAACTCTTCATTCCAGACCACCATTGATAAATTAGAGCATTTCCAATGCTCATATTCTTCAAATCTTTTGCACTCTTGAACTTTCACCAACATTTACATGCTCTTTCCTACTGTTATCATCATTTTCATCACATTTCCCTTATTTTTTGAAGGTAACACAGGTGGGTTATCAAGAACAAGTGGTTTCGATTGGGATAACTTTTCATTTCTTAACTTCAAAAACTCTTCTATATTGACATTTCTAATCAATTTTGTTCTTCTGAATCTTCTGTCCAAACTCTAATTCTTGCGCAAGTTTGCGCCTTTCTTTCTTGGTTAAGTTGATTTCTTCCACAACTTGTTTCCATTCTTCTGGGACTAAATTCTCGGTTTCAATTATTTGAGTTGAATTTTGATTGTTTCTAGGGTTTTGGGTAGTCTTAGAAATTGAAGAAATTGGAGGGTTTAGTTCTTGTTCAAGATATGGGTCCTCAAAAATTCCATCGTCAAAAACAAGGCAATCTCCAATTACTTGTTCTTCTTCTTCATATTCTTCATGATTTAAACTTGAGGCTGTAAATGGGAAATTTTGGGAATTGGAAGAAAAGGCAAAACAAAGAATTGGGGAAGATAAAGAACTAAACGTTTTTGAAGGGTATTTGAAGAAAGGTATGGAGAGTGGAAGAGGATAAAGAAATGGAGGAAGAAGAGTGAATGGTGAAAGGTAAGGGATGAAGAAAGTTAAAATGTTTTTTTATTTTTTTTTATTTTTGATCAACGGTTATAAGCTTAGGTCAAAGGTAAGAAATGGGTAAAAACCGGTCATTTAGTGGAGCTGGGGCAAGTTGGCTGTTTCGATGTCACTTTTGGTACTTTGATGGCTGTTGTTGAGGATAAACGAAGTTCGCGGCTGTTTAAATGAAAATGAGTAAAGTTCAAGGCTGTTTTTGGGGATTGTTCCTATATATATATATATATATATATATATATATATATATATATATATATATATATATATATATATATATATATATATATATATATATATATATATATAATCCGTGCATTGCACGAGATTCTATACTAGTACGCTTCTAAAATCATAAACTCAAATATGTATTATTAGCCAACATAACAATCTTGAATTAATAATTACCAATATCACCAATTGTTCTCTAACTAGTCAAAAAGTGTTTCTCTTTTCTTTTTAACTGCTGCCTCACCATACAAAATCGAATTCCTTTCATTTACCCTTGCAATTAAAATAAGCTCTCGACTCCATATATGATCCTGATAATCAAAGCTAGTAAATAATTTAGAGCAAATTTTATTTCTAATTTGCAGCCAGTGGGAATAATTTGAAAAGGCAAGACGGTAAGGCCCCCAGTAACTTCTATTTCAAAAGGTGGAAATGTAAGAGGAAATTGAGAATGCCCAAGACCCCCAAATAATTTGTAACGGAATTCTTGCTTATATCTAATTTAATAGAAAGAGAATATGCAGGGCCGGCCCTAAGGGTGGGCAAAAGGGGTTGTCGCCCAGGGTCCTTGTCAAAAAAACAAATTTAATGGTAATAAAAGGTCTACATAAGTTATAAATTGCAAAGAAAAAGGGCCCCAATGTGCTATTTTGCCTAGGGCCTCCAAATACCTAGGGTCGACCCTGAGAATATGATGGTGTATTAGTGTCAAACTCTCTATTTAAGTTGTACATGAAAAAAGATGATTTTTCATAATTATCTTTGTGATATGAGGCATCAGAATAAATAATGAAGTATGATGATATATTGATATGTAGAGAAATCCGAAAACAATGAGTCATTGTTCATTGAAAGTAGTAATAATTTTCCTAGCCAAAACTGTTGGGAAAATCAAAAAAGGAAATAATATATTACATTTCCTATGTACACTTCACCATTTAAATTTAAAGACTGATATTTATGGGCCTTTTATATTACCTATTTATACTTTCTAACTATGGGCCTACCCTCAGGGCCGACACTGCACATTATCCTTAATAACCATGAAAATCCAAATGAGACATCTAAAATGATTTGGAGGGAGTAATATTTTACCAAATTTTAGGAAAATGAGTTAGATGGATTGCATTTAGTTTTGGTCAATCATATCTCATTTGAATTGTATTCATTCACATGATTTGTCTTTATTAAATAAGTAGGTTGAATGGTATTTCGTTTAAGTTATATACAACATAAATACTATCAAATACTCGTAATATGTATTACAATTGTTAAGGTTTTATTCTCCTCAATTGAACATTCTCCAAAAACTATTCAAAATAGATACGATTTCTAGGTTGAATATTTAAGTGGATAGAACTAGGGATGGCAACGGGTCGGATCTGGGCCGGGTCTAGGTGGACCCGAATCCAGATCCGTTTTCAAGCACTGGGTCCAGATCCGGATCCGGACCTGCGAGTCTATTTTTACAGGACCCAGATCCGGGTCCGTGGATATTGCGGATCCAGTACCGGGTCCGGGTCCAAAACGGGTCCCACTTGTGTTTTGCCCTTTTTAGTGTATTTTCGAATCGTTTTGAGATTGCGATGATGCTATTCATAGACTAATACTATATTTGGAAATAGTTTTTTTTTCTCTTTTACCCAAGAAAAAATAGCAGCATCATCATCAGTAAATTTACAGTTACATGATACTAATTACTACCATCACATATGTATAAGCTAGTACTTGATACAATACTAACAGCCTACTGTATCATACTACATAACAATGCAAGCTACCTCGCATGGTGCACATACGCATCTACAATAATCACAAGCTTCCATAGTGTCTAATGTACTGTCGTCTGTGTCTGCAGGCTCATCATTTGTAGGCAGGCCGTTCACAGCTTTCATATCGTCTGGTATGTTGTCCTACGTGCATGTTTACCACTAAATTTTTTATCAACAAAACTAAATAAAATATGCAAATTTTTGATAGAAAAGTAAAGATGATTGAACATATTAGGAAAACTAAATAAAACGGGTTTGCGGGTAAACGGGTCCGGGTCTGGGTATTTTTCTCAGATCCGGATCCGGACCCGTGAAATTTAATTAGACCCGGATCCGACCCGGATCCGACGGGTCTATTTTTTTAAGACCCAGATCCGTGAAAACGGATACGGATCCACGGATCCGGGTCGGGTCCAATACCCATTGCCATCCCTAGATAGAACCCTAAGCAAATTCAAATTGATCATACAATCTCTATTTTGTGTTTGTGTTGTGTTGTAGGCTTATGGCTCATAATTTCTTTGTGTAGCTAGATGTTGTTGAGTATATTTGTGTGCTCGGAATAAATGAGTTTGTGATGGGTTCAAAATCGAAGTTGGATTATATAGATGATGTTTGTTGTTAAATTAGGCTGGACTTATGGTGAATGCCAACACATTAACGAAGAGACACGAGGTGCAATCACTTCATAAGTGATGAGCAAATTTTAATTAACCGCGAGCGCACGGTGTACGCGTAGTGCGGGTCGAACACAAGGAGGCTATATAATTCTAAGTTGTATGTTTATGATAACCAAGACCAGGGAAAAACAAATAAAATGGGTTTTATCTAATCCTAGGATGCAAGAACTAAAGCTAGTATAATGATAATGGTGTAAATATAAGATATGACAAACACTAGGGCGTCGGGCATCACCTAATTCTAACATGGAATTCAATCACTCTAATGATTGTATGAAATTGAGCCATTAACATGATAGAACGTGCTCTAATTAATCTTAAGCTTCCGCTCTATTGACTAATATCGATTTAAGACCAATTTTCAAACTTCCGTTCTATTGGCTAATACTAGAAGGAATTTAACTCAAATATATCTCAATCCTAAGTTAAACCAATTCTCAAACTTCCGTTTTATTGAAAGGGCCAACAAAGATGTTTAAATCAAGATTCATTAAGCATAGGTTCAATCATAGACTCAAATCGCATACAATCAATTAATAAAATATCAATCCAGAATATGGTATAAACCAAACACTAAAGAGGTATACTACATTGAAATAGCATATTGGATTAAGAATGGTTTGGGGTTTAAAGATGTTGGTAGAATATGGTATAAGAGGTTTGAAATAGCACATTGGATTAAGAATGAAATACCGCTTTGAAACTATGGACCTAGGTTCCATGGCATGCCAGGACATAAAATGTGGCTTGCCTCTACTTCGCCTCAACCTCTACCACCTCCCTTTAGGAAGATGCCTGTTAGGCCAAACAAGAGGAAGAGGAAACTAGAGGCAGATGAAGCAAGGGTGGGGAATAAAACAGTTGTTGTGAGAGAGTTTAAGCAAAGAAAGTGTGGAAATTGTGGAAAACTTTGGCATAATAAGACAAAATGCAAGAACCCTCCAAAGCCCACTTCAAATGTGCAGAAGTCAAAGGGAGGAAGGCCAAAGAAAGAGTCTATTTCATCTTCATCAGCTACACCAAGTGCACCTCCAGCAATGCCTACACCAACTGCACCTCCAGTTCCTACACCAAGTGCTGCAACTCCAACAAGTTCAAC
The DNA here is from genome assembly GCA_019776075.1 of Amaranthus palmeri. Taxonomy (NCBI): domain Eukaryota; kingdom Viridiplantae; phylum Streptophyta; class Magnoliopsida; order Caryophyllales; family Amaranthaceae; genus Amaranthus; species Amaranthus palmeri. The sequence goes on from JAAKBH010000081.1 coordinate 231,013, forward strand.
AATTTATCACCCAAGACCATGTCCAATCACACCATCAAAAAGGAGGGATAACAAATCTTGTGCAACAGGGACCAAAAAGCGTGGAGCCAAAGCAATCGCACCAAGGATAATCATGAGCCAAAACTCTGCAAGTGGATCACACAATGATGTGGATCAAAGTAGTCAGATTTAAGTTTTAAAAGATTGTTAGTTGTATGTTTTAGTATGTACTTTGTAGTATGGAAGAACTATGTTTATGTCGTGGTTGTAGTATGTACTTTGTATCTTTTGGGACCTTTTAAGTGATTTCTAAACACTTTTATCTATTCAAGTGCTTTAATTGTCTGCTTAATATGTTTAGAATATGGTAAAGATTGAGAAAAAAGAACAGAACAGAGGAAGAATAGAATGTCAAAGAGGAGGAAAAATAGAAGAAATTAAGAGGGAAAGGGTAAATTATTATCATCACGTGCACCTCACATGTTGGGTCAACGAATAAGTTAACGGTCAATGGATGGAAACCGTCACCTGGTAGTCTTTTGCAAACGCTAAGGTCATATAAGGTTGTTTTTTTTTGCAAAAAAATTCGAATAGGTAGTTTTTTACATAAGTGGGTATAGAATAGTTGTTTCTTAGAATTTCCCCTTAATAAAAAAATCAAAACAGAAAAAGGAAAACAAAATCATTAAAGTCAAAATTCAATAAACACTACTACCTACAGGTGATTCACCGTTTTTTACCTAGCAAACCTCTCTTATGTGTGATCATGAGATTTTGACTTTTTTCACAAATGTTTAAAATTTGAGGTGGCGATCTTGAGCTTCCAAAATTTTCATGTGGTAAACAAACTGTTAAATTTTTGGTTAAATTTTTAGTGGGACTGAAAATTTTGGACTCTTAGGATCCGGATCCGGGTCTGGATCTCAAAAAATTAAAAGGGTCCGGGTTCGGGTCTGGTTGGACCCGCTCTAGACCCGCCCCATGACCATCCCTATTGATAACACGCCTCCAACTACCCCTATCCCTAGTCAGGTCCTTAGAGAGGTTTAATTCAAGCAAGTCAACTTTTTTTTGCTTTGTCCAAGTTCTCCTAGGTCTTCCTCTACCCCTCTTACCCTCTACTATAATGCCTTCAACCCTTCTCACAAGGGCGTCGAAAGTCTTTCTCTGCACATAACCAAAACATCTCACTCTGTTTTTGTGCATTTTCTTAGAAATAGGGGTAACCCCTAGTTTATCCCTAAACTCTTGGTTTCTAATTCTGTCCATCAATGTGCGCCGCACATCCATCTCAGCATACGCATTTCTGTGACTTCCATCTTATGTTCTAAACTCTTCTTTACTGGCCAACATTCTGTCCTATATAACAAAGCGGGTCTTCTTGCCACCCGGTAGAATTTTCCCTTTAGCTTACTTGGGCACTTCCTATCACAAAGCACCGCAGTGGCTGCTCGCCACTTGATCCAACCCGTTTGGATACGATGATTCACATCTCCGTCAATCTCTCCATCCCTCTGAATGACCGATCCCAAATATTTATACTTGGTCGTACTTTTAACCACTTCTTTACCAATGGACACTTTTGGCTCGCCTACCGATGATGTCCCACTAAAATCACAACGCAGATACTCGATCTTCGTGCGACTAATGCATAACCCCTTACCTTCTAAAGCTTCTCTCCACTCCAATTTATTACAAACCTCTTCTTTGGTTTCTGCCACCAGTATTATATCGTACGCGAAAAGCATGCACCACGGAACCGTCTCCCATATGGATTTTAATATCTCGTCCATAACGACCGCAAAAATGAAAGGACTTAGAGTCGATCCCTAATGTGTCCGACTTTAACCGGGAAAGGTTCAGTTATCCCTATCGGTGTTTAAATGTTAGTCGAAATAAAATGTTGCATTCATATAAATGGCAAGAATAATTGCAGGAATTTCAATTCAGTCAAATTCATTCTTTATAAAAATAAAAATTTGGATTTATATTAATGGCATAAATATTAATGGTAGGAATATTAATTGCAGTATTTTCAATTCAGTCAATTTTATTCTTTTACAAAAATAAAACATTGGTTCATAAAAATGGCATGAGTAATAATTGCAGGAATTTCAATGAAGAAAATTTATTCTTTTACGAAAATAAAAAATTATGATTTATATTAATGACAGAAATATTAATTGAATGAATTTCAATTCAGTCAATTTTATAAGTTGACAAAAATGCAAATTGTCATTCAATACAATGGCATGAACTACAATATAAATACACCATTTGACCAACTTAATTATTTGCTCATATCATTTCTCTTTTCTCAAACTTCAGTGTTGGATTACAATATATGTATGTAAATACTTTATTACGCACCCTCATATAATATTTTCGTTCGTCTAAAATTTCATTAAGTTATAAACGTATTTAACAATTCGTGTATTGCAAGGGGTTCTATCCTAGTATTTAATAATTTTAATATTTTTAAGGTTTATGGAAATTGGAGAAGTACGATACGTTCCCACCAAATTAAACGGTAAAGGAGGGTGTATCGAATCGAAAACCACAAAATAAAGAAGTTCAGAAAACTAAAACCCTAGGTTAAAATAGTTAAATTCCAATCACATTTCCTGTGTTGCCCCAATTCTTGTAAAAATGGGCGCAGCTTAATCGTCTACCATCTTTTGATTTCATTTTGTTGGCTGCCTGAGTTCCACTCATCCACTCAGTAAAATCGGTCTCACTCTACTTTGTCACTTGGTTCGATTCAGTCCAGGGTCCACCCTCACTTGATTCAATTCAACAATTCTCGCGCAAGGTATTCAAAATCTTTCGTTTTCCCTCTCTTTTTATTCAAAATTGTCTCCTTTTGAGATGGAGATGGTAATTCTTAGGTTTAATTTCGTTGTTCTATTGTAAAATCTTACTCTCTTTTTTTTTTTTTTTTGTTAATTTGGGTATATGCCAATCAGATAATATGCGGTAAATTTAATCTTTGTATGGTGCAATTTTTGTTGCAAAATGGGTTGATAACAATTATCAATCTGCACACCTATACGATACCAGTAAGCCGCTAAAATTTATCATTAACGACTTATTCTACAAGGGGTGTTGGTAATGTAGACTTTTTAAGGTCTTCTCATTGTCTTACTATGGCTACAAGCCTACAATCATCAACAGTAATAATGTTACGTATTATATTTGTATGTGAGACATGTGTTTAGAGCTGTGTGTTTAATATGTGCTTCCTTCGTTCCATAATACTTGCTACATTTAACTTTTTTTAGCAATTCAATGTGCTATTTTGTTCATTTATATGTCGGATTATACACTTTTAAAAATTAGAAAAAGTTTATATTATGAAAGTATAACGATTCAAACAAGATTCCACTTGACTATATTATTACTTACATATTAGCCGCAATATATAAAATAAGCTTAAATGATGAATAGTACCCAAAAACGAAATGTAGCAAGTATTTCAGAACGGAGGAAGTATTTGATAAGGAAAAGTTTGGTGTGGCTCGAACTTATCGTTGCAATAAGAAAGTTATTTCCCGACTATTCCAAGTATTAATAAACAGGAATTCAAGTGAATAAAAGAAGAGAGAATAGAGCAAGAATTGTGTATCTCCAAAAGGATGAAACAAGACTATTTCCCAACGGTCTTATTTCAACTGCATTAATCTTAGTCAAAGAGTAAAATGTGATTTATTAGTTAAATCGCACCATGAATTAGAATATAGTTGTTGGAAGCATTAATTTGGAATCAAATTGATTAATGTAAACCAATAAAGTCCTAATGATAAGCACGACTACCACGTGATTGAATCAGTTAGTTGACTGTATATGTCCAGGACTGCTGAATTGAGCTTATTTTTTTGTAACGGAATTCTCTTTTTTAATACCTTTTAGACTGAATTTATCCGACTTATTCAGTTAAGTTTTGAAATGTTTAATGTGTGATGCTTGTTGGATCAATAGACTTGTAATTGACTTGATAGCTTATTAGTCAATTACCAAGTCAATTGACGGTTTGTTTGGTTCTTGGTGCTAAAAGATGGTAATGAGAACGACTTGTAATTGACTTGATAGCTTATTAGTCATAACTAATGTGAACTTATAAGGACTTAGTGAATTGAAAGGCATTTCATTTGCATTTTTTTAGTTTAGAATTGAACTAAACTAAAACTGAACATATAAGCGCTTATCTAAACTCTTTGTTCTTTCTTAGTTTTTAACTTAATATGCCTATCAAAGCTAAGCATTAAAGAGAGCATGCTATAACTGATTTAAGGTTCATTTGTTATTTAACTTGGTACTAATTTATAAATTATCATCTCTTTACAACAAATATTTGTTTCAAGCTTCTTGTTCTATTACACCAACAAACAGCCATTGCTAATACAACTTTAGGAATGAACTTTTGATGCATAAAATTTCATTTTTCTTCAAAGTAGGAATTCAGAAATTATTTACTATCTCTTATTTACATATTTGAGCACATTTATTCATTAAAATTTAGCCCTTTATTTTGTTACACACCATTTGTTTTTGTTGTACCAGTCTTGGAAATGGGTGATAACAGTGCTAAAGATCTCTCAAAGTCCTCATCTCCCATTGTACTGCCACCGCCGCAATTTTCTAGTCCTCATTCTGTGTTGGAGAACTCAAGCCCACAACAGGAAGTAATTGTTCCTTCTGGAAGTCGACCTAGAAAGACGAAGTCAATGGTGTGGAACCACTTTACGAAGTTGATTATCAATGGTCAACAGAAAGCTAGATGTGTGCATTGTCAACGCATATTTGGAGGCAATAGTAAAAATGGTACCTCTACTTTAAAAGATCATCTTACTCGTAGATGCAGTATAAGGTTTAGTCAAGTTGCATCGCGTCAAAAACTTCTGACTTTTAGTCGTAAGCCAGACTCAACCCTCTCGACCATAAAGCTAGACAGCCATGGTAATTATAATGATCAAGCTGGTCTTGAAAATTCCCCTTTACATTTAGATGAAGAACCTGAGCGTTTGATGTCAACTCTAGATAAAACAATGGAAATTGTTGAAGAGCCCATCGTTGGAACTCCATGCCCCAGCCCGCTTTGTGTGGATGGTGGAAACCAGTGTGTTGAACAAGAGAGCGGATGTTTGAACAGTTTGGTTATAAAAGCTACTTATAAGGAAGATACGGTTAGGTTTGACTTCTCACCAACTTCCTCTAGTGTCGGTGAACTTGAGAAAGAAGTGGCGAAGAACCTAAAACTGGAGTCGGGCAAATTGAAGATCAAATATCAGGATGAGGATAAAGAGTGGATGCTAATGACCATGGATTCCCATCTAAATTATGTTTTAAATCTTTGTAAATCATCTAGAAGCAAGATTGTTAGGCTCTTAGTTAGTGATTTGTGATGTCCTGACAGGAGATTGAGAGAATCCATTCTAAACTGCTGATTCTGGAAAGTGTAAACTCAAGGTAATTCTGTGGACTTGTAAGTTGTAATTGGGATGGAATACTCTTTAACATTTTCAGTCACTAAGCTGAATTTTAGCTGTGACATGCAAATAGTTTTTGCAACTTTTGACTAAAATTTCATGTGTTCCTCCTCACCTCTTAATGTTTATCTGGTAATCTATGATGCTCTCTATTGCTTTTATATGTTTGTGTGTCGTGTGCTGGTTGAGATAGAGGAGGATGTGGTGACCGGATTTGATCCAGGAAATCACAAATCACTGCCGTTTATAAGCTGAAGTTTGAACTAATGAAGCTCAAAACGCAAAACTTTACTTGTACCTACCGTTTATACCAAAATGGTACGTAAATGCGACTCAAAGAACTAAAATTTCCATTTTGGATTTATTGTTTGTATCAAGGTGGAAAAACTTTAGTGTCATTGTTATATTTCCTACGTATGATCAATGTATTTGAACTATTTGATGCCTTTATTTTACTCTCAATTGGATCAAATAATACTCCATACTAAACAAGCCCTTAATGATCATCTGGTAATCTATGATGGTCTATTGCTTTTTATTTGTGTGTATCTTGTCGTGGGTGAGATAGAGGAGGATGTGGATACCGGATTTGATTTAGGAAATTACGATCATTTGCAAGCTAAAGTTTTAACTAATGAAGCCCAAAACACAAAACTTTGTTTCGTAGCTTGTTTTGAACTGTTTATACCAAAACGGTACGTAAATGCGATTCAATACACCAAATTTACACTATGCATGTCTCATTTGTATCTAGATGGAAAAACTGTTAGTGTTAAGGTTATATTTCTTTTGTTTTGATATACTCGCTACATTTGACTTATGAGTACTATTCATTGTTTGAGCTTATTTTAGATATAACGACTAATGTGTAAGAAGAAATATAGTCTAGTGAGATCTTATTTGAATCGTCTAATTACATATTTTCATAATTAATTTTTATAATTTTTAGCTAAGTATAGTTTAAGATATTAATGATCAAAATTATGCATTTAATTGTGTAAAAAAGTGAAATTTAGCCAGTATTATGGAACGAGGAAGTATTTACTACTTATGATCAATGAATTTGAACAACGTCATGGCTGTTTTACTCTATTTCAATTCCAAAGCCTGGGAAACACTAAATTAATATATGTTGTTGTTTGTTTCTTTTACCAATTTGAATTTCGTTACATGTAACATTGGTTTGATTGGGCAAAATGTGTCGGGGGGCTATCAAGAACAGAGATATTGGTAAAATTGATTCAGAAAGTGGAGGATTATAGGGTAGAATGAAGAAAGGGGAGAGTTTAGTGAAATTGAACTCATGATGTTATGACGACAAGTGATATTTGATTTACAACTAAAATAAAATTGGATTTTCCTATACATGAAGGGAAAGGGGATTTGGTAGTGAACACAATAAGTTAAAGAAACATGGAGCTTCGTAACTATTATGATTTATGGCGCTGTGGACTGCGGTTGTGGTAATAGCTCATAAATTAAGTACAGGTCCACATCAGATCTCTGTTCAAATATTATTTATGGTAATTGGTAAGTACTTCATTTGTGATTCTTATCGGTACTTTGTCCAAATGTTATATTGGGTTTTCATTAAAATGCAATGACTATATTGTTATTTGAGCTAAAATGAAAAGTTTCTGTGGCATTGTTATTGTTGTAACTTGAAAGTTATGAGAAGATCAACTTCGTTGAAATAAGAACATCTCTAATAGGCAATAGCTACCAATTACACAAATTGATAACATTAAAATAGCATAATTAAATAAAATAATTCACCAAATTTAAACTTATCACCAATTTAACACACTCAAATATCACCAATAAATCACAATAAAAATCAGCAATTAAACAACATAAAGCAAGTAATAATCAAGAGTAAAGACACAAGATTTTTACGTGGAAAACCTCTTCGGTGTAAAGAGTAAAAAACCACGGGACTTTAGTAGTCCACCCAAATTCTCTTATTATGATGAAAAGGTTATACAAAGTTCTCCAAATGGTCCTCAAACTACTCAAGAACAAACGACCATAATAAGCAACAATTGAGAAACAAAAAGAGGAAGAATTCACCCAAAACTAATCTATAGTCAAAAATGACGATCCAACCATCCAAAATAAAGCCTTATGTTCCCCAACAGGCTGCTAAAATTATAGGACGATCCAACAGTTAAAACACCGAAAAATGACTTTTGCGTGAAGGCTGATTGGTTTTATACGAGCTGCCTTTTAAAGGGTTTTGTTTCTCTCTTCTCTCCTACTTTTCTAAGATATGTTTGAGGAAAGGTGGGCAAAAACACATATACCTAAGCTTCCAAAGAAGCTAAAATAATAAGGGAAATTCCACATGGTAGCATCAAGTTTTAATGAAATGCCAATGGTAGCACTTTTTTAAGAAAATTCCACATGGTAGCATTCAGTTTATGCACTATCTAATTGCCGTAGCATTTTCCGTTAAGTTCTTGTTAAATTCCGTTAAGTTCATCATTTTATAAGTTTTTTTCCACATGGTAGCATCCAGTTTTTGTTTATTTACCATTTTAACTTTTAATTCACCATTTTAAAGTTTAATTCACCGTTTAATTCATTAACGCTAGAGGTGTTCATTCGGGTCATCGGGTTGGTTTCGGGTCAGGTGTTTCGGGTCGGTTCAAAATCGGGTCTGTTTTGAACACCTTAACGCTCATAAATGTTGACTAATTTTATTGAAAAAAATTATAAATGTTGAATACTTATACGGAAAAATAAATTTAACATTTAATTCACCATTTTAATGTTTAATTCATCGGTCGAAACAAGTACTCTTTCGAATAAGTACTTGTTTTGATCGAATTTTCGAAAGAGTTATCCCATCAGGATAGTAGCCACGTCCGTTGTTTCAAAAAATCGTTTATGATGGGTAAAAATGACGTCAATTATCATTTTCGGCTTACGTATCGGAAAATAGGCGTATAAGTACTTGTTTCGACCGGATTTTCAAAAGAGTTACCCCATAAGGATATTTGCAACGTCCGTTTTTTGAAAAAAAATCGTTACGACAGGTAAAAATGACGTCAAATATCTTTTTCGGTTTACGTATCGAAAAATAGGCAAATAAGTACTTATTTCGGCCCAATTAGATAGTTTCTTATAATTTTTCAATAAAATTATTTAATATTTATGAGCGTTAATGAATTAAACAGTGAATTAAACATTAAAATAGTGAATTAAAAGTTAAAATGGTAAATTAACAAAAACTGGATGCTACCATGTGGAAAAAAACTTATAAAATGATGAACTTAACGGAATTTAACAAGAACTTAACGGAATATGCTACGGCAATTAGATAGTGCATAAACTAGATGCTACCATGTAGAATTTTCTTAAAAAAGTGCTACCACTGGCATTTCATTAAAACTGGATGTTACCATGTGGAATTTCCCAAATAATAATCTCACATGAGTTTGAAAATTTGAAATGAATAAGATTAACTACCAAAAAAAGTATGAAATAAGACACTTTTGAACTTATTTTTATTTATAAGCTTCTGACTCCCCAAAGTTAGGTTTGAATTAGTTCGCACTTACTAATTGCGAACAGAGAGCAAAAGTCAAAAAAAGTCAAGGGGTCTATTCGTAGTAAGTAATTGAGAACAAAGAGGACCCCTAGTCAAACATGGTCAAACAGTGGGTTATTACTAAATCGAGTCAACAAAAATCTACCACGTAATCGGCCGCTGTTAATAAGAGCGGCCGATTGAGTTGACTTTTATTGAATTTTCGACTTTTGTTAAATTTGGATGTTAATGGTAACAGCGGTCGATTATTGACCAAGTTCCTTTTGATCGCAGTTACTAACTTTTTTTGACCTTTTCTCTTTGATCGCAATTAGTAAGTGCGAACTAATCCGAAGCTAGTTTTAGGGAGTCAGACGCTTATAAATGAAAATAAGTTTAAAAATATCTTATTACGTGCTCTTTTTTTTTATGAAATCACTCATCTATTTCAAATTTTTAAATGAGTTATTACAAGTGGACATTTGGGCTTTACATAAAATGGATTTCCCTACATAGAATGAGACCCAAAAACCCAACAAACTCTCCATGTGACCAATTGTGTGCCTCACCAAGCAATCTATGTGCATTAACAAGAAACACAAACTTAGTTAGGATGCTTGTATAGTTGTATCTAAGTTGTGTTTGTATGACAAAATGTTGATTAGCTATTATATAGCTTTAGCTTCCTACATTCATTTGTATAAATAGATAGCTCCAACTCCCATTGTATTTTAAACAATCCAATTAATAAAAGATTGTTTTTTCAAGATTGAATTGAGAGTTGAAACATACTTGCTAGCCCCTTGCAATTATTACAAAGGAACAATCCCCAACAACATCCTTGTAATTTACTCGTTTTCATTTAAACAGCCTCCAACTTCGTTTATCCTCAACAACAGCCACCAAAGTATCAAAAGTGACATCGAAACAGCCACATTGCCCCAGCTCCACTAAATGACCAGTTATAACCCATTTCTTACCTTTGACTCTTCCTCATGACTGTTGACCAAAATTTAAAAAAAAAACATTGTAACCATAGTTAAACCCTTAACCCAAACCCCCAACTACCTTCTTGTTTTTTACTGATTTACCACCCAAAACGTTCCAAAAATCGCAATAACTTCCTTCATCCTTCAACTGTTCACTGTCAACAACCTCCATTGAAGGTAACTTCTTCTTTCATTCTCTTTTCTTTATGTATTGGTGTTTGTTTATCAATTTACGTGAATTGTGGTGTTTCAAAATCTTCGTAGTTTAGGGTTTTGCTTTTGAATTTTGCTTGAATTTTGCTGTTGGTTGATTTTTTTTTCTTTTCTATATATTCAGATGTATAACTGTGTGAAGCTCAGGGTTTTTTATGGTGGTCAATTTGTTAATGAACAAAATGAGGTCCTTTATGTTAATGGTTCTGTTCATGAAGGTATTATTTGTTAATTTTGGAAAGTAAGTAAGAGCATGTACTCCTTAACTTATTTTTGGAACATATTATTTATTTTTATTGGAATTAAATTAGATGAATCAAGTTCGACTAGATTAACAATTAACAAAATCAGATCATAACCAATTAGATTAGACAAAGTGAACATGTTCTAAATATGGTATAAAAAATGTGTAAGAAATGTATGGATGAAAATAAAATGTAAATTAAATATAAAATGAGAATTAAAGAAATAATTGAATAAGATGAAAAAAAAAGCTAATATTTTAGGAACAAAAGGAGTAAGAAGCAGTGCAGGCAAAAAGTAGGCATTGAAGCAAAGGTATTGTTGGCGTAAGGGACTTAGATTGAGATTTCCACTTTGTATAAATAAGAGTGCGTCGGTGTACCTGTTCATGAAATCTAGACTGTTACAAATAGCTATCACTTTTTTAATTTTAAAAATGGAGAATTGGATCTTGAGCAATTGCTTTCGTATAAAGAAGCATTTAATTAGATTTCCTTTCCGTAATGTGAACGTAAGACTTTGGACTAACGCCATACCCTCCCCTCTTCCTATCTCCATATTTAACCGACAATATGCCGAGTTGAAGCCTATTTTTGCTGCACTGACAATGACAATTTGTTAAAATTTAAGAAACGTGAATAAATCTTAAAAAAAAAAAAAGAAACCTGAATAAAGTGATATAAATTTATAAAATATTTGAAGTCATGATTAAAAATAGAAGTAAAAAAAAATTGATACAACAAATTAAAATAAAAGAAAAATTTTATGAGACAAAAATGTGCAACTTTTGTATTATGGCATAAGTATAACATACTCCTAAGTTTTAAGTAGTTAAGCCTTATTGTAAAAGGCCTTTTGATCATCTAAATTTTCATTGAAGTCACTTTTTTTAAACAAAAAAGTTTGGATATGATGAAACTAATGTTGAATGTACATTCAAATGTGAGAAAAAACTTAATATAATTGATCAAACTTCAAACTAGTATGAGCCTTTTTGGGACAGCAGATCTTGGGTAAGACCGTCTTAGAATAAGACGCGGCTCAATATGGAGCCCATCTGCTTTTTCTATTTCTCTGAGCATTTTTCAATTTTACTCTTAAAGGTATTAATTTTGACCTTAAAGATATCAATTTTCAACGTAAGTTAATACTTAAATATGTCAATTAAAGTAAAAATTTCAATTTGAACCTATAAGTGATCAATTTTAATGTTAAAGTGATCAATTTCTATCTAATATAATTGACAGTGATAAACATTGAATTGTATGTTGTTATATAGTTCTTTTATTTTGTTTATAATTGATATAGTTAACATCATACTCCCTCCGTTCCAGTTTACTTGTTTCATTTCCTTTTTTGGCAATTCCATACTACTTGTCCCATTTCCTTTTTTGGCTATCCTTTTTTTACCTAAATACCCCCACTTTTCCAATTCCCAATACTCCACTACCACCTTTACAATTAATTTAATCAATTAAAATACCCAACTACCACCTTTTAAATGGACCCCGCTACTACCTTAAAATCCTTGACTAGTCAAATGGAACGGAGGGAGTATTAGAAACAAGATAAAGTCATAATTGATGCATGTTTGGTAATAATTGACAAGTTAACATCATAACAGAAACAAAGATAAGGTCATAATTGATGCATGTTTGGTAATGATTGACAAAGGGGTCTTTGAGGGTGTGCGAGGTGATCGACCGCACAGGGCCCCTTTTCTCCAGTATATGAAAATGTTAATCAAAAAAAAAAGAAATATGTTAAATTTATTAATAAAATAAATATATTTACTACTCCCTCCGTTCTTATATGTGTGTCCTATTTGAAAATTTCACACATATTAAGATAGTGAGAATCTTTGTTGATTGTGAGTATTATTTTATTATAATAGTGGTGTAAATTAATGATTGTATTGGTATTATGAGAGAGAAAATATAAATTAATTATTATATATGGGATATTAGAAGAGAGAGGGGGATATTTTATTATAATAATGGTGTGAATTAATGATTATATTGGTATTATGAGAGAGAAAATATAAATTAATTATTATAAATGGGATATTAGAAGAGAGGAGGAGGTGAAAGGAGGGTATCAAAACTTTCCATTTTAGGAAATGGGACAAACATATGAAACTACCCGTTATAGTAATGTGGACAATAAAAAAAGAACGGAGGGAGTATAATTAAGGCGCAAAATATTAATTTTGCACAGGGCCCTAAATTGTTCAAGACGGCTCTGAATTGATATTGTTAAGTTTAACACTTGCAGTTATATTGTGTTTTTTGTATTGAATTTTTTTTACTTTTTGCTGGTTAAAATTCATCCATAAAATTCATATTGTTAAGTTTAACACTTGCAGATTCATTTATTGGTTAAAATTCATCCATAAAACGATAAAATAATAATATTTTATTAACTTAGTTCTCAAATTGTGAAGGGAACCATATTTAGGTTTAATAAGCATTGACCATTGATTATTAACTCTAAATATATATAATCATGCATTTTTAAAATTTAATTTATAAAATTATCTATCACTTTATTAGATTAACTAATAAGATTATTATCTCAAAAAAAACTAATAAGATGATTGAATATAAGTTGATCATACTTTTATGTTAAAAATTGATTTAGGTTTACAGCGGTTCGATTAAAAATGGTTCGGGTTAAGTCGGATCAAAAACGGTTTCGAGCATGATATGGGCCGGATATGACTCAGTTCGATCACAATTAGATTTGGGTAATCTCGGGTAACAATTATATGTTGGTTATAATAACTGGTTGCAGTTCGGGTTCAAATTTTCCATTTCGGTGTTCAATTGGTTCAGGTGCAATTTTGGTTCGGGTAATGTCGGTTCCGTAAGCACTATAAAAGAAATGTATTTTGGGTCAGATAATTTTCGATTTCGGATTGAATTTTTGGGTCGGGTCACATTTAAACAGCTCTAGTTGATTTTGGCAACCAAACACTTGAGCTGATAGTTGAAGCCTTAAAATATAATTTATACTCTATCATCTATTTGATTACCATTGTTAGATATATTTGGGTGTAGTCCAAAGGGATGACCACATTTGTGAAAGAGTCAAGACACTAATACAGTTATATATAGGAGTGTTCACCGATCCATACCCGAACCGGACTAGACCAGAAAATCGGAATTTCGAATATGCTAAGATCAGACCGAATCTAGTCTGGTCTAATCCGGATTCCTTCTGACGTCTAGGTTTAAACCAATTAGACTGGAAATAATTTTTGATACTAAAATAACATAAAAGATGGAAGATTTTAAAATAATTTAGCAAATTAATTTTTATAATATTAAAATATTTAAATTAAAAAATTATTTTGTGTTAGAAATAAAAATATTTAAAGACCTTTAAATAAGTATATACATCATCATCATCATCCTACCCAGTGTATCCCGCTCATAGAAAACTATGGATAGGGTCTAGGGAGGGAAGGACGACGACAACTCATACCCATGAAGGAGACCGCGACCAAAAGGAGTCCCCCGACTCAAGAAAATTATGTAAATAAGTATATACATAATAATCGTAAATATTATTCCCCTTCAAAATTATTTTTATGTACATGCAGTCTCATCCGGTCTAACCTGGATTTATCCGGATTTAGACTTGACCGAACCGAAACCTTGATAAGTAATATCCGGAGACCGGACCGGATGCAAACGATCTGGTCCGGACCGCCAGTCCGATCTCATTTTGCATGCCCCTACTTATAGCACACGGGCACCAAATCAAGCTAGGTCGAGCAGCGTTAAGTTGGATGGGTGTAGGCTTTACAGTTTTTATTGACACTTTCTTGAACACATAATAACTTAATCACTCACATTATCATCAATTCTATAATTTAAAAGACTACCATAAAGTAGGAACATTCATGGGTTCGGGTCTGAGTTTGGGTCTATTTCAATTAGACTTGGAGATAGATCTTGAATGAAAGCTTTAAAAGAGGTATTCAACAATGAAAAACAAGATGAAATTATAATGCAAAGATGAACACAAGTGTTATGAGGTATCTTGGATACCTCCCCCTCAAATGTAGTTTTATTATAAATGATTTAACAATACACGTATAATAAATCTCCCTTATCTTGAGAACAATCCTCTCAAGATCACAAATGCTAAGACAAAGTAAGAACACTCTCAAGTTTCTAACACTATATAGCCTCTCAAACAATATGTGCGTTTTTTTGTGGTGATTTGCCCTATGAGTGATGTTTCCTATTTATAGTAAGGAATACATCATTTTAGAACCACACATTCAATCACCATCCGGGGCGGAGCAAAGATTTTTGGAGGCCTTATATGTTTGCGATGCCTTTCAAATGGGGGCCTTCATTATATCAAAAGATAAAAAATTTTCCACACAAAAAAAATAAATCAAAACAAAATGTATTGTGACATTATATTGCAAAATAATTTCAATTATAAAAAAGTTTACACTACAAATTACTTAAAACATATTGCAAAGGATTGGACACATAGTTATTAAAATCTCGATTCTAATGTATGATTCCACGATCATGCGATCCAAAAATACGCAACCGATTCGGATCGTAGGTTGGATCTTATTTTGGTATAATCATGCGATCCTACGCCGATCCGACAAGGGTAGTTTTAATTGTAAAATATTTTCATATAATCCGGATTTCACTTATATATAAATTAATACATATATTTAAAATAATTATATCAATACTTTCATAAAATTCAAGATTTTCTTAATTTGTAGTTTAAAGTGATTATTAAATTTAGGAAAATTTGCCAATAATAATCCCAACTATCACCCGTTGGCAAAAAATAATCCCAACTATCCATTATTTTTTAATAAGCCTAACTATTCATCGAATTTGTTCAAAACAGTCTCACTCAATCCATGACAGGTTGCAGCCGGTTTCTTGTGATTAATTTTTTTTACTCACCTTCATCAAATAAGAAGATGTACCCTTTCATCTTCAAACTAATTTACTCTAGCAAGTTCAAAAACCTCATTAAACTCTCCTTCATCCATTGATGAGCAAGTTCATACGCATCTTAAAATTGATTTTGTGCTTCTGGGCTGCTGAGATTTGTGAAAATTTGTGCAAATTCATTGAATCTTAAAGGAATGAAGCTTTTAGAGCTTTAGCATGAGTAAAGTTTTTTAATGAGAGTTTTAGGGTTTGTTAATGGAGGAAAAATGAATGAAGAAGAAGATGGAGTATGATCAAGATGAAGGACATCTTCTTATTTGATGAAGGTGAGTTAAAAAAAAGGTAAAAAAAATTAATCACAAAATACCTGATGCAGCTGGTCATGGAGAGAGTGGGACTGTTTTGAGCAAATTCGATGAATAGTTAGGATTATTAAAAAATAATCAATAGTTGGGATTATTTTTGGCCAACGGGTTATAGTTGTGATTATTTTTGGCAAATTTTCCTTAAATTTATTCTTTTTTCAAATTTAATAGATGAAGTCAAATACATTTTACTTGTACCTTAAAACATTGAAAAAGAACAAATTTAATTCATAATTTGTAACACCCCGACCCCTCGGACCGCCGATGACTACTCAGGGAGACTGTAGACCAATCCCACAAACCAACACAAGTCTTTCTAGCGCACTTTGGCCTCACTCGTGCGCACCCGAAAAAACTTCTCAGAAGGTCATCCATCCTAAGATTGCTCCCCACCAAGCACGCTTAACTGTGGAGTTCTTAGCAAATGGGCTTCCATGAAATGAAGATGCACCTTGTTGATGTGAGTGATCAATCCCTTTTCAAGCTAAATCTAGCGTACCACATAATTAGTAATCCAAACCACATTAATGTATATTTTTAGGATCACGCGATCCTACGATCAGATTCTACCGATTTCGATCAGATTCATATTTAAGGCCCTTTATTTCTAAGGCCCTAGGCGGTGGGCTACCCCTCTTATGCTCAAAACCGGCACAAATCACCATTAAACACAATTATCACCCTACAATTAACATATTAATAAGTATGACATTAATCAACACAAAAAATCAATAATAAGGACATAATACTACCCTTTCAATACCTTTACACGACATAGAAACTAATCCAAGGAGGACTACTCGAACGAGCTTCATAATGCTCGAACAAGCAGGTTGATTGTTTGAAATCTACCTGCTGCTGCATTATCTGCTCGAACAAGCCATATAGTTCTTGAACGACCAACTGCCCTATTGCCTATTGTTTTGTTCTTTCTTGTTGCCTCGATCAAGCAACCTTCAACCCATGCCTAGACTCGTTTAAGGCATGATTCCCACCTTTTATGGAGCCTCATTTGCCCCACGTTAAACACCTCATGAACAAAATCAAACCTTAAACCATTTACTCTCAAGACATCTTCACCATCCTCCCCAAATGTACATGATAAAGCATGTTCAATAATATGATTAAAGTTATAGCTGGTCTTGGGCGAGACCGTCGCAAATTGAGACAAGAGTGGACCGGCCCAATTCGCGCGCCTTACATGCTTTGTCTCTTTTTTTCCATTTTCTGGGCATTTTTTCAATTTTAATCTTAAAGGTATCAATTTTGATCTTAAAGATATCAATTTCAACGTAGAGTAGTACTTAAAAATATCAATTAATCAATTTAAGTAAAAAACTTCAATTTGAAACTATAAGTGATCAATTTTAACGTTAAAGTGATCAATTTCTACCTAATATAATTGACAGTGATAAGTATTGAATTGTAATAGAAACAAGATAAGTTCATAATTGATACATGTTTGGTAATAATTGGCATTGATAAGTATTGAATTGTATGTTGTTATGTAGTTCATTTATTTTGTTTATTTTTGATATAGTTAACGTCATAACAGAAACAAGATAAAGTCATAATTGATGCATGTTTGGTAATAATTGATACTGTTAAGTTTAAAACTTACAGTTACATTGTGTTTTTGTATTGAATTTTTTAATGTTTTTTTTTTTGTTTCTGAAATCTATGCTTTTAATATGTAAAGTGATACTAATAAGATTAAAATTTATGAAATTAAAACCATATTGCCTGTACTTTTTTATGACTATCTCATACAAGACTTGTTGAAAATCAGCTCCTCTTGTATGGACAGTCTCACTAGTACTCTTATTATGTTCCATAAGATATGAACCATCATGTTGCATTGAATAAAAGTACTTGTATTGTACGATGTTTTTAACACTATTATTGATAGTATTATTTACCATTCATTCATTGAATGATAAAATAATAACATTTTATTAACTTCGTTCTCAAATTGTGAAACAAAACCCATATTTTGGTAGAAATTGAACAGTTTAACGCCTTAATTGATCACTTATAGGTTTCAATTGAAATTTTTTACTTTAATTAAATATGTTTAAGTACTATTTTACGTTGAAATTGATTATTTTAAGGTCAAAATTGATACTTTTAAGGTCCAAATTGAAAAATTCCCAGAAAATGAAAAAAAGCAATATGGAGGACAAACCGTGCGCGTGCAGTACACACGCCTAACAATGGGCCGGTCCAGATCTCATCTTAGAATAGGACGGTCTCGTCCAAGTTTTTATGTTAAAGTTATCATCATTTTCACGAGTATTGTAACTTGCACTGACAGATCCATTACTTTTTTGTGGACCCCGACTCTGATCCTTAGGGTATGAAAATTTTGAACCCTAACCTAAACTCGTCAAGTTTAGGATCATAAATGGATTTTGATTTAATTATTCGAAAATATCTGAAGTTTAGAATAAAAAAAAGTGTTTAAAAATAAAAAAAAAGATAACAAACATTAGTATATATAGTTACAAAAGAAATCATTCTTATTATATATATTTATAAATTATATTATACTTACTCCTATTCAAAGTTAATGTTCAATTTGTTTTTCGCACATTTGTTAATGCACTAATTCAATTCATAATATTTTTAATTGTTTATAATTAAAAATTATAAATATTAATTATTAATAACTTTCACATTGAGACGAATAAAACTAAATTTTACTTGGCTATATTTAAACTTATAGATTAAGAATAAAACACAAATGAATTTGAGATAGTATAAAAAAATAAAGAAAAAGTAGAGGAGTAAATACAAAGGTATATTTCAAATCAAAAAAATCCATTCAATTTGTTTATAGGCATCACATTCTCATCCTTGTTCGTCTCACTCTCACACTCTCCTTTTATCACTCCCTTTTTCCTTCTCCCTTCTTTTTCTCTTCCCCTTTCAAAACCAATTCAATTTGGCTCTCAGTAGAATAGCAGCATCAAAAAGTAGAATCAGATCAAGAGAAGGAAAACAATGGAGCTTTTCTACATTCTTGTATTTGGTGCACTTGCTGCTGTTGTTGCAACATTAGAACTCAGCAAAACTAGTAAAGATCGCGTCAATACATCCTCTGCTTTCAATTCTTTCAAGAACAATTACTTGCTTGTTTACTCTCTTATGATGGGTATTCCTTTTTCTTCTCAGATCTGTCTTAAATTTTTCCAGACGACGTTTTTTGCATTTTCATTATCATTCCTATTTTTATTGTTTATTGAAAACCCATAATTTTGATTGAACAAATTTAGATCTTGGGTGTAGATTTCTTTTCTTTTTTTTTTTTGAGTTGGGTCGATTTATTATGTTTGAAATTCAAATGGGTTAGTAAGTAATCACTTAGGACTGTAAATTTAATTTGGTGATTGATCTATTATTGTGCAATTTTTCTAAGAAAAAATTGATTAAACTAGCTAGACATTCTCTGGATTTATATAGCTGTGTTGGGTATATTATTATTTTTATTAGTTTAGTGAATAGAAAAATGATTGAAATTGAAATGGGTTTGCAATATCCATTCACTGTGTTTTAATTTTGATAATGGATCTAATTGTGCCATTAATAAATGAATTAAACTAGATAGACATTCCCTAAATTTATTTAGCTGTATTATTGGGTATATTATTATTATTTTTTGTTAGTTTAGTGATTGAACAATGATTGGAATTTAGGGTAAGTAAATAATCACTCAGGAGTTGGAACTGTGAGTTCAATTTGGCAATGGATCTATTTTGTGTATTTGTATTTTTTTGGATTAAACTAGTTAGACATTCTCTGTGTTGAGTCTATATTAATTTCTGTTAATCAAGTTAATAGAGCAAATAATTGAGCTGATTTTAAAATGAAATATTGGTAACAGCTGGGGATTGGCTACAAGGTCCATATGTGTATTATCTTTACACTACTTATGGTTTTGGCAAGGGTGAGATTGGGCAGCTCTTTATTGCTGGGTTCGGATCCTCCATGTTGTTCGGGACGATTGTTGGATCCCTTGCTGATAAACAGTATGTTTACCCCATTATTGATTCTTAAGCTTTGTTGGTTCTATGGCTGATTTACCTTTGGTGTTTTCAGGGGTCGTAAAAGGGCATGTGTAACTTATTGTCTTACCTATATTATGAGCTGCATTACTAAGCACTCTCCACAATACAAAATTCTAATGATTGGCCGTATTTTGGGAGGCATTGCCACATCCTTGCTATTTTCGGCCTTCGAGTCGTGGCTTGTTGCCGAGCACAATAAGGTGAGGATTGATTTTCGTTGAGTAGAATTTCATTTTGTGGTTGTGGACATGACCAGTGGCTGATCTAGGATTTATATTAAGTGGTGTCAAAATGTTAGAACTAAAGTCAATCTTAAAATCGATGTTATATAAAATAAAATCTACATTATATAAATTCAATGCATTTTTAAATTTATTCAAATAATCTAATAGTTCATTAGAGTAAACGAAAAAACCTAGCAAAAGTCTATGATTTAACCGTCTCTTTGTTCAATAATAGTTCTTAATGAGTTTTATCTTGAGTTAAAATATCTTAAGCTATGTTTGTTAATTTTTAAAAGGAAGGAGCGAATAATGTGCAAAAGGCAATTAAATTATCTAGTCATAATTCTTTACGTTTGTTTCGTTCAATTGCTGTTTTATTAATCTTAATACTGCATTGTTTTCTGCAGAAAGGATTTGAACAGCAATGGCTTTCCGTGACATTCTCCAAGGCTATTTTCCTTGGCAATGGTTTAGTTGCCATTTTGTCTGGATTATTGGGGAATCTGCTTGTTGATACTTTTGGGTTAGGTGCGGTTGCTCCATTTGATGCCGCATCTTGTTTCCTTGCAATTGGTATGGTAATCATAATAACTTCGTGGGGCGAAAACTTTGGGGATGCTTCAGACAATAAAGATTTGCTTACACAGTTTAGGACTGCTGCTGTTGCTATTGCTTCCGGTAAACTGCTATCACCTGCTTTCTTTTGCCTAGTTCATTGAGTTCATAGTTTTTGTAGTTAATTGTTGCATGATTCTTCGCCCATGTGTTGCTATTGTAGCCGTTGTGGCTGGTATAGAGGCGTGTTGCCAGATTGTTATCATGATGCATCTTGTTAATTGTTATCATGATGCATTTTTACTCAAAAGGTCATACCTCATAACTTCACATGCTCTACTACTAATTCTGTAATTTGAAGGAATATGGGCTATGGTGAAGCAACACAACCTAGTCATTATTTTGTACCAATTGAAGAAGTTGTGTCTAGTATCGATAAATTTGGGCTTGTATGCAAGACTCACACATGAGGAAAGTTGACTGGACACAAACCCGATGAGGTTCCATCCTAAAACCAAATGGTATTAGGAGTAGCCCTGGCCCATCAAGTATATATGATAGTGAATCTCTCTCTAATTCTTCGATGTGAGATCGTATGTGGGTTGTTTTCCAACAATTGAAGCTCTCTTTTTATTGATCGGCTTCTCTTTGCTATAATCTTACCTCTAGTTTGTTATTTTAGGCCATCCATTCTCCATTTTGCTGTGTTTATCTGGCACTGCTTGGAAGCTGGCTAATATATATTCGCTTTTGTGATAACAGATGAGAAAATTGCATTGCTGGGCGCCATACAGTCCTTGTTTGAAGGTTCCATGTATACATTTGTATTTCTTTGGACTCCTGCTTTGAGCCCAAATGACGAAGAAATTCCTCATGGTTTCATATTTGCGACATTCATGTTGGCCTCAATGTTGGGAAGTTCCTTTGCATCACGCTTGTTGGCTCGTTCTGCCAAAGTTGAGAGCTACATGCAGATTGTCTTCACCGTCTCTTCTGCCGCACTCATGCTCCCAATTGTGACCAGTGTATGTCGCTTTTGCAACTTTCTGTAATTGGATTCCTGATTCCTTTATACTTAGATTTCATTCGCATTCTTGCTTTTCCCTAACCATTCTCTCTGAAATATATATTCAGTTTCTGGTGGCTCCATCTGGAGAAAAAGGCGGAGGTATCTCGTTTTCTGGTTGCATCCAACTCCTTGGTTTTTGCGTATTTGAAGCTTGTGTGGGTATTTTCTGGCCATCTATCATGAAAATGAGATCACAGTACATTCCCGAAGAGGCACGAAGTACAATCATGAACTTTTTCCGCATACCTCTGAATATCTTTGTTTGCATTGTTCTGTACAATGTAAGTCGATCCTTGGTTCCCAAATTCGAATTCTTTAAGCCAAAGCATAACAATCTTTTTGAAATGATCTGATAATGCGGCTTCTTAACTAGTGATAAGATGCTAATGGCTGATTCATTCCTTGTTAATTTCTGTGTTTATTCAGGTTGAAGCGTTCCCCATAACGATCATGTTTGGCATGTGTTCTATTTTCCTCTTTGTGGCATCGATATTGCAGAGGCGCCTTTTGGTTATTGCAGAAAGTCAAAAACCAAGTAAGTTTTAAATTTTGCATTGCTTGTTCACACTAATATGCATCGAGCGAGCTTTATTGATTCAGCATGATTTCTGATGCAGAACCACAAGAATGGTCAGCAAAGGAAAGAGACCCGGAAGCAGAGCCACTTAACGAGTGATTTACGAGTAACTATGAAATTAGGAGACACACAATTCGATATTGATCCGTCTACATAATTGTCGCTAAATAAAATGGTGTATTTGTTGGAAGATGACTATTCGGTGGAAATTACTTGATGGTCGTCATGGTTGCTGCAGACGAGGCTGGATACTGGGAAAAAAGAGCTGCACTTATTTTTGAGTAGCATTAAAACAGTGTGTATGTGAAATTAGGATGAATTTTGAGAAAGTAGTATTCCAATTCTTCTCTATTACTTTATTATTTACCAAATTATTTGTAGTAGTAGCAGAATTGTGATTTATGAATGTTCTATTTATTTACTGGTATATCCCTGTTTGTATTAATATTAATACAAGTATAAATGTTGATGATTATTTATCCTTAATTCATGGCTGTTCTATGTTTCATACTCTTCAACATTTTATGATTATACAAAGCGTGATTCTTAGACTGCATATTATGATTATCGACTGTATGGATTAGACTTAATTTTATGACTACTAAAAACTGTCGCAATCTAAAGTACGTGTTTGGCAAATGATTGTTGTTTAGCGAAATATCTCTATTCTTAACTTACATGAGCTCCTATTATGCTCTAGAAATACATGCATAACAATTTAGAATTTGGTGTCAAAATAGTTACAAGTTAGTTCGATATGTCTTTTTAAAAATTAGGTTTATGTTTGAGAGGGCTTAAGTCCACTCAATATATCAATGGTTTTTTTTATTTTTTTTTTAAATTTCACGTGGTAATTCTGAATTATCGATTTTTCTATGTAGTAGACAAGAGTTTTTTTTATTCACGTGGTGACCTTAAGCTTTCAATTTTTACACATGGCAGAAATAAGGGAAGTATTTTTTTAACTTTATGCTATGTTTTCCAAACATAATGATCTATTTTCAAAAAATTAGACGTCGCGGTAATCCTAATAGGCCGCGTATTCATAATCGATTTAAACTAAGTAATTAATTTAACCAAAAAATTAATGTTTTTTCTACCACATAGAAAAAGAAGGAAGCTCAGGATCACCATGTGGATTTATTGTATACCATGTGGAGAAGCCAAAAACTTAGGGTCATCAAGTGAAATTTCCATTTTTTTTATTATCGTTAAAAGTTTAAATATAATTTCTTTTATTAAGTTTTTCTATGATAATGGATTAATGTATACCTTATAAGATTTCATTGAGGAAATCCATAAACAAAAAATTTGACATATATTTATAATTTTTTATCCTGAAATCAAATAAAAAATTAAACGAAATCTGAAAATAATAATTATGACAAGTTGAGTCATGATTGTATTTCACATATAATTATAATTTTTCGATCATGAGTTAATATTTGGAGCTACAAATTTATTAACTTACTAATTTTGGTAGAGTTCAAATTAGTTAGGAATCGGAGTAAAATAATGAGTATAAGTTATTTTGTAATTAAAGTTGCAAGAAGATAATCTAGATTTGTGAAAAGGTGCAACATAAATGCTTGATTGAAAATGGAGAAGTGTCCTTCCGTCTCATTTAATTTGTAGTATTTTTCATTTTAGTCAGTCCTACTTAATTTGCATTATTTTTATTTTTGAGTGATGACTCATCACTTTCTTTTAATCTCATTCATACATTTTAACTCTCTTTTAATTTAATCTACACAATTCATTCACTCTCTTCATTTATTACCATATTCTTAAAAACTACACTAGTTCTCTTTGATGCAAATCAAAGAGGACAGACTGGTATTGACAAAGAGTCCCATCCTACTTCTAGTAAATAGTAATTATCAAAGACTAATTCTTGTTCATGGATAGTAAAATCACATCATAACCCATGTTAGCTTGTTTCCTTTAGATGGGTGCTTGCCCATGTGCTACTTATAATTAATTGGTTTCCAACCTTATATCATTTGCAACTCAAAAAGTCATTTTCTACCCTAACTTCTCAAGTTTCCTAGCTTCCACAGTTCCACTACATATGGTCTTCTTCTATAGACTGCTTTTAAAAACCTAGGAGATCTTCACTACTCACTCTTCTCCTCTAATTGCATTACAAATGTCTAATCCAAATCCTCAAAATCATGGCTTTTCAAAAAAAAAAAAAAAAAAAACTAGTGGGAAGAAGTTATTAACGAAGAAATGATGAGAGAACTCCCTTTTACAGAAACGATACGCCAGATTAGATGACAAAGCCACTAAATATATCAACACTACACCACAGGGTTAAGCCTAAATAACACCAAGACCTAAAAGTCAAAAAAAAAAACTTAGGTAAAACCACAAGTCAGCTCACCAACTACACCTAATACTCTCTGGCACACCAAAAAGACATACTCCCTCCTATTCAGCAAGATTGTCCCATTTCCATTTTGGGTCAAGTCAGCTCAAATGTCCCATTTCCTTTTTTGGCATGTAATTTTTACCCTTATACCCTTATAACTTCTTCCTATTTACAATTTTAACCTAAATTATCCCTTATTAATTTCCACCAATATACTTTATCTAACTTAATTAATCTAACTTAAAATTAAACTAACTCTCTTCTTTTTTAACCCAACCCACCCCTTTAAACCCTACCTCCCTCAAACCCTAAGTCGACATTTTCATTACTCCTTCATCTTCTTTGAGTTTCTGGAAATTTCCCTCCTTTATCTTCTCCACTGTTCATCTTCTTCAATCATCCCTCCTTCTCGACTGTTCATCTTCAGTCCTCCCTCCTTCTCGACATTTCTTTAACCCTTGTCACCCACAATGAACCCTAACTCACCCATGAAGAACCCTAACCCTAAGTCGCCATTAAAGTCACCCCTGAAAAACCCTAAGTCTCCATCTTCTTCGAATCTGATTATTTGTAAATCCCCTTACAAATCCCCTTATAAATCGCCATGTTCTTCGAATTTGGGTTTTAATGATGGAAACCCTAGATCTGAGTCCTTAAATTTTGACTACTATGAAGATTCAACCTCTGTTGAGACTAGTCCTAAATGGGGAAGAGAGCTTGACTCTGAAGGTGAGCCAATCTACACTCCTGACCTTTTTGATTGGGAGAACCATGAATATACCTCCGTTGATGCTGTTTTTTCGAATACTGATTGTGAAGAAGAAGATTGGCTTGATAAGCTTGGTCCTTTCTCAAGTGAGTTTCTTTTCTTGTGGGTGCATGTGGTTTTTGACTGATGATGATGGTTGTTTGAGTCGTTTTTTATGCATTTTTAAAACTTGCTCTATGAACTTTTAGTGAGAGCATTATTTAGCCACCTAAAATCGAATCTATTTGGGGTTTGGAATAATTTCTGACTTTAAAGTGCAAAGATTGGTTCGATTTTATCACTCTATGATTTTAAAAAACATTAAGTACCTGAGAGTAAGGCAAACAACCCACCATTTTCATTTCTCTGTGTAAATATACAAGTGTTTCATTTTAAACAACACAAAAATTTTTACACTGTTGTTTACTTCTGAAACACCCACATTTTAAGATCCCAAAAGTGTGTCCTAAAATAAATGGAATGCCATTTGAGGTCCCAAAAGATTGGCTTTGCTGTTTGCTGGTGTTTTGCTGTTTGTTGTTTGCTGGTGGTTTTGCTGTTTGTTGTTTGCTGGTGGTTTGCTGTTTGCTGCTGGTTGCTTGCTGGTTTTTTGTTTGGCCTTGCTGTTGTGCTTGCTGGTTTGTTGTTTGCCCTTGCTGGTTTCTTCACCCAAAATTTCTGATTTATCTGTTTATAGCCCTGTTAGTTCTTCATCATTTATTGTTGTTGGTTAGCTGTTGTTGATGCAATCATAGTCCCCTGGTGAATGTCTCTTGTATACCCAATCATTTCCACAAGCTGGTTCATTGTGTCTGTGTTTAGTCTTGAAAATATGAATTGAAGTGTATCAAGCACCAATTGTTTGTCAACACTCAAATAGTCTTGCAATGTGCCCTCTCTTGCTGCTTTTGACTTGTTCATATGAGGAATGTGATAGTCAAAACCTCCTTGTCTTTTCATTACCTCAATCATACAAGCTTGTAAAGTTATGAAAACAAACCTAAGACATTGGGGACTGAGGTTGTCAAATGCATTATTTACAGCCATAAGTAATTGAGTGACACTATATGCTGCTTTCTGATACTGTAGTGCTTGAATCGATCTAAAAAACCCTAAGTCTAACACATTCATATCAGGGGAGTTGGGTGGTTGTTGAACAAGTTGAATGTAGAACCCATCTTTCATTGCTTCATGTAAAAATTTTGTGTCGTTTGGTGCTATATGTGGCTTCGCATTGTCTTGTTGCACATAAATGTGCTTAGATAGATTGGGTGGCCACTTAGCTCTAATACTTGGTAGAACATTTGTGATTAACATATGCCTTATGTGTTCTTTGGTGATGGATTGAATTGGTTTTGTTTCTAATTCCCCTCTGTAGAAACGTATAGAGACAATGAAGTGTAACAAGAGGGGGGGGGGGTGAATTGTTACTTGTTCCCGTTAGAGTATTTTCGCCCTTTACTTGCGGAATCATGAATAAGGAAAATACTCAAAACAAAATTAAAAGAAAACTTAAAGAAACACAAAGAATTTAACGTGGGAATAAGAACCACGACCCTCTAGGGATTTCGATTCTCTATTATTTTATGTAATTTAATTCTCTATTACATAAAATATATTTCTCCTTCTCCTTCTCTTCTTCTTCTCGGTTTCTTTCTTGTTCCTTTTCTCGATTCTCCTTCTCTTTCTCTCTTCTATTACAAAGAATAAGTGATCACTTCCCCCTTAGACTTACCCAAGTCTAATTACAAATTCTCTCAAAAACCCATACAAGATAAATTTTCTAAATTGGATGAACAAACAAAGATAGCACAAGGAAATATTTTGGAATTAATTTTCGATTAAGAACACTCAAAATTTTCCTTTTCTTGATTCTTGAAACTCACGAAATTTTGGGCACAATTTTTCGGAAATTGTTTTTCTCTCAATGTTGATCACCAAATGTTTGTGCCGGTTAGAAAAATGCTTTTATAATCTTTTTAGAACAAGTTATGCCATAAACCCATAATCTATAGATAAGGGATTAGTGGGCATTGACCGTGAGAAGGAAATAACTTCCTTGGTGGTTATTCAAAGTCAATCCTTGACTTTAGCTAAAAATAGCCATTTTCAAGAGACTTTTTAGGAGTTAGTTATTTTAATTCTTAGATTAATTCCTTGTGCTTCCTTGTTTATTAACCGTACAACAAAACTAAAATATAGAAAAATAAACTCAAGACTTTTTCTAAATTAATTTTGTTGACTTCTCTTCTGACCGGATTCTGGAGGAACAACGTACTGTCTCTATCTGCAACATTCATCAGTTTATCAATATCAGGAACAGTAGACTTGGATTCTACTCTTGACTTCCTCATTGACCTTCTCTACTGACTTTGACTTTGTTGACTTTGACTTTGACTTGTACGATTGCCATTGACCAGTCCTTAGGTATCATCGACGATTACAATAATCGGATATTTAACCTACAAAACAATCTCTAAAATACTTTGTTTGTTTATAATTTGTTAAGTCATCATCAAAACTCAAATGGGCCAACAAATTCCCCCTTTTTGATGATGACAAACTTATAAACAAACTTTGTTAAAAGAACGAGTAAAACTAATAGCTTTGAACATGTTAGAGATTAATCACAAGTTCAAACATATTTAGTAAATTAAATCGTTACAAGTAATTTACCAAATTCTAAAGCAAGCATATTACTCTAAAATATTTTTGGCGAAAATCATGTGATTAAGCATGACTTCAAATTTTTCAATTTTTAAAATAAAACGTGAAACAAAACATAAACATATATAAATACCAAAAACAAAATAAACCAAAAACATAATAATTAAGAAACTTAAAGACATAAAATTAAAAATTAAGAGACACAACAAATCAAGTAATTCTAATTAAGTAATTCAAGAAAATTATGAGTTGTATGAATCAAAGATAAACAAAGTGATATTCAATATAACTCATGTCAAACAACAATTAACCAAATGATCCAAAGTAAAACAGTAAGTCAACATACTCTTGTTTGGCTACTCTTCCCCCTTAAATATATCAAACAGTAAGTTATCAAACTAAGTGTTATGAAGTAAACCAAGAATAGAGAATCAATTATCCAAAGAATTAGCTAAAACGTAAGCATTCACAAGCATTCACAAAAGTTTGTTTGCTACTTCTTCCCCCTTTTTGGCATCAATCAAAAAGTAGGGATATGAATCAAATCACAGCTCTAAGGCAAGCGTTAGACAAATTAAGATAGTAAGCAGCAAACTAAGAAAATAAATGCCCAAACATAAATCGAGAAAGCATGCAAGCAAACATATTAGACCATGGGATAAGAAAATAAGGATGAAATAAAGGATTAGAAATAGTGGGTTAGTAGCATAAGCATAAAAATTAAATCGTTTCGTACCCCAGCTGGTACATTGAACAAAAACAAAAGAAAATCATTGTTTAGAATTACAGACGGTGTGGCCAACAAATCATTAAATTTTTAATTGAAAACAGAAGCAGGAAGGATCAGGCAGCAGTCTCTTCATCAACAAATTCGGTTTGAACCTCCACTGTGTCGAGCTTTGCACCAAGACGTGTTTCCATGTCGGTGAGTTGCTCAGCAATGGTGGATAGGGAGGCACGAACTTCACTTTGGAAAGCACAAAGTTGAGACTGCAGGACATCAAATTTACCGAGTATTAGATCAATAGGAGTTGGAGGAAAGGGTGAGTCATCCCTAGCAAAACCAGTAGGTGTAGGTGAAGTGGGAATTGGTGATGGTGGTGATGATGGAATGTCAACTGGTGTGGGTGAGGCTGGTTTTGGTGAAGGTGGGGCATCGTCAGTTTGTTTGGTAGGGTGACTGGACATAGCTTCATCCTTACCAACCTTAGCTTTTGAAGCAAGCCTCCTACTCTCCCTCGGAGTGATTTTAGAATCCTCCTTAATGGGCTTAGAGACCTCCTCATCACTTGAACTTGAGTCAACCTCCTCAAGTTCCTCCTGCGAAGCTTCCCCCTCAGAAGGAGCTTCCTCCTTATCCTTATTCACCTCTGCCTCTTTAGCACTGGCAGAGGGAACAACACCTTGATCCTCCTTTTTCTTTTCTTTCTTTTCTTCTTCCTCAACCTCCTCTTCATTCTCAACTTCTTCTTCATCAGACACGACCTCCTCAACATCTATGAGGTCTTCTAAAATTCCTTTTTCATTGACAGTTAAATGCAAATTTTTAAGGCACTTAGCGCCTATTTGATTGTTTGCGGACATCGGAAAATGAAGACCCTCAAGCGGTACACCGAACTTCTTAAAAATACATGTTAACAACCCTCCATAACCAATCATAAGACCCTTCTCAACACACTCAGATAAGTGAGACACCATCAAGGACGGAAAATTTATTTTAATATGGTTAGCCATGCAATAGATCAACGTAGCATCGCGTAAATTTACTTCACTCCGCTTAGAGTTGCGGGGCAAAATAAATCTACGAGCGATGTTGTACAGCAATTTGTGTAATGGAGACAACGACATGTGACTAAATCTTCTCTTTTCCTCCTGACCAAGAAATTTTAAGACTGTTTTCTCAGTAATACCCGAAAAGACAATTTTTGACCCTACAAAATAAGTGTCAAAACCAACTGTAGGAACCTCAAACCACTCGCCAATCATCAAACTACTAAACTCAATTTTAATTTCTTTAACAACACTGGAGCAGACACCATTTTCTATAGAAAAGTTTTTAATAAACTCACGCATCAAATTGGGGTATATGTGGTTGCATGAGTAATCGTACATAAGCTTTTCCCAACCCTGATTTTCTAAAATGGCATGAAATTGGGGAAAGAAGGTAGAATCATACCAATATTTGTCAAGTCCAAAGCCGACTGACATTTCCTTAGCTACCTCTTCCGCACTATCAGGATCTATGCGCTTGCTCCGTTTAGGTGGTTTGGATGAAGAAGCACTTTTAGGGGTTCCACGGGTTCGCTTTTCACCGGCATGCATGGATTGTTTTGGTGTATTGGTCTTGGATGGTTCTTGTGAAGATGAAGGTGGAATGTCAGGATATATCACTTGTAATGGCTTGGGTTGTGTTGATCTCGGCATTTTCTTGCTTGAAGATGAGGATTTTGGAGTTTTCATGATGAAGATGAGAGAAATTAGGGATTTGAGAAGGAAGAGTGTGTTTAATGGTTGACGGTTTGGCAAAAGTAGTACAAGTAAGGTAGATGTGAGTGATGGATGGGACAAATGAGTGTAAGGGTTATAAAGGTGT
Source organism: Amaranthus palmeri (assembly GCA_019776075.1). Classification (NCBI taxonomy): domain Eukaryota; kingdom Viridiplantae; phylum Streptophyta; class Magnoliopsida; order Caryophyllales; family Amaranthaceae; genus Amaranthus; species Amaranthus palmeri. The sequence goes on from JAAKBH010000081.1 coordinate 261,637, forward strand.
GAAGTGACGGTTATGAAAAGAAAGTACTACTTCTTGAAACGGTTTTAGTGTATGAACCGTGTGAGGTAACGAAAAGTTTACATGAAAGTTCGTTGAATATGTCGATTTAGATAACTACTTTCCGAAACACCTCGATGATCCGTCTTCCATTTCATAAAATGATGTTGGTTCACCGAAATAAAATAAAATAAAGAAAATGCTGGAATTTGTGGAAAATAAAATATTTTTGTATTTTTGTATTTTTTTTTTAAGATAATTTATAATATGTGGATAGTAAAATATATAATATAAATTAAATTATGCTACTTGGTCTAATTAGTTCAAACATGCAAGCAATCAAGATAAAGTTTAAGACATAAATTTAAATAGAAGCATACCCAAATCTCGCAATGATTGAATGAACAATCTTGGTTGTTGTGGTTGATTGAACCCTTCCGATTTTTCAAGATGTTTTGAGGAGGAATACTAGCAATTAAACGTTAGTGAAGCTTGATCATACCTAGCTCCAACCTCATCTTTTCAAATTGTTCTCTTGGAAGCGGTTTGGTCATAATATCTGCAACTTGTTCACTAGTATTGACATGTTTAACAATAATATTTTTAAGCTCTACGTTATCCTTAAGGAAATGATGTCTAATATGAATATGTTTAACTCTAGAATGATGCACCGGATCTTTAGAAATACAAATAGCACTAGTATTATCACAATAAATAGGAACACATTCAAATTTAATACCAAAATCTCTTAGCTGTTGTTTAATCCAGAGCATTTGGGAACAGCAGGCTGTTGCTGCTACATATTCAGCTTCTGCCGTGGATAAAGCTACTGTGTTCTGTTTCTTGGAACTCCATGATACCAAACAAGATCCAAGAAACTGTACCATTCCTGAAGTGCTTTTTCTATTTACAAGATCACCTGCGTAATCTGCATCACTGTACCCTTTCAAGTCATAGACATCACTTTTAGGATAAAATAAGGATAAGTCATCTGTTCCCTTTAGATATCTAAGAATTCTTTTAACTGCCGTATAATGTGATTCTTTAGGATTTGATTGAAATATAGCACACAAGCCAACACTAAAGGATATATCGGGTCTACTAGCTGTTAGATATAGTAGTGATCCTATCATGCCTCTATACATCGTTTGGTCAACATTAATTCCGTTAGAGTCTTCATCTAACCTAATGTTAGTGGCCATGGGTGTATGGTTTGTCTTAGCACTATCTAGTCCATATTTCTTTAGAAGTTCTTTTATATATTTTTGTTGATGAATAAAGATACCGTTAGCAGTTTGTTTAATTTGCAAACCAAGGAAGAAATTTAATTCTCCCATCATACTCATTTCAAACTCATTACTCATTAGGTCAGCAAATTCCTTACATAACGATTCATTTGTAGCACCAAAAATAATATCATCAACATATATTTGAACAACTAATATATTCGAACCTTTATTCTTAAAGAATAAGGTTTTATCAATTTTACAACGTATGAACTTATTTTCAATCAAAAACTTAGATAATCTCTCGTACCATTGTCTAGGTGCCTGTTTTAGCCCATAAAGAGCTTTATCAAGCTTGTAGACGTGATCCGGAGAAATTGGGTTTTCAAAGCCAGGTGATTGTTCCACATATACATCTTCTTCTAAAAACCCATTTAAGAATGCACATTTTACGTCCATTTGATATAATTTAAAATTCATGAAAGCAGCAAATGAAATAAGAATTCTAATAGCTTCTAATCTAGCTACGGGAGCAAAAGTTTCAGTATAGTCAATACCTTCCTGTTGATTATAACCTTTTACCACCAACCTTGCTTTGTTTCTAACGATTATGCCGTGTTCATCCTGCTTGTTCCTGAATACCCATTTAAGTCCAATAATCTTCTTGTTCTTCGGTTTTGCTTCTAAGTGCCACACTTTGTTTCTTTCAAACTCGTTTAATTCATCTTGCATAGCTACCACCCAATCCGAATCTTGCAAAGCTTCTACATGATTCTTGGGTTCCATAGTTGATAGAAAAGCAAAGTGTGCACAAAAGTTTCTCATTTGTCCCCTAGTTTGTGTGCCTTTGTTCATATCGCTTATAATCAATTCTAGTGGATGTGACTTATGATGTTTCCACGGTCTTGGAACAAAGTCTCTTGTGGGGACAGATGTGGAAGCTGGTTCACTGACTTGGTTCTGATTTGGTTCAACTTCAATTCTTTCTTCTCGTGCTTCTGTTTGAATTTCTGGATTAGGAACTGCAGGCTGTTCCTGATCTGCCTGTGGTTCCTGTTCTTGATTTTGTTCAACATTCTGACCTTGTTGCTGTTCTACTGGATCTTGCTCCTTGTGTATATTTTCGTCATCTTCTAGATCCGCAAGACCTATCTTAAAATCACTTGTTTCTTGTTCACTTGTCATAAAGTTAGTCTCATCAAATATAATGTGAACAGATTCTTCAACACACATTGTTTTCTTATTGTAAACTCTATATGCTTTACTATGAGATGAATAGCCAAGAAATACTGCTTCATCACTTATTTCATCAAATTTACCTAAATTTCGTTTTCCATTAACATGCACAAAACATCGACATCCAAAGATTTGAAAATATGAAATATTAGGTTTAATTCCTTTAAATAATTCGTAGGGGGTCTTAGAAGTGATTGGTCTTATTAAAACTCGGTTTAATATATAACAAGCAGTATTGACGGCTTCGGCCCAAAAATTTCTAGGTAAACCACTAGCAATTAACATAGTTCTAGCCATTTCTTCTAAGGTTCTATTTTTACGTTCAACAACACCATTTTGTTGTGGTGTTCTAGGCGCGGAGAAATTATGACTTAAACCATGCTCATTACAATAATCCATAAACTTTGAATTTTCAAATTCTTTACCATGATCCGATCTTATGTGGACTAGTTGATTGTTACTAGATTTCTGAATTTTAGTAGCGAATGCAACAAATTCATCAAAAGCCTCATCTTTGCTAGATAAGAATAAAGTCCATGTAAATCTACTGTAATCATCAACTATAACAAAAACATATCGCTTACCGCTGCGACTTTGGATTCTCATAGGTCCACAAAGATCCATATGAATTAATTCAAGTGGTTTTGATGTGGTCACGACATTTTTAGTTTTAAAGGATGACCTTGCATGTTTTCCTTTGGCACAAGGATCACATATTTCATTCTTTTGAAATTTTAGGGACGGTAATCCTCTTACTAGGTCTTTAGTACGTAAAGTATTAAGCAATGAAAAACTAGCATGACCTAATCTTTTATGCCAAAGTAGAGGGTCATCTTCTATAACACTCAGACATGTTAAACTGGTTTTAGGAACAGTGTGCAGGTCCACCACGTAGGTGTTCCCTTTTCTAATTCCTTCCAGAATGATGTCACCTGTGTCGTTCCTAGAAATCATGCACTTCTCAGAAGTAAAGTTTACAGAGTTACCTTTATCACAAAATTGAGAAATACTTAAAAGGTTGTGTTTCAAATTCTCGACCAAAAATACGTTATCAATTGCGTGGGAACTTGACCTTCCTATCTTGCCTTTTGCAATGATTTCACCCTTCATATTGTCGCCAAAGGTCACAGTTCCTCCATCATAGGCTTCTAGTGAGAGAAATTTTGATCTATCGCCTGTCATGTGCTTGGAACAGCCACTGTCGAGATACCATGAGCTGTTCCCCCTCACTAGAACCTGCAAAACGAACTTAGTTGTTAGAGGGTGGAACCCAGCCATCCTTGGGTTCCGTGTCGATTAAACAAGAATTAAATTTCTTAATCCAAACTCTATCGACGTATATTTGGTTCGTTTTGTTGTGCTGTTCCCTTTTTAAACATTTATGTTTCAGGTGCCCGGTTTTGCCACAAAAGGAACAGACTTTGTTACTTGGGAGATCAACATAGACCTTTTTCTTTTTGTCATTTTTATCATATCCTAGACCTTCGGTTCTTTTAGTTCTAGCATTAAGAATCCATTTGGGAACTTCTCTAGTTTTCCCTTTATCTCTTGAATTTAATTCAAGCTTAAGACGATCGTTTTCTTTTAAGGCGGATTCTGGGTCGGATCTCATTTGAAAGAGTACCCATTGAATTTCTTTCTTAGTCTCATAATCTACTTCCATATCAAATTGCTCTAATTGATTTAATTCAATATTTAACATGATGTTTTCTTCTTTAACTTTTTCTAAGGCTTCTTTTAACATCACATTATTATCAAGCAATTCAAAGAATCGATTTTGCACATCGGATCTAAATGAGTTAAGGTAGGATATTTGGTCTTTACATGCTTTAAGGTCTTTTTCAGTTTTGAGAGTGATGGCGATTTGTTTTTCTAAATTTTCGTGAGATTCTAAAATCATTTTAACTAACCTATGTTTATCCAATTTAAATAAATAATCAGAAAATGGATCAGGAGACAGTACCTCTTTTCCTTTAGATGTATCGTCATGAGTAGCCATGAGATAGAGGTTAGCTACCTCTTCTTCTTCCACGGGGGCTTCGGTTTCGGCTTCACTTTCGGACTCTCCCCATGCAGCTATCATGGCTTTGCGGAAATCGGTTTTGTTGAAATTTCCCTTCGTTGGTTGTCTTCCTGTTTCTCTTGCTTTCCCTTTAGCTTTCTCGTCCTTCCATAGTGGGCATTCCTTTATGAAGTGCTCGGTACTTCCACATTTGTGGCATTCATATGTTTTGGATTTTGAAGTTCCTCTTTCTTTGTAGTTTCTTTGATTTTTATACCTGTTGTTCCTGAAGAACTTCTTGAATCTACGTACCAGCATTGCTGCCTCTTCCTCATCAGTTTCAGAATTTTCTTGATCGTCTGCTGTTAGAGCCAGACTTTTGTTCCTGGAACTGTCAGCTGTTCCCAGATGTAATTCATGAGTCATCAGGGAACCAGCCAACTCTTCCAGATTAAACTTTGTAAAATCTTTAGATTCTTGAATGGCTGTGACCTTTGCTCTCCAACGATCATCTTGAGGTAGGCTTCTTAGGATTTTTCGCACTTGTTCATCGGATGGAATAAGCCTTCCAAGAGAGACCAACTCATTTGTGATGTTCGTAAACCTAGTAAACATTTCTTGAATGCTTTCTTTAGGTTCCATAACAAATCTTTCATATTTGGACATGAGTAAGTCAATCTTGGAACGCTTGACTTCGCTTGTACCTTCATGGGTAACTTCCAGCAGATCCCAAATTTGTTTTGCTGATTTGCAACCCATAATGCGATTGTGTTCATTAGGACCAAGCCCACAATGAAGTAATTTAATAGCAAGAGCATTCATTTCCATCTTTTGAAAATCTTCTTTCTCATATTCCGTGATTGGTTTGGGAACAGTCTCGTTGATGGAGTTGGTAGTAGTTACCTCAAAATTTCCAACTTCAATGACTCTCCAAACTTGATAGTTTTCGGCTTTGATGAAGATCTCCATCCTGTTTTTCCAATAGGTATAGAATTTGCCATCGAACATTGGTGGTCTCTGAGTAGAGTACCCTTCTTCCATACGCTCGTTCATTTTCATCATCTCTAAAGTACCAAGATACGGCTCTCAGGGTTTCCTGATTTAATGAGGAACAGGGCTCTGATACCAATTGTAGAAACGTATAGAGACAATGAAGTGTAACAAGAGGGGGGGTGAATTGTTACTTGTTCCCGTTAGAGTATTTTCGCCCTTTACTTGCGGAATTATGAATAAGGAAAATACTCAAAACAAAATTAAAAGAAAACTTAAAGAAACACAAAGAATTTAACGTGGGAATAAGAACCACGACCCTCTAGGGATTTCGATTCTCTATTATTTTATGTAATTTAATTCTCTATTACATAAAATATATTTCTCCTTCTCCTTCTCTTCTTCTTCTCGGTTTCTTTCTTGTTCCTTTTCTCGATTCTCCTTCTCTTTCTCTCTTCTCTTTCTCTCTTCTCTTTCTCACTTCCCCCTTAGACTTACCCAAGTCTAATTACAAATTCTCTCAAAAACCCATACAAGATAAATTTTCTAAATTGGATGAACAAACAAAGATAGCACAAGGAAATATTTTGGAATTAATTTTCGATTAAGAACACTCAAAATTTTCCTTTTCTTGATTCTTGAAACTCACGAAATTTTGGGCACAATTTTTCGGAAATTGTTTTTCTCTCAATGTTGATCACCAAATGTTTGTGCCGGTTAGAAAAATGCTTTTATAATCTTTTTAGAACAAGTTATGCCATAAACCCATAATCTATAGATAAGGGATTAGTGGGCATTGACCGTGAGAAGGAAATAACTTCCTTGGTGGTTATTCAAAGTCAATCCTTGACTTTAGCTAAAAATAGCCATTTTCAAGAGACTTTTTAGGAGTTAGTTATTTTAATTCTTAGATTAATTCCTTGTGCTTCCTTGTTTATTAACCGTACAACAAAACTAAAATATAGAAAAATAAACTCAAGACTTTTTCTAAATTAATTTTGTTGACTTCTCTTCTGACCGGATTCTGGAGGAACAACGTACTGTCTCTATCTGCAACATTCATCAGTTTATCAATATCAGGAACAGTAGACTTGGATTCTACTCTTGACTTCCTCATTGACCTTCTCTACTGACTTTGACTTTGTTGACTTTGACTTTGACTTGTACGATTGCCATTGACCAGTCCTTAGGTATCATCGACGATTACAATAATCGGATATTTAACCTACAAAACAATCTCTAAAATACTTTGTTTGTTTATAATTTGTTAAGTCATCATCAAAACTCAAATGGGCCAACACCCTCTCTTCCTATTTTTTGAGCTTCTTTTAGCCGGCTCTTGTGTAATAAACGGCCAAATGCCAATCTTACCATCAAATTCACATTGACCATCACTTGAAAATATTGGTTTCGCAACAGCACACATAAACATTATTTTAGGTATAAACCTTTTAGATTGACATTTTCTATGGGGTTCAGTTTCACCCGGAGCAAGATAATAGGTTTGTGACTCTCGTGTGAGATAAAAATGTTTCTAATCAATGTGAACTATGTTTGTGTGTGGCTTAAACGTGAATGAATCACTGCTATCATCAAATGCAATCTTTGATAGAGCAAAAGTTAACCTGTGTAGCTTGTTATTGTCTGTCAAAGCCGGCTTAATTGCATTTGTGTGCTTCCTTATGACCTTGTCCTTCTTCCATCTACAAACAGTGGATTGGGAGACACCCATTTGCTTTGCCACTGAATGTTGTGTGCCTTTAAGTTCATACTTGATTGACTTGAACTTGCTTTCATCAAATGTGATTTTATTTGAAGCTCCGCTGAACCCTTTTTTGCTGCTGATGTTGATCAGTGTTGATTGATTCCTTATTTGGCTTTTGACTTCATTCCACAGTCTTGTTATTGTCTTCCTACACACTTGGAATTCAATGGATAATTCATTGATGGTCCCGAGCTTTGGTTTACCCTTTGCATTTAATGAAGCTAGTAGTTTTTGCATTATTGCCAATCTTTGTTCTTTAGTTAAACATTTGAAGCTTGCCATTATGATTCACTCTATGTATTTAATGCTGCTGTGGGCTGTGTATTTATACCTGATCTTTGTTCTTTATGGAGCCTAAATTTTTTTTTACTTGGCGCTTTAAGTAAGAGTGTGAAATTTTTGGGGCATTTTATTTTTTGCCGCCTGTTTGTTTGATCATCAACATGCTGCTGACTTTCTGAATTTTTTGGGACATTTGAAATTTTGAGATTTTTTAAAATTAGTGGGTTGTTTGATGAAAAATGTTTATGAGAAATTGGTTGTTTGCAATTGGCGGCTATTTAAGAAAATAACGATGCATTATTTTGGTAATTTATAAACTGAAGTCAATGATCGCAAGAAAATCCGCACCCACATGATCAGTGCCGACTGCAATTACGTCACGGCCGTCAAAGAATTAAGAAGGCTCGGCGAGATACCATAATTTATGTAATTTAATTTTGTACTCGGCTCAAAATTATGTATTTTAAGACCATTATTGTAATTTAAGGCTGCATTTTTATGTACTTTCCGTATATTAGTAACGAGACTATGTAAAATCGGGGTTGTAATGAAAAATATTCCGACTATTGGGACACAAAAATTTTCAGTTTTAAGTTTTCATTAAAAAACCCACAAAAATGGTGGGAATCATTAATTGTTAATCTCTACAATTAAAAACCACTAATAACACTCTCTCTCCTACCCCAAGGGTCCCATTTGACTTTTCTTAAAATCCGTGAAAAGTCAAATGGGACAATCTTCCTGAATAGGAGGGAGTAATAAATTAATAACTGGCCCAATACTAACAAAAAGACCTAATGAGCCAACGCCACAAGGACAAAACAAGAGATCACCAACAAGTTGCTGTTACACCAACCTTGCCACTCTCGAAATCCCTAGCCACTGATACAAACAAGAAAGAAAGATTCGCAATCACCACCTTGACCCATGACAAGCAAAGACGGGACAACACCGTCAGATCCTCAGCACGTGGAGGTGGACCTCAACACCAACTCATCATGCGGATGATCCCAAATGTGGTTCACACAAAACTCAACATGGAGGTGGATTGTTGATGAAGATGTTTGGTATTTGTTGACTGTTGTGCAATAATAAGCCAAACACCAATGAAAAATTACATAAAGCAACTTTTCATCTTAGTTAAGTCATTATATGTTTTTTTGACATTTTAATCGATTTATAAATTAAAAGCCAAAGTCAACCAATAAACTTACCAATAAGTCGATTGACATCCAAGTAGAGCTTTTTATGGGTACTTTGGATGGGTAGCAAAATCAAATTTGCCTTCAATAATCTACTTTCGAGCCTAAAAGTTTAAATGGCTTACGGCCTTAAGGAACTTAAATTAATGTTTTCAATCCGCCCATTTTCTTAGCGGACGAAACCCGCAAGTAAACGACCTTTTCTTTTCTAATAATTTTTTTTGATAGGTCACTCTTGGAAAAAAAAGATTCATTAGTACTTCCTCTGTCGCTAAGAGATTACTACACTTTTTATTTTAGTATTTTCTTTAACTTTGCAATATATCAATTTGGATACTGATTTTATAATTTTCGTTAATTTTTATCTACATGTATTTTTTTTCTTACTTTTAATATTGTTTACACAATGTCGAATTATGCTTGGATTTGGGTGAATCAAGATCAAAAATTATATAATTTAATACTAAGATTGGAAAAATATGTGTGTCGTCCTTATTGGTTGATGTTGGCTTAGATGGCATCAATATTGTATTTTTAGAGGAAATTTTTTCTATAAGAAAGCGCACATATTCATTTTTGAATGAAGATAATGACTGCAAAATTTTGTTTTTATAATAGAAAAACAAATGGAAAGCAATAAAAGACTACAACCAATAATGAAAAAATAGCTAACCCAAAAGAATATGGAGCAATTATAAAAATCCGAAAATAATGATTTGCTAATGTTAATAAGTTTGTTTGTTCAAATGTGAGGTCAAATTTATGTTCAACCAATGTTCGGCACAATGTTGTTTATATTGATTAATAACTAACTATTAACAAAAAAATTTAGGATATTATTACTTTGTACGATTAAATAGAGCAAAATACACAACCAAATTTATAAAAACCTACAATTGTATAAAGCACATATAACATAGATTTGGAGTAAATGTGAAACGAGTATAAGATGAGTGTATCCATAATTAATTTACACATTAGGCAATAATGAATGGAGATGAGTGAAAATGCACACCCAATGGGTTGACATTTGAAGAATTTTAAGAAATATTTATTATCTTATTGTGTATCAGTAAATCTTTTATGAAATTGTCTCCTTTGAGAATTTTTCATTCAAATTCTCCCCAGCAGATATTATGAGTTGATCATTTGAAGACTTTTTTATAAATATTAAAATTTGTTTTCCACGATGCTATCCACCGAGGACTTAATTTGGCTTCGTGCAAAACTACTACTTTCATTAATATCATTAGCGCTTAACATGTAAAACCGAAAATGATAATAGTAAATTTATTATATTAAAGAAACTTAATTTTTCTTTTTAAAAAAGAACTCGATGGAAGAAAAGATGGACTTTGAATTGTAAGTTTAAAAACCGAAAACCAGAAAATGACTCCGAAAGGAAGAGGCTCAGAGATGGCAGGTTTTGACGAGTTTGCCAAACTCACTATTCAGTAGGGGGAAGTCCAACAAGAAACTTCCAACATATCAGAAACAGTAAAAGAGCAGGCTAGCTTATCCAAATTAAAACTTGCATTCCTAAGAGATTAACTATTCTTTTTACCATCAAATACAATTGTACTCCCAACATCTTCAAAGTAATTAAGAACTAATTTTACAGGATATATGACCTTAACAAAATATCTCAAAATCGAGGAATATGTAGATCTAAGTAACATTTCTAAATAATTAAAACTCAAAGCCATTAATTTCCAGGCGTCGCTTGTACTTTTCCTAATTACGAGTTCTATTTAATAACAGATGGGGACATGCGACTCCAACGACCAATCCCGAAATACTACAATAATATGCAATTTTGAAATTCCGAGCCATAGAAGAGTACAAGGATGAGACTAACCAGCTTTTACCATCTCAACATCTTGACTACCCAGAGGCTTCTCTTCTGCAACAAAAGCTGCTTCTGCAGTAGCAGCCTGTGTGAATGATTGAGACACAAATTTGGTTTCAGGCCCTGAAAATGGAGTTGTCACTTCAGGGCCACTACCGTCGACCTCCATTGCAGAGCTCCTTGGAGGTGATGGTGGTTGAATCTCAATGTCTGGATATGCAGCTTTAAACCTGCCCCTTAGTCCCTCATCTACCAAGCGGACTCCATTGAGTTGATTTCCAAGTGACAACCACCTGAATACACACACAATTTATTCATCAAAAACAAAAGGTATATCAACTAACATGCATACACCAATGATTTGATTCCTCAAATTAAGCTCAAAACAGCTCACACTGCTGGTATCCAATAAAATCCCATAGATTCAGCAGAAAACAGTAGAAAGTTAAGCACAAAATGATTTTTAAACTTCACGAGTTTGATTTGCAACTTCCCATTTATTATCATGAAAAACAAGAAACAAGTAAAGAAAACTTTTATAACTAATTGCAAGAAATTTGAAACACACTAAGCAAAAATTGGACCAGCCAATATAATAATCAGGCACATTAGGCGAGGAGCATTTTATGGCATAAACGAGAATACTGAAGCAAAATAAACGAAGTATACCCTGCATGTGTATTATGCATACGAGCAAAAAGTTCCAGCTTCCTAGTCCTTGGACTTATCCTCTCAAGCAAAGGATACATCTGCGGAAAAAAAAAGAAAGACATTACAACTTACGAAGCACAAACTTAAGATTTGATAACACAATTCCTCTACTCAAAATTACCTCATCTGGTTTACGACTAGTCTCCCGAACTTCTGCTACAATTACATCGGTGTCAATATTCCTGTTGACCTCAGGGTTTCCTTTTATGCCAACAAGGCAATGCTCTTTGCTGTGGTTGAGCCAATGACCTGTGCGTCCAGTTCTAATAATTCTCTGAAGTTGATTAGTCTTCACCCAAATGATCTCTTCAACGCGTTTATAACCCCATGATTCCAAACTGTAGAATGACCAAAAGATCTTATTATAGTCACATAGAGTTAAATAATGCATAAAAAATATATAAATGAATGTTATTAAAAAAAACATGGTCCAGAATAGGAATACTTTAAAAGATTGACATAATAAATTTCCCTAGCCTAGTCATATATTCTTTTTAAGTGTAACAAAAAACATTCAACTATAGCATACAACACTTATTCTCCCAAGGCTCAGCTATGCAAAACTAGTTGTAAATGTATCCTACAGACTTGCTTTTACGCTTACAGAATTGAACTCCTCCTTGCCATTTAACTATTTTTACGTTAAAAAGCTATAACATTGAAAAGCAAATGTGGCAAAATAAGTGGGACAAAGGGCGACATCACACTAAAAAATGCTTTTCATAATGATAATATTCAATAACACCATTAACCATGAAGCTCCTGCTTTTAACGAAGAGGGAGTTTGATAAACAGTCTTATCCACCGTTCGTGATACAAGGAATTTTAATTTGACTCGGGTGGGTGAATAGTAATACAAAATACTTCTAGATAAGAAATGCTGGCACAAAAATTTTTAAATTAAATGGTGTGCAATCATGAGACAAAGTACCAAATGCTGATGAAAGTTTAGAGGCTGATTGGAATAGATTTCATGTGGACTAGTGTACATATTAAGATCTAACAAAAAATACTTACAATTGATCCACTCAGAATAAAATTGCATAGCATATATACACGCACACAACTAAATACATTTAGATGCCGGTAATAAATAACTCCATACTCCACAGGAATGAAAAATGATTCAAGTATCCGGAATCTGGTTATGTGAACAGGAACAGGAACGGGAACGGGAAACATGATAAATTAGAGAAATATATTTAAATTTATAAAACAAAAGTACAATTATAGAAAAATAAATTAGAGTGATAAATTAGAGTAATGGAGATTTAAAAAACAATAAATTGAAGTTTGAAAAACAAGTGAAGAAAAGGGCTAAATGAATAGGTGTAACCGTGCAAAAGAGATGAAAGGACAAAAATAAGATGGTAGTTGCCAGTTAGCTGAAAGGGCAGCTGGCAATTATGTGTTACCAGAAAGAGATAAAAAGGAAAGAGAAAGATTAAAAAGAATCCATCTTCTCAAATCTCACTCACTTCATGCTCCCTTCTCTTTTCCTCGGTAAATGAATGAAGTTTTTAATGGTGTTTGAAGAGACAAAACTCGTCAATCAATTTTAGATATCCTATCTCCTTCCTCTCACTTTGTCTCTCTTCTCTCTCGCATAAAATTGGGTTGCGTCCCAGGCTAACGACCAGCATTTGGGAACGATTGAATCAGATCGCCTAACGGTCGGCGTCCCATGTACAGGGTCTCTATGGTTAAGAGTCATAAGTTGGGACCATTACATGTAACATTTCACAAAATTTCCTCTAAAATAGGCTAAGCCCATGATAAGGAATTGACAATTAAACACTGAAACATCTTCAAAGATACAGCTCACAGCTTTGAAAAATAAAGACCATCAATATGATAAACAATCTGTGAAAATTAAAAAAAAAATACTTTTAATGACGTACCATTCTCGACCAAGTTCCATTGCGCGTCCTGTAACCCATAGGAATATAAGACCATCAGTCTGCAATGCAGGGACATTAAGAGTTCGCATTTCTTCATCACCCATTGTCCCATATGGCAATTCCATATGAATATCCCATGGTGGATCAGCCATAATAACCCCAAATTGTCCCAAGATGTCCATTCTGAAATTCCGGATGTCACAATTTATCCACTGTGGTTCACCAAGTTCCACTTCTGAACAATAATGTGCTCTCTGAGCCTTTAATGGTCTGGATGGAGGAAGAGCTACAGTTCCCATCATTGGTGACACATCAGGAGTTGGATCAAGTTCATAATGAACGTACTTGCATGTCTGGAACAGAAACGGTACACAAAAGCATAAATATAAGCCCCAAAATTCAGATTAAACTAGATCAAAAATTCAAGGCTACATAGCAGAGAGAAGAAACAAAAAAAGAGTGAAAGGCTTTACCTTCATGTGACGGCATGTATCAAGAAAAGAGCAATCTCCTAAATTAATATCTGTATGTGGGGCAATAATTCGCCGGAAATGAACCTGAGGAACACTCAAAAAAGGCATCAAAAACTGTTAGTAGGGATCATAACAAATAGCAAAAGCACCAAATGAATCCACAGCTCTACTGAAGGAACACAAAATAGAATAAAGTTCTATTTTGAGATTTATTATATCCAAAGATAGAGAACAGACATACACTTGAGAGTTGAGAAACTGAAAAAGTATAACAGATAACAACTTTCCTACCTGTGCCATCATCAATCCCTTTACACCCTATCATTAATGTTTCAAGCAGATTGTAAATTAAGGATGTAGAAGAATTTTGGCAAACAGCTTTTCCAAAGGCTTTTTAGTTGGCTTTTGGATTCCGCTTTTTGGTTAGTTAAACAGCAAAAAAAGTGTTTGATAAACGATTTTGAGCCAACTAAAAAGCACACTTGTAAGCTAAAAACAAAAAGCTATTTGAAGTAGCTTTTTTTGTTGACTTCAAGATTTTATCCACTTTTTCTCCAACAAATAGACAACAACCAACAATTAGTTTTTGCTAAACTGGTAGCTTATCAATCTTTTCACTTGGAAAGCCCTAGAATTAAATAACAACAATAACACTAGAGCCTTGATCCCAAAAGATTTGGGTCGGTTACATAAACCAATATAATCGGTTCCATTTATCGTTCACATTGATTTTTTCCTCCATTCATTCCGATTATCTACCATCTAAAATTGTAAGAGTAGGTCATTCATACCATTTTCCACTCTTATCTTCCAAGTCATCTTCGGTCATCCTCGTCGTCTTTTCACATGCCCAAACAACATTCTCTTTCGTCTTTTTCTTAATATTTATAACTTTTAAACCCTTTATTATAATTTCATTTCGAATTAAATCCCTCAAGGTATGTCCATTCATCCATTAAAAAGTTTGCTCCCATCTTTCTACAATAATCCTTTCTTTTTTTTTTTGAATATTTTACAATGATTCTTTCTAAAAGCTTAACATTTCGATCCATATAGTAGCACTGGTGTTGTAGGAACAAACAACCAACTCATCCATGACGAAACCAAAGATCAGTTTTTTAATATTTGAATTTGGTTCCTTCTTATTTTTAAGCTTATATTTAGGTTATTTGAAAGCCACAAAATAAGTATCTTAAGTTTATACAAAGCCTTAGTTAGTTTTAGTTTTTAATTAATGGTCATCTTTTAGGTTTTCATTTAGATAACAGTTTTTATGATGAAGTTTAGTTTATTTATTTTAGTTTTTAAGTAGGATTTTAAAAGATTTGTTTATTTGCTATTGCAATACTTAGATTATTTTTCTAAGTTCGTTTAATTTTGTTAAGTGTGATAGAATATAGTTGCATGTGTTTACGCTGGTTTTTGGTATGAATTTTCTCCTTCACAGTAACAAAATTTAAGAAATAGACAGAAAAGAAAGAAAAAGAAATGATATCGTACTAGCTACACTGATTTCGAGTATCAGTAGACTCCCAAAGGTACTTCTTTACTTCTTTTTTTGCATAACTTCAAGGTACTACAATAGTACATATATATAGAGTACGACTCTCACATCACAGCTCAACATAACAAAATTATTCCTTCTAGAATATACTACCCACACATACTCTTAGTACCCCCTTTTTGTGCACTGAAATTTAACCAACCCTACAATTACTTGTTTACCCTTGAGGTTTCTTGCCCTTGTGCTTCCTGTGGTAAGTAATTAGCTTGTATGGCGTAATAGTTTGTAAAAGAGGTGCATAATTAGCAAAAGAAGTCAAAGCAAAGAGCTAACAAGAACTAGTCCAATGCACACGTTAAAGGAAGAAAACTAATTACACCAGCTATATGCCACCTATCAGCTCAACAAACAAGTAGAATTTTTGTACTAGACATGGGAAGAGTTAATTGAAGCTCATAGGACTACTGAACAACATGCAAACACCACCCACTTGCCCAAGAACAAACCTACATACTTGAATAACCGCCTCCCTTTTTCAAAAAAAACCTCCAACTACCTAGAAGTGGAGATGATGCCTAGAAGTTTTTTCATCATGGAAGGAAGTTGGGACATCATGGTAAAAGTGAAAGATCATGTTTGGAAGTTACATGCATCGTGGAGGACATGGAGAAGAGTAGTTATATGTTAGTGGAAATTACACGGTTTGTTTGTAGAAACCGTGCGCATCATTTAGGGTTTAGGAATTTTAGAAGTTATTTTCTATTTAGTTTTTCAATAAACAGTTAGCTTGTATTTCATTTCAGAGTGAAGTAGAATTTATGATAAAAAAAAAAAATGAAACTTTGTGTTGCAAAACCTTTGTCTTTTCTATTTTTCCTTAAATTGGGAGAGATTGAGAGAAAGTAAGAACCTAGCTTAACATTCATTGTTAGCGTGGGTGTTTGCGTTCAAGGGTGTTAATTATTTTGTGCATTCAAAGAAAGTTAATGGATGTCTACTACTCTAGTTGTGCTACAAAGAAATAGCTAAATTTAGTGGTGTTTGGAGGCCATTTATGAATGTTATCTTATCAACACTCAAAGATGGTTAACCCCTAAATGAATCAAATTACTTGGATTCTTCATATCCTTTATCCTATCTTTGCATTATCATTTTCGGACATTTAGATTAAAAAAAAAAACACAAAAATCATTCCTTTTGTTCAACATTTCCCACGCCCCTATATAATCTTTCGCTTGTTCTTTATTGTTGGTTGTAAGTCCACTTAGGGTGTAGGCAGTCTTACAACAACAGGTGTAATGGTTTTTACGATAAAATCTACCCTTCCGCTTTAAGGTCACACCTAGATCGCATAATATTCCAGTAGTCGCTCTCCATTTTTGCCACTTACACATAATTAAATTGGTCACATCTTGCTGGATGTTCTTAATACTCTGAAAAATTTACGCCCTAGGTATTTGAAGCATCCACTTGAACCGATTTCTTTTTCTTTTACCTTTGTAATGTCTCTGGCTATCCTATTTGTGCAAAAATTACAATACACATACTATGTATTGTCTGACTTTATTTAAAACCTCGTAACTCCAACTCTTATCTCCATCATTCTAACTTAGTATATACCCTTTTCCTGGTCTCATCTACCCAAACAATGCCATCAACAAATAACATGTTGAAGGCATGTCTCCTTGTATCGATCGAGCTATCTCAATTAGGAAGGCTGCAAAAAGTCATGGGCTTAGGAAATACCCAAACAATGCCATCCACTGTTGACGCTCCACATGTCGTAACTTTCATCTTTACTTCTCGATACATATCTTGCATTATATTAATGTTTATCATGGTAATACCCTTTGTAATTGCCACCCAAAGTAGTTCTTGGTATCTTATCCTATGCTTTTTCTAAGTCGATAAAAACTATATGCAAGTCTCTTTTTGTAGTCCTATAGTACTCCATTATTTGTCTCATGAGATCAATTACTTCATCTCTCTGATATAAATTCAAATTGGTTCTTTGATATGGAGGTACATCTTCTAATATGTATCTCTATCATTCTTTCCCATATCTTCATTGTATGGCGCATGAGTTTTGTTCCTCGATAATTAGAGCAATCTTAGACATCTCATTTGTTCTTATAAATAGGCAATAGAGAGTACTTTTCATTGGGAATTTTGTTTATCCTCCAAAATCTGGTTTGGTACCAAAATCATTGAAAACTTGTTAAAATCAGAACAAGCTCTTGAATCTCAATAAACTCTTTAAACAATGTTGCCTACAAATCTTTCGAAGAAAGACTCTTGCCTTTTCAGACTTTCACAATTCATGAAATATGTCAAAAGTAAATTATCTTCTTTCAAAATTATGTGATTATTTCATCAAGAAAATCCTTAATTTTATTTGGGAAATTCCACGTGGTAACCCTAAGGTTTTGGGTTTTTCACGCGGTAACCAAAACTTTTAAAAAATTCATGCGGTAACCCTGAGGTTTACCTAATTGTTCCACCGTGACAATTTTGCACATAAAAACGTTAGCAGAAGTTAAATTTCGAAGGTTTAAGGTTGTTGCACGCCTATATATGCGACTCACCATTTCAAATGCAATCAGTTTCAACGTTTTTCCCCTAAACATAAAACCCAACTCTACCATCTTTTATCCAAATCATGTTTTTCCCCCAAATCCAAAGACGGTAGAGTTAGGGTTTATATTTTAGGGGAAAATGTCGAAATTGATGGTATTTGAAATGGTGAATCGCATAAATAGGTGTACAACAGCCTTAATCCTTCAAAACTAACGTTTGCTAATGCTTTACTAACGTCTTATGTGCATAATGGTCGCGGTGGAACAATTTGGTAAACCTCAGGGTACCGCGTGGATTTTTTTAAAGTTTTGGTTACTAAAACCCAAAACCTCAGGGTTACCACGTGGAATTTCCTATTTTATTTTCTTTGATCATGGATCAAATGGATATATGATTAATAGGAATATGCTTCATCCTTCTAGAATTTCTATCAATCTAGTATCTTAATTCAAGTTCAATTTTGATGTATGAGCTTAGCTCTTAAGACACATAACTCAAGTCCATTGCAATTAATTTATGCTGTGTATTGGGCTCATTTGTTGAATCTAAAAGCATATATCAATTTTTACACAAATATAAACACAAAATTTCTCAAATTTCCCTTTTGTGTGTTGATTGTTTGACCCCAAAAACACCTCAAACCTAGAAATCGTCCAAACAAGACATTTTGAACTACAAACCTATAATTACAATTTTTCTGAATCAAGATAGTTGTTGGGGTATGACAATAAGCATTTGTCAGAATTCATTCTCTTACAAGTTATCCAACATGGTACAACAATACTTAAAATAAATTAGAGACTTGATGAAACACAAGTCATGACTCATGTGCTAGTAGCAGAAACAAACAAAACTTAGAAGGTGGATAACTAATGATTAAAAGCCCCTAGAATAATCTCTCCCTGTACATTCCATGCTGAATATGGCAACCACATATTACCCAACACAGTCCAAAAGATACCTTTGCAAATGACAATAGACATTTGTTAGTGCTAGTGCTAGTGCTAGTGCTTCATGTAATACAATACATTTAGTTCTATCTCTCTTTATGTAATGTTCTTACCTTGCTCATTATGTATTGTGTGTTTCTATATTCATTGCATGCACATAGGTCTAACCTCAAGCTAATGAGTAGTGGACATACCTTCTCACATGCTATGTATGATCCAGATTTATGTCGACAATCCTCTTTTGTCAAAGCTGCACAATACTCCTTTAGTTGCGGCCCACCTTTTGTCTTAAACTGAAATGAAATATAAACAACCGATGTCAATGTCACATATATAGCCTCATAAAATAGTCAGCAACAGAATGTTGCAGAAAATTTTCAGGAAACCTGACAAAAAATACATCCAAAGACAGAACATATTGCAAAAAACAAATATGATATTCACCACATAGAGGCAGAATTTAAGACTTTTAAAACGTTTCACATCTGATCCCCCATGTAGCATAGTTTACAGGCCATACAACATGCTTTACAAATCAAAGAGCACTGACAAATCACAAATCAGACGTGCAAAAGAAAAAAATAGATACAATTTATAATTACAATGGTAGAAGATTTGGGAAAGTATGTTGACCTAACAAGAAAAATCCCATCCAATGTTCGAGATTCATCTCCATGCACAAACATGTCTTTACATTCCATTACCCAACGCCATTAAGTAGCCCTCACCTAGAGTGGGGTTTGGGATATTAAGTATACACAACTTTACCTTTGTTAGTGATAAAACTAACAAAAAAGTTGTTTCCAATTACAAACATGTATTTTAAAGGAGTCATTAGTAAAATGAAAATTTAAGAGAACTCATGCTTGTAAGCCTTAACATGGATATTGACATAGACTTCCCATGTAAAATTACACATAACTCATTACCATTTGCATGGCTCCATTATTATCTTATACTACCCAGGCAATGAGTATCATGACTGAGATCATTGTTTATAATTATTCTTATAATGTCTACAATAGAATAATACTCAAACTCATTGGCTCCGAGCCAAATGTTTAGTTTTACGTTCAACTTTTGATAGTATTTTTTTGAGTTGAGCTAGTAAGTGAAACATTCACTAGAAGCAGAGCAACACGAGCACATAAAGCAAATATACACGCTTAATCACCAACTACACTACCAACCTAGAGGTAAACGACAAGCAAACTAAGAAATAAGATCACATAAGATGCTAGAATCTGAGAAACCCAGACTCAAGCTACTTTTTACAAAGAGTGAACTTGTAAAAGTATGAGATTTCACAACTCAAAAATCAAAGCAAAATTCATTCAGATCACGGAGGCCAACAGACTAGTGAGATATTCTAAAGGCTTCAAGTATAAGCAATTTTTCATATACATCAAGTAAATTCACAAGCAGGCATTTTCTGTAAATCTATGCTCACATTGCGATTTCCCCAGTTCCAAACAATGCCATCATTATACTTTTAAGTGCAAAACTTATAAGAAAAAGAAATTACTCAAGTTACAGTGGCAAAAAATCTATAAATCTAAAACCAACATTAGATACTTGACCTCTCATACCCCAATTCTATCTAAGATCAATTTAAGTAATGAAGTGATATACTTCAAATTTTGAACCACAATCCTTCATTTTAGTTGCAAGAACTATTTCAAAAGATAACAACAAGTTGATACTTCATACGAGAAAGATGGAAGCGTTGATGATAATTATCAAGAAATCAAGAAGATAGGTGATGACGAGTGAATGGGGGAGGGGGGAGAAAATAGATGAGAGGTAGGTGGTCAGTGAAAGCATTAAGGGCATTTTCAACGTTTCTTGAAGAAGCTAAGCTCATTTGGGATTCTACACCTATGCCATTTGTTACCCAGTTACGACCATAACAGTTCAATATTTTCAAAGAATTCACTTTATAAAAAGTTTTATCATGTCAAACCTCCCTATTATCAGATGTTCCATCCATTCTTCTTTAATACTACTCTCGTCTTTATTCCTTCATAGTACTCTCGCCGAATACAAGACTACCTAATGTATGCACTTCAGGCGGTTTGAAATACACACATACTGAAAAAATATATATATACATAGTCTGCACAACAAAAATGTTTTGGACTGAGAACCTTAATTACAAGAACTTTAGTCGTTACAATGAGCTTACGAGACATAGGGATAATAATTACCTAAATAAGAAATGAAAATGGTATCAATACAATCTGGTGCAACAATGTGAACAATCATCCAAGTCACGCATACAAGTGATACAACTTACATAACAACAATAAGTGCAAGTATATAATATTAATGTGATAATCGGCTGCAACAATTCCTACAAGCACCTAGCTCACATATAAGCAATGAAGCACAAACATATCTAAACTGCATATCCACAGACCACAGTAAGTACAAGAATATAATATGAACATGTTGATGCAACATAGAAGGCTGCAACAATTCCAACATTCATCCAGGGCACTCATACAAGTGATGGAGCATAAATGCAACTAAGCTACCTACTCACAGTTAGTTCAAGTATACATACGGAAATGGTAATACAAGCAGCTCCAACAATGCCAACAAACATCTAGGTTAAGTATACAAGCATTAAACCATGAATCCAACTAAATTATATACCGACAGTAAGAGCGAGAATATAATCACCTTTGCGGCCACCATGGTTTCTCTGGCAGTCGGTCGATGAATAAGGTCAAGTAACTCCTCACCAGTCTTAGACTTTTGCATTTCCTTAAAAGACTTCTTACTCAACAATGCCTCAAGATCCTTCATAACATCTTCCTCTGATGTCTGCTTAACAGGTAAACCCGCATTCGGCACACCAATTGAACCGTTTGGTCCAAAGGGAGGTGGCCTATGATGAGGTGGCATGCCCATCCCTCTATGCATCCCCATCATTCCCATTCCTCTAGGACCAGGACCACCTCTAGGACCACCCATCATCGGCCCAGGAAACATCGGTGGCATCCCCTGCATATGTGGATCCCCAGGCCCCATGTTCCACACCTCTTGAATTCCACCTCTTGGCATTACCGCCATACCCGCCCCATTGGCCTCCGACTCATAAACCTTGTTACTAGTAACATCGGAAACCCTAATATTGCTCTCAGGCAACTCTTTCATAAGCTTCATTCGATCAATATTCATCACCATAACCCTAGATTTTCCACTCACAACAAACTCCTCCAATTCAACACTTCCATTATCCTCTCCCATTGATCTCAAACCCATTTCAACGGCTAATATTGCTCCAGATTCACCCCCAACATCTTGAAGAGCCTGCTTTTCATTCGTCGTTATCGATTCATCATTTTCCAACTTCCGTAGCACCGTCGACGAATCAATTGGACTAAAAGGAACTCTTTCGAGTAAACACGCGGCAACCATTGACCGTACCACCAACATCGGATTCCCAGAGCTTTCCTCATCAGGTCGGAAAGTTCTAGATTCTAATTTTGCGACTTTTTTGGATGACGAAGGAGGCTGTTGCTTGGTAAATGTAGCTTTTTTAAGGTGGAGAGAACGAGGAGTGTTAGGGTTAGGGTTAGGGTTCGGAGTAAGAGGAGCAAAAGAACGGCCATTGAAGGTGGAGATAACTTGAAGAGAGAGATTTAGGGAACAAACGAGGTCAGGAACTAGGGTTTGGAGTGAAGAAATTAGGTTTTCTTGTTCCTTGTGACGAATTTCAATGCGATTTTCGAGCTGTTGACGAAGTTCTTTAATGGCGGAAATGTCATCGCCTGAATTACTTTCGGCTTGTGTTTCCATTTTTTTTTGTAGTATCCCAGACTTTTTCCCTAATAATTTCTCTACTCGTTTAATGGTTGTTTGGGTTAAAACTTGGAGAGATAAACAAGTTAGAAGATCGAAAAACTTTATTTATTGGTGTGTTTTTCATACGAAAATTTACTCAAAATAATCTTAATTATTCGAAAATAATTTTAATTATAA
Source organism: Amaranthus palmeri (assembly GCA_019776075.1). Lineage (NCBI taxonomy): Eukaryota > Viridiplantae > Streptophyta > Magnoliopsida > Caryophyllales > Amaranthaceae > Amaranthus > Amaranthus palmeri. The sequence goes on from JAAKBH010000081.1 coordinate 284,292, forward strand.
AATACTTTTAAGGAAAATTTGATTTCAAACATCTGAACTTCGCCTCATTTGCTTTTAAACATTCGAACTTTTGATTAATATTTAGAGACATGAACTTTGGGAGGTGTCCGCCAAAAAAGATGCAAGTTACCTGTAATCGGCTAAAAATTTAAAAACGATTAATTTTCCTCAGCGCCATTTAATGCTCAACCGTAAAAGGTTCCCTCCCTCCCTTCTCTGATTGAACACCCATCATCATCAACCATTAACTTCCCTCCAAGCCATTAACTCCCTTCTTCAATTCTCAAGTTTCCTTCCTCTAATTTTCTCTATAAATCTGACCATAATCCTTCTTCAATTCTCAATTTGTTTGGCTATTTTAGGCATTTTCTTTCTTCCATTTCTGGGTTTCTTTTAATGTTAATGGTTTTTTTTTTTCTGAAAGTTTGTTTTTTTCTGTGTTTGTTGAAATGTTGTAGAAAATGGAAACAAAATTTACATTTTGCTATTGGTATGGTGGTAAGTTTGTCGAAGATAATGCGGGTGTTGTTTATGTTGGGGGAATGGGTAGAACTTTTGATGTTACTCCAGTAGATTTTTGCTTGAAGTTTTGTTGAATTTGGCTGAAAGTTGTGTAAATAGCAAAATTATTGATGGTTTGTATTACTGTCTTCTTGGTGTGCCTTTGAGTGTTGGGTTGAATAAAATCGTTTTTGAAGATGATGCTTTTCAACTTAGTCAAACAGCCATTCTGAATAGGTTTGTGGATGTGTATGTATTAGCTAGGATTCTTGTGTCTAGGGGTGAACACTAGGGGTGTTCATAACCGGGTACCCGGTATTTCGGGTACCTATTTTAACGGCCCGTGACCCGACCCGAATTATCCGGGTACCTGATATACGGGTACCCGGATAATCGGGTCGGGACACTAGGTACCCGATTTTAATTGTGTTGTTTTTTTTAATTATTTTTTTGCCATAATTTTAATATTTTAGATGGTAAAGAAATAATAATTTGCCGCAGTTTTTTTTAATACAACAAACAATAACAAAAGCATCCTATACCTTTATAGAAAAGGGAAGTTGGTCAGATGCTGCTTGTAATTTTTTGTGGCACACCCAGTGGCTTGTTAATTATTAGCTATTACACAATAGTTTTAGCATTGGGATGGAGATACAATTGATGATGCACCAACAATGGAAACTATCAATGAAAAAATATCAAAAGCATCTAACAGAATATATTTTCTTAGTAACTAACACGCCATATGCAGTAATATTTTTGAAATTTTTTTAATATAACGGGTCGGCGGGTACCCGTCTCAATAAATTTTGCGGCCCATGACCCGACCCGGTTAAGGCGGGTCGGGTACCCGACCCGTAACAAATTATTTTTTAACAAGATTGACCCGCCATTTAGGATGCGGGTCAACGGGTCGGCGGGTCAACGGGTCGGCGGGTCGGGTCAAGCGGGTCGGGTTTGTTTGAACACCCCTAGTGAACACGGTCCGATTTGGTCTGGTCAAACACTAAAAGCAGACCAAACCAGAAATTCCAGTCTGGAAATTTTCCAGACCGGACCGGGCCAAACCGTTTTACAACGGTCCGGTCTGGTCTGGTCTACGGTTTTTCATTTTTATAGCTTTATCCAAATTAATACATGTATTTATGCAAATATTTCACACCTACAATTAATAAATATAATAATTTTTAATTAATTAATAGTATTAACATCATTCATGTATTATTGCTATATAAAAAATAACTATATCTTAAAATATCTAGGTAGCAACTTAATTTTTTAAATACAAAATTATGATTTTCGACCATAGAACGGTTTGCGGTCCGGTCTGGTCAGAAAAATAAAAAAACCGAGACCAGATTGTAAACCGTAATTTAATTTGAAAAAAAACCAGACCAAACCATTTAAACGATAGACCAGTCCAAATATTGAAATTCCGGTTTGGTCCGATTTGCTTTACGGTTTAGACCAAACTTTGTTCAGACCTACTTGTGTCCCCTCTTTCCATTATTGGCAATCCCTTTGTCCAACCATCACTTTCAAAGGTTGAAAGTACTACTTCACTTGGGGTCAAAACAGTAGCCAAGAAGTTGACTATAAGAAGGGGACCACAAAGTGGTATGGGGGGTAAAAAGCAAACATCCTCAAACCCAGATTTGTCTTTCCATGTAGACACTACACTTGATTCTTGGTTATTAAATGAACCACTTGTTGAACCCCCAACTTCTGACCTACCAATTGATAAGCCTTCCACCTCCTCTATTAATAAAACCACACATGCAGTAGATCTAGGAACCAAAAGTAAAGGTAAAGAACCTTGTAGATCTGAGGAATTAGAAGAGAGTAGTGATGAAGCTGATGAGGATGTTGAGGATATTGTAGGAGCAGAAGCTGATGTATTGTTACATGAGAATGAGTACTAGAATGAGGAAGATGGGGTTGAAGAATCAAGTGATGAGGAGTATGTACAAGCTAGAGAAAGAGTCCAGAATGCTTGTATTAGGTTGGCCGACAATAGTAAACAGGTACAAGAGGAAGTTGTTAAGAGTTGTTTAGCTAGTAGCTCAAAGGATCTAGTTGAGGTTGAGGAGAATGAACAAGGTGATGCTGAAGGTACACAAAATACTTCTGAATATGAAGAAAGTGGGGAAGAGCTAGATAGTCCCCTCTCCTCAGAAGCTGAAGGTGATGCTGATTTAAGGAAGAAGAAGAAGAGTACTTTGGTTCCTGAAACCACAGATTTCAAGACCTTTGAATGGGTTGTAGGTCAAAGGTTTGGTAGCAAGAAGCTTTTTAAGCAGGCTTTAGCAAAATATGCTATTTATCAAGGTATGTGTATTCTCTTTTTGGCTTACTTTTTTTTTTTATTTTGGTGTTATTCACTTCACTTATTAATGTTTCCTATATTATTGTTATTTTGAAGAGTATTGTTAGTTGTGTTGCCCAAATTCTCCCAAAGGCAGAGCACAGGCACTGTGCAAGACATGTTTATGCCAATTGGCATAAGTCATTCAAGGGGGATGAATTGAAGATGCTTTTTTGGAAGGCAGCAAAGGCGTGGAATGTTGCTGACTATGAGCAAGCTTTGGAGGAGATGGGGCAGATTGATGATAAAGCTGTGGAGGGGTTTAAGAATTACAACCCTTCATGTTTTTGTAGAGCATTCATGAAGACAAGTTGCAGGGTGAATGTTATTGTTAATAACATGGCTGAGACATTCAATGGTTATATCATTAATGCTAGGACAAAGCATGTGATGTCTATGTTAGAGGACATTAGGACAGCTGTGATGCAGAGGTTATTTACCAAGAAGAATGAGTCAGAGAAATGGAAGTACAACTATGGTCCAAGAGTGATTGCCAGGTTGGAGAAGGAGAAAGAGCAAGCAAGAGGTTGTGATGCAATTCCATCAACATCAACAATCTTCCAATGCACTGATGCAATGGGAGATGTTTTGTCAGTTGATTTAGGGTTGAAGACATGTTCTTGTAGGAGGTGGGATTTAACAGGAATCCCTTGCAGACATGTAGTTGCTTGCATCTCATTCCTGCATCAAAAGGTGGAAGACTTCATTGATCCTTTATACACTAAGGACAGGTATTTGAAGACCTACTCTTTCTCTATACCACCCATTGAAGGCTCTAAGTTCTAGCCTAAGATGAGTAGCTCCTTAATCCCTCCACCCATCAAAGTTGGTTCTGGATTAGACCAAGAAGAAAGAGAAGAAGGGATCCCCATGAAAGTCCCAAAAACCAGGCAAATTAAGTAGGCATGGCACATAAATAACTTGTGGGATTTGCAATGAGAAGGGGCACAACAGGAGATCATGCCCAAATAAGGATACAGCTGCTGCAAGTACTATTAATCTGAATGAGATCCCACAGCACACTAACACTACTGAATGTCAAGGTTCAACACATAGTTTGTTATTGCCTTCTGCTCACCTACAGAACTGGGAGGCAATGGAAGGAGCATCAAGGAGTGGTGTAGGTATAAGGGGAGGAAGAGCAAGAAGAGAGGTCTGCCAAAGCTACTCAAGGTTCTCAACCAAGTCAGTGTTCACAACCAACTCAAGGATCCAAAACATAATTGCTTTCTTATCTATGTATGTAATGGTAGAGGTGTATCTTTTGGGTATCAGTTAACATACACCTATATTATGCTTGTTTAGGAAGGGATGTATTTTGAAAAAACATTATGTTGTTTATGTAGTATGCAATGGGGTGGATGTATTTTGCATAAAACAATGACAAATTGACATTAATATGATGAAATCAGTTCTATGAAACTGATATTTATTAAATTTAGTAGTATACTTGTCTTGCACATTATATTACAAACTTCCTCTTAATTAGGGATTCTATTTCTTATAAAGAGCTACATACATTACAAACATAGTCCAAGACATACACAACATTAAAAACAAGTTCTTCTCTCTAATTGCAGCTTTCTTCCAATTCCAGTTTGAGGCTATCAATTTGTGCCTTGTATTGTTGTTTCTTCAGTTCTGATTTCTTCTTCATCTCAGCCAAATCCTTCATCAATTGCTCTGTCTCTTTCACCTTCAATTGTAATTCATCTTCACAATCCTTCTCCCATTTGAAGAACGCACAGTCATCATTCTTTAACAAGGAAAAACAAGACTTAGAACAATTTTTAACTTTAAAATTGATAAACCCTAAAAAATTTAAACCACACAGGCCAATTAGGGCAACCATAAAATCTTGCGCCCAAGTTGGGAACCCTTCCTAATTGTACGGATTTTAGCCATAAAGCCATGAAAACATTGAATGCTGTGTGAGTTAGAGCTTCTCAAGCTTGAAGAAGAAGAAGCCATTGAAGAACACTGATGCAGCTTCAATTCGACATTTGAGAAGAGTATATAGCATAAACATAAAGAGGGTAACCGGTTACAAAGGGTTACTAAAACCGGCTATATCTTTTTTGGCGGACACCCCCCAAAGTTCATGCCTCTAAATATTAATCAAAAGTTCGAACGTTTAGAAGCAAATGATGCAAAGTTCATATGTTTGAAATCAAATTTTCCTATTTTAAATTAATTTTAACTTTTACCCGAATTTGTTCATGACATATCCTATAATTTGTTTAATTGGGATAACAGGTTACCTTGACAAAATAAAAAGTATACACAAAAACTTGACCGAGACGGTATCGTTATGAGACCGTCATTTTGGGTCAGCCCAATTAATTCCCTTCCCTTTTTTTTATTTCATCTTCTCTATAATAGTTTTCCATTATATTCTCCATAATTAAATTTTCCCTTCTTTCCTCTATTTTATTTCCTTTTTTTATTTTTGCCATTTTTGTTTTTTTGTTCTTATGATTATCCTCATGATTCTTGCCATTTTTTCAAAGATTTTGATTCTTCTTTTTAAAAACCCTTAAATTGATTCAACTTTAACTTTATAGGAGTAGTGGTTTATTTTATGATTATTAATTTTATTTTTCCAAGAATCAAAAAAATAAGAAATTAATTCAAAGCATGATTGAATAATTTAGGATTGAAAATATAGAATTGGATTGGAGGAAGAAAACAAGAACACAGGGATTGAAGAGTACATAGAAAGGGATTGAAGATTAGTTTTCACCATCGTTAAACACGTCTATATATATTTTGTAAAAATTCAAATTGAATATCTTAGCAGTCAAATTATAATATATAAACTAACAATTGATGTTTTATAATCTAACTCAATTTTGAACTTGTAACTTTAATTATCGTTTTAAAAATAAGTATTCAAAGTCTATAAAGATATTGTATTGGTTTTAGTTCATATTGAATATGATACTAGTTAAATTATGACATATACTGACAATTGATTTTATATTCCAACTCAATTTTGAGCTTATAATCTTCAACTATCAATTTAAAGATAAGTATTCAGATTGAATAGAATTATTGCAACGCATTAAGTTCAAATTGAATATGTTAGCATTAAAATTGTGATATATAAATTGACACTAAATCCTCGTCTACATCGCTTTGTAATGTCAATAAAGTCGTTTCCATGTCGAATGGATTCATTAAACCACCATTAGAGAGATTCTTGAAGTTTTACAAATGAAATATCAATATTTTTGATAGTTATTAAAGATTTACAGAGATTTTTGAAAAATTGAATGTGCAAATAGGTGTTTCCATGTTGAAGTAATTTATTAAACCACCATTAGAGAGATTTTTGAAGCTTTTACAGATGAAATATCAAAATTCTTGATAGTTTGTTGAAGATTTATAGACATTTGTGAAAATTGAATGTGCAAATATTTTTGATTTTTTTTCCTAAATGGAGATGTTAAACCTTCATGAATATCATTTTCAAAAATAGCAGTTTTTTTATATTTACACTTTCTCTTTTTTTTGTAATGTTAATAGAGATTGGGTTGGGAGATAGACGGGTCATCTCATATTGAGACGGTCTCGGCCAAGACTAGCTGAAAAGTAAAATCAAATAAAAAAAAATCCCAAAACCCTTCCCCTAACCCATTTTTCCACCCAACCCAGGCATAGGGTATGCCATAGGTGAGCTTGAGATTTTTTTTATTTAATTTTCCTTTTGTTAGAGTATATAACATATCATGGAGCCTCAACCATCAGCTTAAGCTTTTGGTTGAGATGGTTCCTTGACATGGTATCAGAAGCCAGGGTGACAAGAGGTCACAGGTTCGAATCTCAACCACCCCTCAAAAGTGGAATATTTAGCGTCATGTATGAGGAGGGCATGTGCTGCATCCACACTTCTAGCCCAAAGGGCTCTCGTGTGAGGAGGCGTGTTAGAGTATATAACATATCCTGGGGCCTCAACCATCAGCTTAAGCTTTTGGTTGAGATGGTTCCTTGACCCCCATGAATATTATGAAAATGTCGGGGCTCCGTATTTTCCGAAAAATCATAATTTTTAGTAGAGGAAGCCATGATAAAAGAGGAATAAAAGAGAGAGCAAGGTGGTGAAAAAAAAAAGAAATGGCACAACTAGAAGTGCAACCGGCCAAGGTGGAGGAAAAGGCCAAGGAAAAACCTAAGCAACTGATACCATATAAGAAATGATTTGGGGGAAAGATTGGATGCCTTCTCATTATCATCATAAGAATATATACAAGACTAAACTATGGTTTTTAGGAAACTAAATAATTACAATATATTCCTAATATTATTTCCTAAGATATAAATATACACTAAATAAACAATATATGCAAAATATTCTTTGAGAATATTTATTATTCTATCACCTTTTTGTTTGCCAAGGTGACTTGTTGTCCCAGGTAAGCAAGTCATAGGGTATGTCATGAACATATTCAGGTGGAATTTGAGATCCTCTTACAATAAAATATTTTTAAGGCATGAATACTATTCATGAACCCATTCATGAACAGTATTCACGCCACACCAGCTATGTTTGCCATTTCATCAGCGCCATTCAGGAGTACTTTGCCATTTCAGCACATCTCACTCCTGCTTTGCTTTGCCATTTCAGCTTCTACTTTGCTTCCACTTCCTGGTTAATACCCACCAGAAGAAACGAAATCGACAGCCACCCTTCCATCCTACCTCTTTTCTTCCTCCTCTCTCTTCATTAAATGTTTGGGAGCTCAATGTCTTTGGGGTGGCTGGCAAGGTAGCAAGGTGGTACTTCCTCACACACATCAAGGATGGTGAAGCTATCTCATTATTTATTCCTTTATCACCAGCATTGTTTTAGACAACTTGATTCCATTCATTTTCTTGCTGAAGGTTAGTTCCAATTTCAGAACTTCGTAGATTCTACTATGTTGCATTTAAGATTGTTGGATTGCATTTATTCAATCAAGCTAAGTCTACTGTGTTGGATTGTATTTCGTTGGATTCTACTATGTCGGGTTTAGATTCTGCTTGTGTTGGGTTTAGATTCTGCTGTATTGCATTTAATTCCATCAATTTGCATTTAATTCCATCAATTCTACTGATTGTTGGATTGCATCAGTTTATTAAATTGAGTTAGGACAGCTCTATTATGTTGATTCAATTAGCTTAATTCTACGTTGTTGGATTGTATTTCGTTGGATTCTACTGTGTTGGATTGTGTTTCGTTGGATTCTACTATGTCGAGTTTAGATTATGCTTGTGTTGGGTTTAGATTCTGCTGTGTTGCATTTAATTCCATCAATTTGCATTTAATTCCATCAATTCTACTTATTGTTGGATTGTATCAGTTTATTAAATTGAGTTAGGACAACTCTACTGTGTTTATTCAATCAGCCTAATTCTACAGTGTTGGATTGTATTTCGTTAGATTCTATTGTGTTGGATTGTGTTTCATTGGTTTTAGATTGAGCCGTCTGAATATATGCTTCTTACTGAAATAAATATTTGCCTTTAATTGTCTTGTGGTACAATTAGATTGAGTCGTCTAACATTTTATTAAATTACAGTGTCCATTGGTTTTAACTTCTGTTGTGTCTTAGTGTCTAACTGTATGCTTCTTACTCGATTAAATATTTGCATAGAATTCAACTGTGGTGGATTTGGATTGAGCTGTCTAACATTTTATTCTGCTTGTTACAATTGATGTATTGATGGTTTAGGTTTAGAACGTTTGCATTGGTTTTGTTGAAACATTTACAGTTTGGGGTTTATATATTGTCTTGAGTTTGGAGCTCCATTTATGTAAATTAAACATAATCTTGTTTTTTTGGGTTATACAAATTAGAGTGTTCATTTGCCCGGATCTTATCAATGTTCAAAATACATATTTTAATCGGTTTAGTTGCTTACTCGACTGTGTTGGATGATTTATCATTCGAGTCTCGAACTGATTAACTTTCGTTTATATTTTATTTGGTGCATCAATTATATTTATTGGTGCTTCATTTGCTTTAGGTTTATGTGGTTTAGATATTGTTAGTTGCACAATAATAGATTACTTTATTGTCGATCATGATTGCTTAGTGTTATATGTGCTTTAGATTTGATTTGCTGCACACTTGTTGATTACTTGATTGTCGATCATGATTGCTTATTTGCATTTATCATAAGTAAAGCTTTTGGTCTCATTAAACTAAATTTAGCTGGTTGCCATCCGTTAGATTAATTATTAAAAGAACAACAAATGTTTTACAAATGACAGGTAATGGCTAGCTACACAAAAAATACCACTAGTACTAACAAGAAATTACTTAGCGATGTGACGAAACTCTTGGGCTTTTGTGAACCCCTTTATGGTACCTAGAATGGTAATTCGCATGTGGTTTGTGTCGTTATTTTTACGAGCAAAGGAGCGCTACCTTATTTTAGAGTTGACCATGTTTTCATGAACTTGATCGCCTCAGAAGAATCGGCGGCGGGACATTGCTTGCAAGCTCTTGTAAAAGACTTTTCCGTTTTTATTGAACATATGGACACTGGCATAGGTAGCCTTTGTGAACAGTGCGCTAGCTTTTTCATATTGTCTTCTACAAGGGGGAGCATTGAAGGAGTGACATGCGTTGACATACCACTTGACACAATTTCGGCTACCTCTAAGGATGAGTGTTTGACTCCGACAGATCCTGCATCGCGAATCCCTTGCTGTACCCTTCCGCCTCCTCCTAAGAAAAGTCGGGTCAATTGGTTTCATGTACTAGCACCCCGTACTCCTCAACTAATTCATCTGCCTTCTAATTTCCCTGATTTGTTTCCTAAGAAAAAGGGTGGCCACTGACTCGCAATACCAGCGTCTGTTGCTCGAAAAGCATATGTCGTTTCGTGCTTAGAGTATTGTTTTTAGTCTTTTTGTAGTAATGGTGGAATACTAATGCCGTTGTTATGTTGTTAGATTATCAATTTTTAGTTTTTGTATCATAATGCCTGCGGAAGCTGCTCTTACAGCATATGTCTTTCCGTACATAAAGGGTATTCTTTTTTTTGGCTTTTGGTAGTAATGGTGGAACACTAATGTCGTTTTTATGTTGTTAGATTATAAGATATTAGTTTTTGTATTAGGCTTATGTTGCTTAGTGTAGAACACCATTGCTCTTTTGTAAACCTCTTAAAATCAAACTAGCGTTGTACTTCAATGACCATTTTTTAAAGCTTAATAAAATGTACGTATTCTATGTTTTGCTTAACTTCTTACTCATCCTTCATCTATTTGCACATGTTTTATTTTCGGTCTACTATGCTTTTACCAATGTTGTTTACTTAGTTTTGCCATAGATGTAGCTTTTAGATTTAGTTGTAGTTAGATAATTAAATCGGAAGCTGTCTATATATGTTTGTTTTACAAAAAAAACATAACAACGATGCAAGGGTAGCTGCCTGCGTTTGGACTTATGGACAACCTTACGCTTTGCTTGAATGAAAATATCTTTTAGCTCATGTATGAAACAAGGACAAACAAGATAGCTTCTCACTTGTAATTGTTCAAATTAAGCTTAAGAATTGCACACTCACTTGTGCACCGATAACCACACGTACTGCAGTAGTTCAGGTTGATGAGACATGTGAAAAGCTCAATAGCAAATCTTGTGCACCTAAGCTGTTGGTTCAGCATCTGTCTGCTGGTTTGCTTTGTTCTTAGTGGCGTTGCTTGGCATTATTAGCTGTGGTTTATATGACTTTGAAAGGCTTAGCTGACTTGGGTGTCATATACACCAATACCCACACGTACTGCAGTAGTTCAGGTGATGAAACCTATGTGAAACTCTCAATAGCAAATCTTGTGCGCCTAAGTTGTTGGTTCTGAATATGTCTGCTTGGTTGCTTTGTTCTTTGTGGCGTAGCTTCGCATTGTTGTGGTTTATATGCCTTTTAAAGGCTTAGCTGACTTGGGTGTCATATACTTAAAAACATGCTCTGGCGCATTTTGATGTATTACTTTACATTCAATTGTTAACATGATGAGGTTTGCATAACTACTTTTGATTAAGTGTTTCTGATTTTCTTTCCTTGCGCTACAGTTTCTGAAACGTCACGTTACACCCGCTTGCTTCTTCCAACTCCCGTTTTCCAACGACATTCCCTATTACTAGCGGTTACGCGGACAAATCATGTCGTACTGTGCTGCTACGACACTTTACAATATCCCATCGCATTTATCATTACTACGGCTGCTACGACACTTTACAGTATCCGTTGTTATTTCCTAATGGGGATTGTGGATGGCACCAAGGTGTACGAAAAGATTCTTATGATCATAGAAGATCGCTGCAGAAGAATTACTCCGACATTAGCACAAATTGCTGAAGAATTACTTCTTGATGAAGCAATTGGTTAGCGCATACATGACTACTCAGAATTCTATTGTTGCACTCTTTTCATGCGCTTATATTTCTATGTTTTTAAAAACAGTCACCGCAGATGGTTTTAAAAATCGTCAACAAAGGTTATCATACCACGAGTATTATGCGTATAGGCTTCAGATACGTCTGCATAATTATCTTGTAAGAGCTAAGCGACTTTTCCGACAATTTGTGGTTGATATGTATGTAAAGATCGAGAAAACAAGACTAGATTTTGTTCGCCACAACCAAGCACAACTCCGTGCTAAACTATATGACGGGATAGTGGACAACATGAACAACAGTGACTATTATGCATCTAATATTGGGCATCGTATCATTCTACCGCCTTCGTTTATAGGTGGTTCTAGAGATATGATGAAGCGATATTTGAATGCGATGGCTCTTGGGCAAAGATATGGCAAACCTGATATTTTTCTTACAATGACTTGCAACGCAAATTGGGCTGAGATCAAACAAGAACTTGCAAAAGGTGAACATGCCTAAGATAGGCCAGATTTAGTTTCCAGGGTCTTCCATGCAAAATTATTACATTTAAAAAAGATAATACGAGAAAAAAAAATTTCGAAGAGGTTGTTGCAATAATACATGTTATTGAATTCCAAAAGCGCGCCCTACCGCATGCACACTTTTTTAATTATTTTGCAGCCTCAATCGAAGATCACACAACCTCAACAATTCGATAAGTTTGTATGTGCGGAGATACCATCACCGTCTTACCAATATTTGAGAGGCCTTGTGTTACGTCATATGATGCATGGTTCATGTGGTTTAAATCCTGAGTGCCCATGTATGGTAAAGCGTGATAGTAAGCATGTGTGTAGGTATAAGTATAGGGACTTTACCACATTTACAACGCATTCCGATGATGGATGTCCGACATATATGCTGCGAGATACTGGTGAAGCTGTTCGCATACGTGGTGTTGACTAAGATAATCGGTGGGTTACTCCATATAACCCATATCTTCTAGCGAGTTTTGATTTCCATATCAATGTGGAAATATGCTCAACCATTAAGGCTATGAAATACCTTTACAAGTATGTGTACAAACGGCATGATAAAATATCAATTAGCATCGGTTCTAGAGCTGAAGCGCAGGTTATTCATGAGGTCGAAAGGTTCCAATTCGGTAGGTGGATTTCTCCCCCTGAAGTTGTTTGGAGAATTTTTTTCATTCGATTAGAATTATGCAGCCTGCAGTTCTACCTTTCCAAGTTCATTTGCCGAATAAGCAGAGTGTTTGTTTTAACGTGTCAGAAAATCTTGCGCAAGTCATGGGGTGCGAATCAACAGCTAAAACTGTCCTAACTGAGTTCTTTGAATACAATGCGTCACATCCTACTGAGCAAAAATATTGCTTCCCTACATTTGCAGAGCACCATGTTTGGCATGCACAGAGCAAATCTTGGAGGAAAAGGAAGCAAAGCAAGGTCATCGGTAGACTTGCATTTGTTGCACCTTCAAAAGCCGAACGATACTCTTTACGCTTATTGTTAGCATGAGCTGTTGGTCCTTGCTCTTTTGATGACTTGCTCACAATAAACAATCATCGGTGCTCTACTTTTCATGAGGCCGCATTGAAGCGAGGATTCGTTGAGCCAGATAACTTAATCAAACGTTGTTTAGATGAAGCAGTGGAAGTCCAAATGCTATATGCTCTATGGCGCCTTTTTGCTACTGTCCTCATTTTTCTTGAACCGATTGCCCCTTCGCAGTTATGGGACCGCTATTACCCTTACCTTTCAGAAGACTATGCACTCAAGCATCCTAATCAACCACGCAAGGTATTAGCACTTACTACTCGGTCTTTTGAGCCTTTCTTGGAGAAAATGGGTTAGACGCTTGCAGATTATGGTTTACCACATCTTTATCGAGATACATATTTGGCGTTTCAACGAACACGGGATATAGTTGATGCTTTAGATGCTCCAATTCTATCATCATGCATAGAAGCACGCGCATTGTTGACTGGTGAACAACGTGTAGCATACAAACGCATTATTTCCCATGTTAAACAAGGAAAGCCTGGGTTGTTTTTCATTGATGGTCCCGGTGGTACTGGGAAAATGTTTTTGTTTAATGCCTTGTACACAAAAGTCAGATTACTTGGAAAGATCGTTCTTCCAACAACAACATCGGGCATAACAGCTTCTAACATGCCTACTGGTTGCACCGCCCATTCGCGATTTAAGATACCAAATGATTGTTGACAGTACATGTCATGCAACGTCGGGAAACAATCAAGCCTTTCTGCCCTAATCAAAGAAGTTGCACTGATTATTTGGGACGAAGCTTCCATCGCTCGTCGAGAAAACATCGAGTCAGTTGATTTGCTTTTGAGAGATTTGTGTTCACCCGATGTTCCTTTTGGTGGTAAGATCGTTGTTTAAGGGTGCGACTTTCGTCAAATTGTTCCTAATGTTCCAAAAAAAATACAGCAGGAAATCATTTAATATAGGTTAGTTTGCTCACCGTTGAGGCCTCTTTTCACCCGTCTACGACTAACTAAGAATATAAGGGCGCGCGAGGATCCAACATTCTGGTTTGTCTAGACTTTGATGACTTATTTAATTTTATTATGATTAGGGGATTGGAAAGAGAGATGACAAGCCTTGGAGGAATTTAGGCTCGGGTCTGTCTAGAGTTTGATAGGGTCATTTGATACATAACCTATTAATATTGAATTGTGTAATATATTACGCAACATGGTAGGGATTAGATTTTATGAATAAGGGTAAGGCTTTAACATTGTTGCTGGTGTGATCGTGGAAAAGCTTGTTGAGCTACCTTGCAATAACCTACTCCTTTTTATTAGCTTAGTATATTGTTGATTGGATTTGGTTTACTGGTTTTTGACAGAAGGGTTTTATGTTAATGCTATGTTTTTCACTCAAGCTGATAGGGTGTAATGATGAAAATGTTAGTATAGAACTAATAGAAGCACTAATCTTAAACATCTGTCAATATTGATAAGCTGCTCGGTTTTCTGTGCGTGTATTAGTTTGGAGTAATTGGTGAAGATGGATAAGCTATTGGAAGAACGTAATTGGTACTTATAAGCATTTAACTTATGGAGCTTAACTGAACTTCAAATTCGGTTCCTATACAATGTGGTGTAGTAGGAGCTAATTTTTTCATGTAGAATGGGAATTCTCTATTAGCAATCACAGAACCTACGTTTCTTGTGCAACGACCAATTTTCTTTTGCTTTAGTGTTTACACTATGTTTTATATTTACTTGATATATAAAGACTGAAGAGATGATATGCCATTTCGCATCTTGCTTATGGCCATCAAGTGCACTTATATAAACAACTTGATCATTGTATTGCTTGTATTTGATATATAAATGAGATACTGAATCCATTTTCAAGGTCTATTTATATATGGGTTTTGAGAAGTATTCTTGAAAATGGATTCACTCAATGGCAAAGGCCAATGTTGATTTGCTGACCAACATTTTTCTTATTCTTTGGGTTTTTTACAGTGAAGAGTCAAGTAAAAGGAGATCTCTGAGACATAAAGATATTAGAGACGTAGAGAAGGCTTCACATTCTTCCTTTCAAGATAGAAGTTATAAATGCGAAATTCACCCATTAAAACTCCTCTTAATTGTCATTTTGATCGGGACATTTTTGACTCTCTTTCACTCTCCATCCTTACAGATTCCAGTTATCAGTAAGTTTTATTACTTAATGAATTGTAATGACAAAGTGGTAGAGGTGTTCATTCGTCATTGGGTCAATTTTGAGTTAGGTATTTCAGGTCGGTTCCAAATCGAGTTTGTTGGCCCATTTAGTTTTGATGATAACGTAAACTTTATTAAACAAACATAATTTGTTTTTGAGATTGTTTTGATAGGTCAAATATCTGATCTTTATAAGGGTCGTTGATGGACCATTAAACGTTGAAAAGGGATTACTTAGTAACTGTTCCAAGATCAAGTCAGAGTTCGAGTATTGGTCTATCGGAGACAGTGCAGTGTTCCCAGAATCAGCGGTCAGAGGAGGAGTCAACAAAAATAATTAGGAAAATAATTTTTAATTTTTATTTTTCTTATTTAGATTTGTTGTACGGATGAATTAGTCTAGGATGCACAAGGAAAATAATTAAGAAATTAATTTAACTAACTCCTAAAAATATTCCTTAAAATTAGGATATTAAAATAAGATTTCTTAAATTGTCTTAGCTATTTTTAGCTAAAAGGACAAGAAGACTTGGAGTAACTACCAAGCTTTCCTACCACTCTCACGCGGAAACAAGCCCTCAACTCCCATTATTTCGGATCATGGGATTATGGGCAAATTAAATCTAAAAATCTATATAAATGATTTTTATTCAACCGGCACAATGAGGTGATCATTTGAGAGAGATTTATTTTTCCGAAAATATTGTGCCCAAAAATATTTCGTGAGTTTACTAAATAAAGAGAGGAAATATTGATTGATTTTAATGTCTAATTAATTTCAAGATTTAATCCTTGTGCTATTCTTGATATGATTCATCCATTTTAGATAAATCTTGTAAAGGGTTTATTTGAGAGTTTTTGTTATTTAGACTTGGGTAAGTCTAAAGGGTAGAGAGTAGAGAAACGGTAAGAGGTTACCGTGAGAAGAGGAAGAGAAACGGTAAGGAGTTACCGAGAGAAGAAAAAGAGTAGAGATGAGAAGTTATTTTATGTAATAGAGGAGTGATTTACATAAAATAATAGAGAAGTGAAATCCCTAGTGGGTCGTGGTTCTTTTTCCCACGTTAAATCTTGGTGTTCCTTTATAAGTTTTCTTTTATATTGTCTTGAGTATTTTTGTTATTCAAATTCCGCAAGAAAAAGGGCTAAAATACTCAAAGTGCGCAAGTAACAATTCACCCCCCCTCTTGTTACAGTTCATTGTCTCTAAGTGTTTCTACAGAGTTTTGTGTCCACATTGATTTTTACATTATTTTAAATTCATTTGAAGTTGGGTTAAGTCGGATTCGGTTCCAAGGTAGGGTAAATATCGGGTCATCGGTTCTGTTTTGAACACCTCCGTCACAAGCTATAAGTCTTTTTGTTTTATTAGTAATCTAAATTTTTAGCTTTCCTTGTCTAATTGCCTTGTTAAGATACAGAATGAAACAAAAGGAGAGGCTATTTACTTCTGGACACGATTGGACACAGACCTTGGTCTTTTAGAAAGCAATAGCTTGATTTCGTTCTGGTCAACATGTTATATCTTAAATGGAGGATATTGCATGTATGAATCTGAGTTTCATAGTACACTATTTCTTTAAATATCTACAAAACGTTCAACTATTTATATGCCATCAAGTGTCTCCCACCTGGGCCGTTTATAGGGGCTCAGATGTACTCAACCTTTCCCTTACAAAATTGATGTTTTAACTATTGATAGCAACGTTCATCGGTAAATAATATAAATAGGAAGCGTGCACGATTTAGTGATTCATTACTATATACTATTATAATTTGTAACGAAAGAACTTTAAAACTTTGAATTCATCGAGAAGACACACATTCTCTAAATATCAACTCCAATTTTTCTATTAATATATTGTGTATTTAAATCTGATTTTGTTTCATAGATTCTGTTCTACAAATTATTTCGTAATCTATCATGGTGCATTGCATCTTGTTATCATCCACGCCTTTGTGATACATAAGTGTGTTTGTTCATATTTGCTTCTTTAAAACAGTATCTTGTTGGGATTTCAAGGGTTGTTTCTAATTTTTATAGGAGTAATTAAAAAATCAAATTTATTGGTGTGCTTTATGTAGCCTATCTTGTTATCGTACGAGGAAAAGCAAATAGGTTGAAGCAAGTTGTTTATGTATGATAGTGCTTGAATTGTCTTGTGAATAATGAGGACTGAGGAGACACTAATCTCAAAGTTACTATTTTGTAGGTGGTAAATTGCATAGCCATTGATTTGGTATCGAGACAATTCGTCAAAGTTCCAATGACAGACATGAGGATAAGAGTTCAACCTATGAATATGAGTTCATCTAAGTTCCTTAAAAAAGTTTGAATTTAAATTCAGTAAGAAGTTTGAAGGTTGCTAATAATGCTGATTCCACCAAGTATGTTATAGTTTCTGATACGGAATCAGAATTTTGTAAAACAATGAAATTTTCAGCTACTATTCGAGTGAAAATGAAGGGGAGATGAAAGGAACACACCAAGGGAGAAAACAGAAGTAGAGTTTGAATTGAGTCTCAACAGAGGAAACAAAGATGGGCTTAGGGTGGTAGTAGAAGGCACCCACTTTTTAGCCGTAGGTGACGGATTGCTGGTTATGTATCTTGATTGATGACTTCTATATTGATCAAGTATCCAACATCATCCCATCAAAAAAAATTCTTCTCGCACAAATTCATATAACAATATAACTTATAGGCTGAGTTACTAAATAACAGTAGTATAGGGCTAAATGAGTTGGTGTTTAAAACCATCCTAACTTTCATCCACCATAAGGGGATTTTTTATTTGAGTTGATTGTTATGCAAATCTTATTCTCTATTGAGCATATAATGTCATTGTGTTTGAACTTTTAATTACTACCTTTTGAAGTTTCTTATCAACTAACATATGAGTTCCGCTAATGGAGGTTATGGGAAGTGATTGAAGACAAAGTTAATGTATTGAACAAAAAGGTAAGTTGCTTATAAATTATAAAAAACCTCTATGACGCTAACACTGTTCATTAATGCTATTATTCATATTATTGTTAATGATAGTGTACAAAAAAATGTATAAAATAGCATTATTGACATTTCTTCTTCCTTGTTCTTGCAATGACCATATTTCTATACTTGAAATTAAGTTGTAAAATATCTAAATATAATTGATTTGTGAAGAAAGCATTTTAATTGTAGTGTGCATGAATATTCAGCAATTCATCAATATAGAAGTGATCGTGATTTTATATGCAACTTGAAATTAATTTTATCAATTATAATTCAAAATCAACTTATACCATTATTATACTCTAAAAAACTAAATATGTGCGATGATAAAATGCTTAAATACACTAAGTAAATCAATATGAAACGAATATCATTTGCACTGAAAATATGCAAAAATCTATTGACGGAAGTAAATAATGCTAATACAAATTACAAACGGGAATTTGTATAAACCCCTTTGTTGATGACAAAATGAAAATTACAAAGATTATTACAATACTAAATATGTTGAAGATGTTTTGTGACGAGAACCGTTACCCGGAAACTTGACACAAGTTGAAGGCGTGTGCTCACTATCCTTTTGTGATATTTCCCCCACAAAGGTACTTGGGTTTAGAAGTTGGAAATTCACAACGAGATACAATCAACTCCAATACACCCTTAGTACTTAGGATGTATAATGTAATAACAAAGTGTTTGAGAATTATTAGCAATGGAATGCAAGAACAAGAGTTAATTACTCTCTTGACTAGCACAAGACAAATGAGAAAAGCTTAAGAATTTCAGAGGAAAGGTGTACTCAACACAATGCACAAGCTCTCTATTTATACACAAGAGGAGCCTTTGACATTTACCACCATTGATGATCACAGTGATGAGTAAATCATCAATTGTCATTAAGCTAGACATTCATGAGTATAATTGTGCATTATACCCATAATAATCTCAGAAATAATGAGATTAAAGAAGGAATCTTAAGCATTAAACTCAAGAAAAACGGGTTGAAAAGCAACGGTCTTCTTCCAGCCCAGACCGCCGAGTCGGCGGTCACCCCAAAACTAAGATCGCCGACTCGGCGATGCCCACTGACCAAACTACTGTTTTTCCAGTAGCTAAAGCCGACTCGGCTTTAGCTCAAAAAGAGGGTTCGCCGAGTCGGCGTTTGGTCCCTGACTTGGTACCCATTTTTCTTGTTTAGTCTTATCTTTTAATGCCTTACGGACCTAGTATATTAATACGTATTTGTCCCACTACTTTAGTAGTACTTGGTGATTATATACAGGATTATTAGACATTAAATGTTCAACAATCCATCCCCATTTTGGGTATAATAAGCCTCTCATTTACCAAAACTCATAATACATTTCATGCATCAACGCTAGTATCCCTACGGATTGAATTAACGCCTAGTACAACACACTTAACAAGTGATCGAGCCAGAATTGATTTCCGTAAGGAATTGAATCAAATGACCCTTCCAACCACTTGAAGATGTAGTACACACAAAACAAATAACACAAAGTTATTAACTTGACACATTATAAGGTCGTGTCCGTATCTTATTCATAAGTTTATCATAGTCATTATGCCAATCTTGACTACTTGAAGCGGCCACACTTCAAACTTATAGAGGTAGGTTCTCAGTACGTATGAAACATATCCCCGTGACGTGGATATAACACCAAGAGCTCTTCAACCCTTGATCTTGAGAACTTTCAAGACGACAACCTTATTCCATCACGGTACAAAGCAACGATAGGTCATATAACGAGTTGCTTTAACAAAAATCAAGAGGACTTTACCACATTGAATTCAGACACGATGTTACTTATGCGTAAATTGGGTCTTCCCAAATGATTTTATTGACATAAGCCGATTTTAACTGAGGCTTTCTCAATTGAATCTCTATTCATGGCCTTCGTAAACGAATCCGCCACATTGAACTTAGTGTTCACATAGTCAAAAGTTATGACCTCGTTAATGATAAGTCCTTGCACTAGGCTATGCCTAAGAGCAATATGACGAGACTTACCATTATATACTTGACTATAAGCTCTACCTAAAGTCGTCATGCAATCCGCATGGATTGCCACCGGTGAAATTGGCTTAGGCAACAAGGGTATCTCAAACATGAGATTTCTCAACCACTCTGCTTCACTAGCTGCTGAAGCAAGTGCTATAAACTCAGCTGACATCGTAGAGTCGGCTATACATGTTTGTTTCTTAAAGGACCAAGAAATGGCACCTCCCCTATAAACAAACACCCATCCACTAGTAGAAGAGTTATCCTCTTAATTAGTGATCCAGCTAGCGTCGGAATAACCTTCTAGAATAGGAGGTTCTCCGCTATATGCAATACCATAATCCTTGGTATGCAACAAGTATCTTAATACTCTCCTTATCGCCATCCAATGATGGGGACCCGGGTTACTAGTAAATCTACTAAGTTTACCAACCGCAAATGCTATGTCATGCCTAGTACTTGTCATAGCATACATCAAATATCCTATGACCTTTGAATACTCCAATTGTGAAATTGGTTGACCGGTATGTTTTGCAAACTTCATACCCGGTTCCATGGGAGTAGAGACCGGCGCTTTATCAAGTATATTAAACCGCTTAAGTATCTTCTCAATATAGTGAGCTTGACTTTAACTTAATACGGTTGCCTTGCCTTATGATCTTAATGCCTAAGATCACATCGGCCTCCCCCATATCCTTCATCTGAAAGGATCTAGACAAAAAGTTTTTTGTCTCTTGACCTTGTGCTTTACAAGTGCCAAAGATAAGCATGTCATCGACATATAAACAAATGATAACGCCATTACCATGGCTATCAAACTTGCTATATACACACTTATCGGCTTGATTCAACTTGAATCCAAAAGACAATATGGTTTCATTAAATTTTTGATGCCATTGCTTAGGTGCTTGTTTAAGTCCATATAAGGACTTCACAAGTTTACACACCTTTTGCTCCTGTCCTTTCAAAACAAACCCTTCGGGTTGTCATATAAACTTCCTCATCTAATTCCCCATATAGAAATGCGGTTTTAACATCCATTTGATGTATTTCTAGATGATAGACCGTAGCTAATGCTACCAATAACCGAATAGTGGTTATTCTTGCAACCGGTACATATGTATCGAAATGATCGATATCGTGCTTTTGTCTAAAGCCTTGAGCCACTAAACGGGCTTTGAACTTATCAATAGTACCATCGATTTTCATTTTCTTTCTGAAAATCCACTTTCAACCTATTAGTTTTCAAGTAGGAGGAAGATCCACTAACACCCAAGTGTTATTTCCCATGATGGATTGCATCTCATCATCAATAGCCTCCTTCCAAAAAGCGCTGTCATGTGATGCCATAGCATCACTATAAGTCAATGGGTCACCTTCCACATTATATAAATATGGAACGCTAGAAGATACCTCACTTCTATCACCTTCAACCAAGTATACTTGGAAATCCGGTCCAAAGCTTTTAGCTTTCCGTTGTCTCTTACTCCGTTTAGGAATAGGATCAACTAATTCTTGTTCATCTATTTTTTGACTTTCATCAACATCTAGAAGTGAACCTTGTTGATTATCATCAACATTGTCATTGGTACAAACTTGTAGATTTCTTTGTCTACTCAATGATGAAAACTTATTTTCATCAAAAATCGCATCTCTTGACTCTATAATCGAATGAATCGATATATAGTCATTTTGTTCTATAACATAGAACCTATAGGTTTTGCTATGAATAGCATAGCCTATAAAGATGCATTCAACACCTCGTTCACTGAGTTTCTTTTTCTTATTACCGGGCAATCTTACAATGGCCTTACAACCCCAAACCTTAAGATAGCTTAAGTTTGGTTTCTTTTTGTACCAAAGTTCATAAGGAGTTTCCTTATTCGTTCTCATTGGAACTCGGTTAAGAATGTGACAAGCCGTCAACATTGCTTCACCCCAAAATCCATCACTCAAACCCGAGTAGGATAACATGGAATTAACCATCTCTTGTAGAGTACGGTTTTTCCTCTCCGCCACACCATTTGATTGTGGTGCATAACTGGCGGTGGTTTCATGTATAATACCCATTGAATTAAAATAGTTAGGATCATAATATTCACCTCCTTTATCGGTTCTTAACCTTTTAAGTTTAATTCCAATTTGTAATTCTACTTCATTTTTGTAAATCTTAAAATGTTCAAGAGCCTCATCTTTTGTATGTAGAAGATATACATAACAAAACTTTGAGAAATCATCAATAAAAGTTATGACATACTTTTTATTTCCCAAAGACGGTGTACTATGAAAATCACAAAGATCACTATGGATTAATTTCAAAATTTCAGATTTTCTTTCAACACTTTTAAAGGGTGTTCTAGTGATCTTATTTAACATGCACGTTTTGCAATTCTTAGACATTTTAACACACATAGGTATAAGCTCATGTTTTGACATAAAAGAGATTTTATCAAAATTAACATGTCCTAATCTAACATGCCACAAATAATGTAAATCATCTTTATCATTCAAACTCAAAACATTACAAACAGAATTCTTATTTAAATCAAATGATAATTTAAATAAACTATTACATAAATAAGCACGACCAATAAACAAATTATTCTTTGAGATAATACACCTATTGGCTTCAAACACTAGTTTGTAGCCCAATCGATTCAAAATAGGACCCGAGACTAAATTTTTACCTATTTCGGGTGAAAAATACACATCCCTTAAAACTAAGAGATTCCCCGAAGTAAACAATAGTTCAACTTTTCCTTTGCCTTGGACCATGATAGGTGCATTGTTTCCCATGTAGAAATGCTCCCCATCAACAACCTTGTTAAAGGATTTGAACCATTGAGTAGAATTGCAAACATGCCTCTATGCCCCCGAATCGATCCATCAAGGCAAAGAATCATCCTGCATAACACTAATATTAGTATTCATAGATGAAAAACTCATATTATAATTTTCAGTCAAAAATGCAAGATTACCTTGAGTGGATGGTTCTTTGCTTGTTGAAGCTTGACCACTCCCCTTTGCCTTCTTTTGCTTGTTCTTTAAAACAAAGCAATTTTTCCTTCGGTGCCCGGGTTTACCACACTCCCAACATACCTTTTCGGTATTAGGATTAGTGGCCTTGCCCTTGGAAGAGTGATTCCTCTTCCTCTTATCTCCGGAACGGGATGATGGTTTCCCTTCCGCAACCATGTTGATAGTGCCAACATTAGGATTTTCATCCTTTCGGTTCTCATGAACCCGTATGCTAGACTCGACAATAATATGTTGTCCAAGATCGGAGAGTGTAATCTCCTCTCTTTTATGCTTTAAAGCATGTCTAACATCCCTCTAAGAGGGAGGCAATTTTTCTATTAAGCTTGACACTAGAAAGACCTCATCAATTTCAATTTTATGCAATTTTAGGTTAGCATGCATCCTTTGTAATTCATGAAATTGATCTATTATAGGGCGATCTTCTACCATTTTGTAAGAATTAAAATTACTTACTAGGAACTTCTTGGAGCTAGCATCCTCCGCCATGTATTTGTTCTCCAAAGCATCCCACAACTCCTTTGCGGAATCATGGTATTGGTAGATGTCAAACAAGGCATCTTGCATGCCATTGAGGATGTGACCCCGGCAAATGAAGTCATCGTTGTCCTATTTGGACCTCTTCCTATTTTGTTCAAGCACCTCGGTTTCCGGATCATCCGTCTTTGGTGCATCCGGCTTAGGTGAACTTATCACATAAGCCACATTCAAGGTAGTGAGCATAAACATCATCTTCTTTTACCAACGTCTAAAGTCGATGCCGACAAACTTCTCTAACTTAGCAAAGTTAGAAGTAAAATCCTTCATTGTTGCCATCGATGAAGAATAATATCACAAAAGATTATTGACGGAAGTAAATAATGCTAATACAAATTACAAACGGGAATTTGTATAAACCCCTTTGTTGATGACAAAATGAAAATTACAAAGATAATTACAATACTAAATATGTTGAAGTTGTTTTGTAACGACAACCGTTACCCGGAAACTTGACACAAGTTGAAGGCGTGTGCTCACTATCCTTTTTTGATATTTCCCCCACAAAGGTACTTGGGTTTAGAAGTTGGAAATTCACAACGAGATACAATCAACTCCAATACACCCTTAGTACTTAGGATGTATAATGTAATAACAAAGTGTTTGTGAATTATAAGCAATGGAATGCAAGAACAAGAGTTAATTACTCTCTTGACTAGCACAAGACAAATGAGAAAAGCTTAAGAATTTCAGAGGAAAGGTGTACTCAACACAATGCACAAGCTCTCTATTTATACACAAGAGGAGCCTTTGACATTCACCACCATTGATGATCACAGTGATGAGTAAATCATCAATTGTCATTAAGGTAGACATTCATGAGTATAATTGTGCATTATACCCATAATAATCTCAGAAATAATGAGATTAAAGAAGGAATCTTAAGCATTAAATTCAAGAAAAACGGGAAGAAAAGCAACGGTCTTCTTCCAGCCCAGACCGCCGAGTCGGCGGTCACCCCAAAACTAGGATCGCCGACTCGGCGATGGCCACTGACCAAACTACTGTTTTTCTAGTAGCTAAAGCCGACTCGGCTTTAGCTCAAAAAGAGGGTTCGCCGAGTCGGCGTTTGGTCCCTGACTTGGTACCCCTTTTTCTTGTTTAGTCTTATCTTTTAATGCCTTACGGACCTAGTATATTAATACGTATTTGTCCCACTACTTTAGTAGTACTTGGTGATTATATACAGGATTAATAGACACTAAATGTTCAACAAAATCAACCATATTTCTATAATTAGTAAATCAATGATATTGTAATATAAATATTTACACTGATACATTCACATAATAATCAACCATATTTTATCAATTATAATTCAAACTAAAATTATAAGAATATTTGAATGTATTGATCAATTATATAAACAACTGAAAATGGAGGTAAACATTGTAGCTACAGAATGTTAAGGTTAAATGATGCATATACAATATACACATTTGTCAGTTATTACTTGAGACAAAGTTTAACAATTTATAATTTCTTAACGTACAAACACTATAATGTATGGTTTTGCTTAAAACTCTTTTTTAAGACACTTCTGTAGCTGAAAAAATTTTAGAGTTTGCTTAAAACTCTTTTTTTAGGTTAACTGGTAATTTTCAGCTTATAATTAGAGTTTTAAACTCGCTAGCCGTTGAATAACTTCACGTGCCAAACTCTATAATGTTCGGTTATTGAACAGGAAGAATTTAGTTAAAAATTCTTTTTTTAACACAAACACAAACTTTAAAACTTTTAATATTAGTACTCCTATTCACTTATTACTATATTAATTAATAACTTCTTTGTGAGCTACATTATGTACATTTAATTACACAATAAATTAAAACCATTTACAACCTCAGCTTTAGGTTAACATCGGTAACATCAGATACATAATAAACACATTCGATTTAAATTGTTTTTATAAAGAAATAGGATATCTTGGGGGAGTGCGTGCGTAGCATGCACCCCACCAACTAGTTGCATCAAAAGCTACTATAGCATAACAATTAGAATAAAAACTATTTTGGAATTATATTTTGCTAGACATGGTCGACCCTAAATATATTGGGCCATGGGCGAAATAACACATTGAAGCCTTTTTTCTTTGTAATTTATAACCTATATGGACCTTCTACTACCGTTAATTTTGCTTTTATGACAAGGGGCTCTGGGCGACGCCCCTTCTTACCCACCCTTAGGACCAGTCCTGTTGCATAGGTAAAAATTTTAATTTTAATTTAATTTTGGGTTATTTTAGATTTGGATAAAATTCAGAGGTAAACTTCTAAACTACAATTAAATAGCTTGATACTAAATGAACACTAGTTGAAAAAATATACTACCTCCGTTTATATTTATGTGCAACTTTTGCCATTTTTGTCCGCTAAAAATTATGTGCAACTCATTTTTTTCTTTCCTTTTTTAGTAAAAAATAACCTATCTAAATACCTATTCCATCATTCTCTCTCTCCTTTAATTACCTATCACATCATTTTCTCTCTCCTTCTTTTCCCTTAATTACATATCCCTACTTCCTCTCTCCTTCTTTCTCTTACTTACCTATCCCTACTTCCATCATTTTCTCTCTCCTTCTTTCTCTTAATTACCTATACCTACTTACTCTAATTTCTCCCTACAAAGTTTTGCATTGACAACCGTGCTTGGGCTAAAAGTTGCACATAAATATAAACGGAGGTAGTATTTTGATGAACCGAGAGTGAGTATTTTTTTTCCTTTTCAACACTCATTCGAATGGCAACAGTCATATCGTAAGAATACTAATAAGGAAAAAAATTAGGAAAATTTGCCAAGAATAATCCCAACTATCACCCGTTGGCCAGAAATAATCCCAACTATTGATTATTTTTTAATAATCCCAACTATTGATGAAGTTTGCTGAAAACAGTTCTACTCTATTTTCAACCGGCTGTAGCAGGTTTTTTGAGTATTTTTTTTACCTTTTTTTTTTAACTTTAATATAGGTTTACCTAATTTGATGAAGGAAAGTTAAAAAAAAAGGTAAAAAAATACTCAAAAAACCTGCTACAGCCGGTTGAAAATAGAGTAGGACTGTTTTCAGCAAACTTCATCAATAGTTAGGATTATTAAAAAATAATCAATAGTTGGGATTATTTCTGACCAACGGGTGATAGTTGAGATTATTCTTGGCAAATTTTCCAAAAAAATTAATAAGCCCTATCTACCGTAGACTCTCCCGTGCTTCTCTCATCTTTCTATCTATCGATTCCCTCCTCTTTCTTTACACTCCACCACCACCACGGCGGCCCAAATCATCACCTTCAGCACGCGCCACCAATATGACGGATATGACTTCGCCACGCCCTGCATATGCTGCAGCCTTGAGCTCTCCCCGCGCATAGTGCACGCCTCCAGCCACCACCAGCCACTGCGTCACTCACACAACCTCTTGTTCGCGGTCTCTTACCCGTCTAACCCTATTTAATTGTAAGCTGTCCTCTTCGCTATTGAATTTATTGTTTTCAATTTTAATTTCATCAAGCACTCTCTTTAGCTCTATTTGAACTTTGGTGTTGTTATTCAATTATGAATTTTTTTATTTATTATTAGCAGTAGTTAAATGCTTAATTAGTTTAATTGTTGGATTGTATGATTATCGAATTTTATGGTTGATTTTATGCTCAATTTGATGGTGATATGCTAACATCGATTGATTGTGGTGAATATTAGTCTCGAGTAGAATAATGTGTTAATTTTGTGAATTTGTTATTGCAATTGTCACTTGCTATGCCATTTACATCAGTTGCAGAACTAGAAGAGTAGTGATGTCGATAATATAAATATGAAAAGTACAACTAATTATGCATATTGAAAGCAAAATTTTCATAGCAATGCTACTAATTAAAAGCTGTATTCTAATGTTGAAGCTAAGTTTATATTCTTAAGTTTTGTAACTAGGAGTAATTCCTGGAAAAGAATGTCTTCTTAAAAAAATTTTTGTATGGGAATGAAGGCTTTTTTTACCGTATCTTCCATTAAATCTTAATAAGAAAATAGAAAACAGAGGTTGTAGTAGGGAGTAGGACCTTGGTCTCCTGAGTTTTACCAATTTTGCAATTCTTCTATCAATAATAGATTTTTGTTTTGATCAAGTGATGTTAAGTGACAGCCTAGACACTCTTCCAACTCCACCATTTATGTACAGTGTCATTGATAAAGTATATAAACATATAATGTTCTTCGACGACCAACTTAAGATTTTGTTTTGAGTTTGTGGTCGAAGAACTTAAGTTGGTATATAAACAATGTTCTTCGTGTTGGTATCCAAGCCAATATATGATCATTGTTGTGTGGTTCATGATCATTTACTAGGCAGTCTACTAGTTTTTCTAGTGATTCAAAGCTAGAATCCTTCACCTCTTCGTGTTTATTTTAGATTTTCGACAAAGGAGGAGCCAAGATTTTTTTCAAGGGATGAAGAATTATTATCTTGAAATTAAGGATTTGTATTATATAAAATGTGAAAGATTCTTCCCTCCATTCATCCCCTTGTGCCAATTCAAAACAAAGAAATTTAATGCCCTTCCCTCCAACTCTCCCATCAAAACATAGCACATTTTGTACCTCTACTGTCAGGAGTCTGGATCTTGTGCGGAAATTCGACTCAAATTCTAGTTATTGATTTGCGTGATTTTTGTGGTCTGTTAATCTCAGTGACAAATTTAAACTACTAACATAAAAGCGCTTTGTTTCAGTTGTTCTCCAGTATGAATCTTCATGACCATTTGCATAACCTATGGATGAAGCGACAGTAGATCAGAGCAGTAAGGCTAAAGATGATCAAAACGTTAAAGAAATCACCATTTGCTTGAGAATTAATGAGCAGGGAACCCACAAATTATTCTTTTTCAAATCTTCTGTGCTTATAACAAAGAGCAAATTCTTTGCCAATAAGCTCTCATCTCCTAACGCAAGTTCTTGCATTGAAATCCACTGCTCAGTTCTTGACTATGATCACTATGTTCATCTCTTGAGCCATCTTCATCTTCCGAGTAATTCACTTGTTGACTCATGGAAAAGTGTAAATTCGGCCCTTGGTGTACTTCAGGTTGCAGTTTCTCTCCAATGTGAAGAAATTGCAAAAGCCTGTGTCAACTACTTAGAAGCTGTTCCTTGGGAAGACAAGGAAGAGGAGGAGATAATAAGGATTGTGCCTAAACTTGGCAATATAGCCTCTCCTATTTTGGCCCGGGTTAAGCCCCTAGATCCAAATTCGACCAAAAATGTTTTCCTTGCTGCTGTTCGGTATGCTATGTCTATCAACCCACCTTGCCCTCCATTTGGTGATGAGATTCGGATCTCTGCTCAAGAGCAAATAGAATACATGCTAGTGGAAGATGAAGAGACTCCATTGGTAGCAGCTGATGATCAAGTGAAATCTGAGATTAAAAAGGGTCTTTCTCAGATGTTTTCTATGTTTGAAAAGGAACTTTCTTCCCTCCTTTCATACTCTGACCTTTCCTTGGAAACCTCCAACAATAACCTATTACACAATCTAGGTGGTCTTGAATGGCTGTGTAATTTACTGCCAAAGATTAATCTTATGGGGGATTTTGTCTCGAAATGGGTTGATCTATCAATATTTATTATAAGTGTGATTGAAAACCCAAAATTGGAATCTGTCATGTGGAGCTTAAAGTTGAAGCTCATCGAGATTACTGCAAAGGTCTTGGATATTGTTGGCTACGGCAATGTGATTTTGCCTCCCGTTTGTAGGGTGCAACTGTTGAAGCTATGGCTTCCTTACATTCAAAAGATGAAGCCTATCCTTGATTCCGTTGGTGAGGAGACCGGTTTTCCTTTCAGAATGGATGAAGACCTTTGTCAAAGCATCCAAGGAGCCATTGTTTCACTTATTGTAGCATTACCATCAAATGATCAGGCTGATATACTGGCTAATTGGATGGAATCC
The DNA here is from genome assembly GCA_019776075.1 of Amaranthus palmeri. Taxonomy (NCBI): domain Eukaryota; kingdom Viridiplantae; phylum Streptophyta; class Magnoliopsida; order Caryophyllales; family Amaranthaceae; genus Amaranthus; species Amaranthus palmeri. The sequence continues at coordinate 313,785 of JAAKBH010000081.1, forward strand.
AAACAGTTAGAGTATCCAGACTTAACTGAGGCTTTCGAGATATGGTGTTACCGAACAAAGTCTTCAAACAGAAGACTAGCAGAGGGGTTGGATGGAGTCAGCAATGGCTCGTTTAGTTCGAATTCATCGTCCTGATTTTTCCCCTCGTCTGAATGTGTAGGAACGATCACTGTAATTTATTTCTTCTTTTTACCTTAATTTAGAGCTGTTGAAAGTTGTAAAACAGTGAGCTCAAGCTTGGTGCTTTAACCTAGTTTTACCTTTCTTTGTACTTGCCCTTAAATTTTCTATGGGCTTAAGCAAATTATGATCGGTTAATCACTGTGTAATGTTATCTGATGTTATCACATTATTTAGACTTGTGTTTTTTGTTCAAACCTTTTTTCGGAAAAATTAATAGTACAAATATTTGTTCAGTTACCTACAATAATACTAACTTTTGATTAACAATGAATAATACCAATTTAGGGGTGTGTTTTCCTAGAATAATGCCAACTTTTGTTTAATTATCAGTTTACCTTTGATTTTTGTCAAATAGGCTACTATAAACAATATAAACAAAAATTAGTATTATTCGGTTATTCTAGACAAACACCCCTTATGTTGGTATTTTCATGGTATTTTTTTCCCTAATTGTTATTATTATCAATTGTTTGGTATAAACATGAAAAGAAAAATACTTGATTCAAAGACTTTTTTTCTTTAATGTGATTACACCAAATTTGTGCTAAGTTAAGATCACTCCTAATTAAAGTGTTAGATACCACCATCCCAAGAATGTCTTTTAGAGTAAACTTTTTATCTAGATTATCTTTCAATTTTTTGATCTCTTGTTGATTATTGCTAATGACAAGGTTGTCATAGACAGCAACAATAATGACTGAAGAAGACACTCTATAAAGAAAAAATAATCATTTCTAGATTGGACATTGTTGAATCAAGCCCGAAATCTCATGTCGATGAGAGTGAGTTTGATCACTTGGTAGCTTATGCATTATCTTGTATTGAGGAAGATAATGTGAGGGCAAAGAGATGTGATAGCTTGACCTTTGGATCACTTGGTGAAGTGATCAAAGTGGGAGACATTATGTGCTTGTATGATGGACCAAGCATGCTAGAGCATAGGATGAATCATGATGATGATGATATGGGTCATGAGGATGATGGTTTGGGACATGGGAGGAAGGTGGCTGCTGAGTTGATGAGCACTCGACCAAGTCGAGCTGTACAAGGGAAGGTCGAGCCTAGCTCGAGCAATGATGCAGAAACGTTCCAGTAGCCTTCAAGCAGTCGCTCGACCAGGTCGAGTGTGCTCGCTCGACCGAGCGCTTTGAGCAGCAGACAACTTCTGACGACACTGTCCTATAATCCGAGTTCTTGGCTTTTGCTTGTTTTGCTTGGGCTTCAAGCACCCATTGTACTACTTTATTCTAGAAGCTTCTAGGGTGTCCTAAGGCCTATAAAAGAGTCCTTAAACATCATAGAAATGTGGTAGACATACACAAGAGTGAGAGTACTTTGTTGAGAGTTTCTTACTTTGTTTATGTAATTTGAGAGAGAAAAGCTTTGTTTAGGTGTTAATCAAAGCTTAGAGGGTTGTATCATTATTGTATGTTGATATTTTAATGATAAGAACCATTGTTTGAGGGGGAGGTATCCAAAGATACCTCATAATCTTTGTGTTGCCATAGTTTCCATACTTGCTCTGTTTTTGTGCTTTCTTTTCATCCATTTCTTGTTCTTGTTCTCTTACCAAAACACAAGCCCATTCACAACAGACATAATCAAGTCCTTTTAGTTCCTCACGTAGTTTGTCATGTCATTGCCTTGATGCCTGTTTAAGGCCATATAACGGCCTTTAAGCAAGCATACCTTACCTTTGGGATTATCAATCCCTGCAAGCATTTGCATGTATACTTTCTCATTCCAGCTCCTTGGCAAGAAGGCATTATTGACATCAAGTTGATATACAATCCAATTTTGAGATACAACCAAGGCAATGACACACCTTATGGTTGTCATCTTGACAACTGTTGAAAAAAGTCTCATCATAGTCAATAGCATATTTTTTGCGTTTTGAAATTTCAACAACTGTCCAAGTCATATTTTTGAATGATGCTTCCAGCTTCTTATTCATAGGTTCTCTTCAAAGTGGATCTTGGGAGGATTCTTTATAACAACTTGGTTTATGATATTTTGGTGTTTGTATACACTTCTTTGTGTGGATTTAAGAGCTTTGAATTGAATTAGGTTGCACTAGTGGGATGTAACTTGTCCACATACATAATTCTTCAAGTATTCAAGTCTCTTGATGACCCTTGGTTGTTTTTGTGTTTCTGTGTATTTTTATTTTTGTATATTGACAAATTAGAGGCTTTTATCTTTCTTTTGAAGAGCTCCATTATCTAAATCTATGTCATATATCAATATCCTTGTTATTTGGGATCATATTGTCAGGCCCGTCCCTGACTTTTTTGGGGCCCTAGGCGAAATAGTAGAAGGGGCCCTTTCAATAATTTGTAATATGCGGAATAAATGTCCAATGCAAAATTAGAAGGTAGGGAGGAATTATCAATCCACAATAGCAAGTCAAAATAAGTTAAAAAATAATTCTTACATCTCTTACATACTTGGTTGTATGAAAATCATAATTAATATTAGGAAAATTTACTTTTAAAAATCCGACCTTTGGGCTGTTCTCTTCTAAAAATCCGACCTTTCGATTATTTTTTAAAAATCCGACCTTTGCACTCCATCTTCATCTAAAACCCAATTTGACCGGTTACCTGATGTTTTAAAAAATTTCCCACCTAACTCCTCTCATTTACTTCCCTCTTCTTCCTCATTTATTTCCCTCCTTCCATAGCTGGTAAACATCATCTCACCAATTTATGACTACCAGTTTCAAGATTAAACTTGAAAATCTTCCTGCTTAAACTATGATCAGGTGCAACATAACCAGGTAATGGATACTGCACAATTTCTTCAATTGGGGAATAAAGGGCAATCATCATCATCCATTTTTGGGGAAATCAATTGTAACAGTTGCAGGCATATCCAATGAAAATGATCTAGAACGGTTAAGGGTTTTTTCTTTTCCGGTATTAGTTCCAATTGGGTGCAATACATAAACATTTGAACTATAATTATTCAAAAAAAATTGAATTTGTTTTGAAAATTGGGGGAAAATGTTACTTTTTGGTCCTAATTGACCAAGAAGATTTGTGGGTCAATGAAAAGTTAGAATATTTTGTGATTGTGAGGAGTGAGTTATTGATTATAGTTTGATTAAATGGGTGAAAATTACAGAAAATTGGCAATTTAAAGGTAAGAAATTAAAAGGGTTTTGTTGCAGAAATTAAAGAGTTGATTGATACAAAGAATCAAATTGGATGATGCCGTTTCAGTGATGAGAACTTGATACTTCATAGCAAGTTTACTAATAATAATTGCTTCTATATAGTGAGGATTTGTGGTAGCAGCTTCAATAATAAACTGAGAAATTTGGCAACAAGTATTTGGCTTGTAGTTTAGAGTTAAAGGAATTGAGGATACAATTTGTGATGCCATATACATTTTAGCTTTTGACAAAGAAAACAAGAGTCATTGAACAGAGAAGACAACAATCATTTAAGAAAATGAAATTTATAACTCTAAAGTTGAAAAGGGTTTGTATTTGATAATTGTGATTTGAGATAAACAGATTCAAGAATCAGTTCAAAGAGATGGGAAAGAGAAAAAGTGAGACAAAAATGTTAACATGGCTTCTTCCATGGTTGAATGGCTTCTTCCATGGTTGAAATGCAAAATGAAGAAGAAAACCCCTTTATAGCAATTTAGGGTTTGGTAATTCTGATTTTCTCTTTTTTTTTAATTAAAAGTTAACCGGTTATTCAGGTTAACATATGGGAGATGTTCTTTAGATGACAATGGGGGGCAAAAGTCGGATTTTTCAAAAATAATCGAAAGGTCGGATTTTTAGAAGAGAACAACCAAAAGGTGGGATTTTTAAAAGTAAATTTTCCTTAATAATATTATTTTTTGAAGAAATTTAAGTAAGAATGTGGGGTAAAAATAGAACTTGATGTATTAACAGAAAATTTGAATTTTAATAATAATACTACAGGATTTACGGGCCTTATGTCTAACAATATTAACCCAATAACTACTAGCTAGAATCATTTATTATTTATATTCAAAAAAAAAGAATCATTTATTATTTAGTAATTAAAATATGAAGAATGTGTAATTACCACCAATCTAGTAAAAATTAATACTGAAATGTAACAAAAATCATCAATTGAAACTAATACTAAAAAGCATTCCAAAATTTATTCAAAAAAAAAAAAGCATTCCAAAATTCATCATAAATCATCAATCGAAAATCATTCTTCAAAATCCAAATATAAAAATCATTCAAAATCTAGTAAATACTAATATTGAAATACATGATGAAGTGAAATTGTTATACCAGGCCACCAGCTTACCGCAAGTCCGCACCACTAACCGCCAGGAAACAACCGTCAACTGCCGGTTGCTAGAAGACCAGGAGATAATCAGAAAGTGATGAACTTGATTTGGGGGAAAATAAATTGATTATGGTCAATTTTTAGATCTAAATGAACTTGATTTAGAGTGGAAAATAATTGTTTATTGTCTGAGATAAAATAAAATAAATTGAATTGAAAAAAAAGCTACCATTGCAATGCCATACTCAAACTTGAAAATTGATGAACTTATGTGTAAATTGGCGAAGAAGACTAACGGACGGGATGTGGAGATTAACACCATAAATGTTGGTCATTATTTTGGAGACTTCAATTTGGGGAAATGATTAAATTACTTTGAAAAGAGAGAAAGAATTTGGGAATTGAAGCAATTAATTGAGGAGTTTGGGGAATTGTCATATACATGGATATTTGCTTGCCATTAATTACATCCATTTGCTTGCCATTAATTACTATCCTGATATAATTTATGTCATTTCTTAACTGTATTACTGCTATTTTTAATCCCAAAAAAGGGGCCCCTCCGATAATTACATTTCTACAGTTTGATCTTGGGCCCTGGGCGGTGGCCCCATTGGCCTACCCCCAGGGCCGGGCCTGCATATTGTCTCTGTTATATGGTCCAAGCTGGACTTAGGGAGAAAAATTGAGACTATATATAAATGTGTTTTGAAATTTGTGAATATGATAGGAAATGTACAATCCACAAGCAACTATAAACAACCATTCTGTTATCATACCTAATGGTAAATAAGTTTAAGTGAATATGATAGGAAATGTTAGAATACATAATAATATTATATCAAAACAACCATCCTGTCATCATACCTAATGGTAAACAAGTTACTTGTGGATTGTACATTTCCTATAAGTAATAATCAATTGTGGCGTTAAACTGATCAATTTCTACCTAAGTATTTGATATTTTATGATCTAACTCAATTTTGAACGTATAAACTTCAATTATTGTTTTCAAAATAAGTATTTCAAAGTCTATAAAGGTATTGTATAGGTTTTAATTCAAATCGAATAACTTAATAGTTAAATTATGACATATAATTTGATAAGGATATTTTATAGGAAAAATTGACATTAATAATCCACCCTTTTGTTCGTCTACTATGAATAATCCCATATTTAGATTATTTTTTTTAATAATCCAACATTTGCCCTTAGTTCGTTATGAATAATCTACCTTTGTTTTAGTTTGCTGATAACATACCCTATTTGTACCTATTATTACTATTTTGGTATATTGTGAGCAAATTTATAATAAAGGTTAAATTATTAGAAAAAAATCAAAAGGTAGGATTATCCATAGTAGATTGGTGAAATGTTGGATTACTAATGTCAGTTTTTCCTATTTTATAATCCAAGCATTTTGAACTTCTAATCTTCAATTATCATTTTTTAAAAATGAGTATTCAAATTCTATAGATATATTGTATAGCATTTAATTCAAATTTAATTATTGATAGTTTTATTGACCATTCATTTGTTGTTTGAAATTCATCCATAGAATGATAGAATAATATCATTTTATATAACTTCGTTCTAAAATTGTGAAACAAAACGTATATTAGGTAGAAATTGATCACTTTAACGTCATAATTGACCACTTATAGGTTTAAATTGAAATTTTCATTTTAATTGATATGTTTAAGTACTAATTTACATTGAAATTGATATCTTTAAGGCCAAAATTGATACCTTTAAGATTAAAATTGAAAAATTCCTAGAAAATGGAAAAAAAGAGAAAAAGCATGTAAGGCACGCGAATGGGGCCAGCCAACTCATGTCTCAATTTGAGATGGTTTCTCCCAAGATTGCTGATACTTATAAATGTCTTCTCCTACCCAAATCCTTGTATAAACTTAATCTTTTTTTTTTGGTTTCACTAAGGATTAGACACTACAAAAATTTTGCAAAGTTCCGACCAAAAATTTCGACTACCCCGTTTTAGTCGGAAATTACCGACTACCAGCGTGTAGTCGGAAATTCTGACTAAATTCCTACTAAATGGATATGGTAGCAAGATTCCGACGGAATTGCGACCCAAGTTTTAGTCGCAAGTTCTCCGACTATTGCTTTGGTCGGTAGTTAGTCGCAAAAAAAAAAAAAAAAAAAACGCAAAAACGTGTAATAAAACTCATTGAGTGCCAACTGGATTCCGACCAGACTATGGTCGTTAATTAGTCAGAAAGTTCCTGATTTTGTCTATAAATACCCACCCTCAACGTCACTTTCATTCCCGCACCTCTCCTTTCTTTCTCTCTATAATTCTATCTGTTTCTCTTTTCTCCCTCTCCACCTCCACCCCCTACTTAATTTTGATTAAGTAGGGGGTGGAGGTAGAGAGGGACAAGTTGAAAAACATAAAATTAACGATTCCATTTATTGTAAAAAGCGGTGTAAAGGTCTTTGGCATGTTTCTCACTTGCCCCGTTCATCCTCACTTTCCACGCTCGAGTTTCTTCACTCAATCATGGAGGGTAGGATGAACGGGACAAATTGCGAAACATAAATACAACAGTTCAATCGTAATAAAAATATGGCAAAATTTAATATTTATTTTGGAGAGGTTTCGACTTTGGCATGTTTCTTCACTCAAGCAACGCTGACACTGCGTAGGGGCCGCCACGCGATGACCCTGTCCCTCCACCACGGCATCCACTACCAGCTCTACCATGGGTGCCCGATGAGGGCACGTTTGCCACCGACACTGGCAACCAAATATCAACGTCCATCCGTAGGACGTTTGAGGCCTACCAAGATCCTAATGGATGGGCTTGGAGGTACCTATCTAGGGATACTATCGACTTCTATTGGCAGTAGTTTCAAGTAAGTCTATTACTACATTATTTCATTATTTGATTAACTTTTAATTGACTTGTTTGTTATACTAATACTGATTGTTTTTATCGTTTCAGAAACAATGGGCTTGGGATCCCTCTATCACTTCCACGGTGCGCACGGTGTGGGAGAAGAGGGCTAAGACCCGGTACAAGGACATTATTCATATTCATAGAAAACTCTATGAAGCGAATAATGAATATCAGCCCGGCTGGGCGTCGACGGAGGCTCGGAGAGAATGGGTAAGGGCCTAGACCTCTGAAGAATTCCAGGCCAGTCGGCGTCGAGGGAGGAGGAACCGTCGCTGGGGCAATGAAACGGGTGTCGCAGAAGTCATCTATACCGGCGGCTCGGTGTCTACCCGCAGGACATTGCGGATATTGGTATATTCTGGATCTTTTAATAATTTGGTTTTTTTAGTTTTATACGCGTAAATATGTATACATTATTTTGTTTAACCTTCATTTTTGTTACTGTAGGAAAAAGAGCAGAGCCGCACGCCCCTCTCTTATGAGTTGTTTCTATGCACTCATAAGGTGAAAACAAATGACGGGTTGCAGTGGGTCAACGAGAAGTCCAAGGCCATAAATGTAAGTTCAATGACAATTTGTTTTTTAGTACTCATTGAATCATAGTGTAGTTAGTTTTTTAGTACCTAGTTTAGCTTTTGGTAAATTAGCTGTTTTAGAATACTTTGGACATTTGATATTGGATTTTGAGGAAATGTTGGTTTGATAGTTGTTTTCGTAGTTTAGCTTTTATTTCAGGGTTATTTAAATTTTGGTTTAGTTAGTTTACAGAGGAAACTCTGCCGAAATTTTTATATAATTTATTGCTTTGTTGTTTAGGACGAATACTTACGCCTCCATGTCGAGCTTCCTCTTGAGGCGTCTGATGAGGAGATTAATGACGTCTATTTTCAGGCCGTCTAAAATTTCGAATCACAGGCGCCGACGAAGAAGAAGCCCTCCAAGGCTGTGTTTGGTGTTGGTGATGTGGCAGCGGTCTATTACGCTGATGTTGCGGCGCCACAGACTCAATACCAGGCCACCCCTCCCCCCAACCAACTCGCGAACGAGAGGTTGGATGAGCTTCAGGAGTCCATGACTCGCACATTTCGAGGGAGGAGCATGAGGAGCTAGTGGCGGAGCATCGGCGTTTGAGGCTAGAGGTAGAACATCTTCTCGGCTTTATGCGCATTGTTTTTGCAGAAAGAGGTTTTGGTGACCCTCCTCCGCCTCCCCCCGGCTGATATCTTGTACTTTTATTGTTTTTATGTTTTTATTTTTATATTTCGAAACATTGGGTTCTATAACATTATTTTTTAACATTTGCATTATTAATTTTTTTCGTGTGTTTACTATAATCTTTTATTGCGTTTTTTATTATATTGGTTCGATAATTAATTTTAATAATAAAATAATAAAACTGGTCAAATGTGGTCAACAATCATTGACCACATTTGACCAGTTTTATTATTTTAATACTACCTCCTATTCAGCTCAAATGTCCCATTTGATTTTTTGGTACTATTCACTCATGACTCTTAATTTGTATTTTACTCTTAATCTATATGTTAAAACATAGTCATGTGGGATCTTGTTTGATTCGTCTCAATACAATGATTATTAATATCAAATTTTTATAATTTTTATTTAAGAATATTTTGAGATATTAACGGTTAAAATGTTGCCTCGGCAAGTGTGAGAAAACTAAATGGGACATTTAAGCTGAATAGGAGGGAGTATTATAAAGCTTCCGACTAAGATTTTAGTAGGAAATCAGTTAGTAATACCGACTACTCTCCTACTACTCCTTAGTCGGAAGATGGTCGGGATCAAGAGCCGCCATAATTTGGTCCGGTTTTTTAGTCACTAGAAGTTTGACTTCACCGACTATTCTCCTACTACTCTTTAGTCGGAGATTGGTCGGGATAATGAGGCGCCAAAAAGTGGTCAACATCTGGGTGAAGTGAAGTTTGACTTTTCCGACTATTTTCCTACTATTAATTGGTCGGAGGGTAGTCGAAAAAAATAAAAAAATATTTTTTTAAGAAAACAATAAAAATCATCAAAATCGGTTTTTAATGTACAGCGACTAGATTGCTGCTACCATTTAGTCGGTATCTGTGACTAAACGCCGACAACAGCTAGTAGTCAGAATTCCGACCAATCACCTACCAACCATCTGTTGGTCGGAATTTCGACTATTTTCCCGACCATTTCCATTGGCTTTAGTCAGAAGTTAGTCGGTATACCTCTATGCCGACCAATCTCCGACTATTTTGGGTAGTCGGAAACTTGCATTTTTTTTGTAATGAGAAGTTCTAGTTGGTAGAATTGTGGCTACGAGGAGTTGTTAGAAGATGCGTGTGACCTTCTTCTAAGGTTTGTGTCTAGAAATCTTTAACGGAAAGTGAATAGTATTTGCCAAAATCCTAAAAGTTAGGGAAAAGCTTTAAGGTCTATTGCTCAAAACAAGTACCAAACTTATTCCGAAATCAGCTTTAAGGTCTTGACTTACCTTGTCAAGATCCTGACTTGTTACCAACGAAAAATTGTCATAATCTATTCAACCCCTCTCCTAGAGTATTTCATCACCCTTATTGAATCTTCACATAACTTATTTTAACCCTTTTGATTCATTTCTTGATTTTGACCTTGACAGGTTAGTAAAGTTGGGTAAGTTTTACCCACACGATTTTTTCCGATATAGCTCTTGTAGAATTTAAACACATTAAGGTTTACATTGTCATTATGCGAGATGATTGTTTTGGTATTTAAAATGATTTCAAATGTTTAGAAAAAAAAAATGCAGTCAAACTTTAATTTTATTTGCTTTTAAAACTAGCTTCGGTACTACCTGTTACAATAGCTTTGGTTGAGAGGACTTTTTCTATGATAAATACCGTGAAGACAAAATTACATAACCAAATATTGGATGTATTTTGTAGTATTCCCAATGACGTCGATTTCAAGATATGAAAACTCATAGAAACATATTATAAAATATTATTTTATATGGTTGAATGGAAAACATTTTTTATATATAATTATTTAAGACTTTTTAATTATTTTTAATGAATTAATTTTTGTCAATTGTACTCCCCTTGAGTTTCAGTTTTGGATTCGCCAGCGACTGTAACTGCTTTGCAAATACGATATATATTATAACTATTTTCTTTATCTTTTCCTACTTGGAGTTTTCTTTAAAAAGAAAATTTTGTTTTTTAGTTAAAATCCGAATATAAAAATTTTTTTTTCCTAAAAGGAATTGCCTTGGAGCCTTAGAAGGCAACTCCAACAACTCCATAGTAGGAAATATTTGGGTTGAAGTTGAGTGGAAAATTTAATTAAAGAAGGTTGAGTTATGAACACGTAAGTTATTAAATAAGCAAAGACATGAGATTATAGTCAACATAGAATCAATACTCAAGAATTTGTTTTCCTGTTTATGCAAAAAGTTCAAAGGAAATGTTGACAACATTTTATCGACAATCTTTTTAGTCAGTCAAAAGAAATATCTTTTGTGTTCTTAAAGCTAATCCCTTCTATCTAATTTCTTGATCTTGACACCTTAAAATTACCACTCATATAATACTAATTTAATTAACAAGAGAGATCGAAATTATCTAACTCGATTAAAAGTTTAACCGATAGTTGTAGGAATTTGTAACATATTACATCTGGTTGGCAAGGCTCGTTTCTGACATTTTGTAGGCTTTAGGTAAAACAATAGGTATGAGTTCTTCCTATAAAAGATTGATCTTAACCTTTAATAAGTACTTGAAAAAAACAATAGAGACGAATCCCTTTATATTGAAATAAATTATTTACTGTAACATATTAGATCTGGTTGGAATTAAGTGCTACAATTGCATGATAACTAATGTTCATCAATGACATTGTTTCACTTTTTGTTTGTTATGCGTAAAAATAACAATTACCGTGCTATCCACTTTTATGATTTTATTTATTCGCAAATAAGGTAATTATGGATTAAAATAGTCCATTAGATAGCATGGCAACAAGAAGTTTTAAATTAATTATTTTGAACTAGATGCATTAAAATTGAATCAAATTTAATATATCATAAATCAGTAAAGTGCTATTTAGATTTCAGTCAATTTCATTATTATTTTAAAATTAGGTAAAGTTGAAAATTTTGAAATAACTTTTCAGATTTTGTCATTCTCAAAATTTTTAATCTCAAATAAAAAAAAAAGAAAAGAAAAGGACAGAGTAGCAATCTTTTGTTTGAGGTTGTTTATTGTTTGATTTTCATCTCAAATCTAAATTGAATGTAAGATATGCCAATAATGTTTAGTATTGACCACTTATTTGTTTTAACTGTAACTTCACAAGAAAGATACTTCACTTCTTATTCACTTTTTAATGTGAACTGTTAATTCTAAAGATAATATTGATTAGGTAAAGCTTTCAAACTAATTAAAGTGAATATGTGTGTATGCAATTAAAGCAAGATAGGGATTGATTTAATATTCATTATTTCAGCTATGTTAGGGCTCAACAGTCAAAATTCCAGTATTCCATTTATTTCATTTCATCATGGCCTTTTATTCTCCAAATATTTTATCATTTGAAACTATTACCTTTGTAATATATACTTCTATTAGATAGTGTCCGTACGATGCATGATTTTACTAAATTTTTTAACATAAATTACATTTATTTATATAAAGTGTTACAACTATAATTACACATTTTAAAATCAAATTTAACACAAAAATATGTAAAATTATTTTACAAAAGTTTAAAAGAAAAAAATAGTTCTTGTCATTAAAATTATAATTAACTTGCATAAAAATAGTCATAACCAAAATCATATTAGAATTATGCAATGCATATAAATAACCAATTGTATGTAAATAACATTGAAATTCTTATAAAAGTATGTTATGTTGTAACTATCTTAATACTCATTTACTAAATAAAATAAAAGTTTTTATAAATAATTGAAAAAAGAAATATTACATAGATTTTCTAATACATTAAATGATGTGAGTAATAAAATTAATGATAAAAAAAAGTGGTCACAAATATAATGACATCATTATTGAGTGTTGGAGGGATAATTTTGTTTGAAATTGTAACATGTAAGTAATTTTAATTAGGGATGATGTCAATAATGTTTTGTTTTATTAATAATTATAGATAGATATTATAGATATAAATTTTTAAAAATCCCTAAAATATATCTTTAAGTATTCAATTTTTCATATATGTAATCAATTTCAAAGTAAATTTTATTGGAAAATTTATTGTATTGCACCTAAAATTCAAGTGTACATACTACAGTGATTAGATAACTTTATTTATCAAACTAAATTGTGTAAAATTATAACAATTGAGAGAGCACTGAAAAGCTATTATTTATCAATTTATAGTTCTTTTAATAATGATATTTATCTTAAAAACAATTTATTTACTATGTTAACACAATTTGTTAATGTATCTAATTTTTTAGATAAAAATCAATTCCTTAAAATTAAGGAAAAATTACCATGAATAATATAATATGTTGCTTATTTCCCTATAATAATACTAACTTTAGATTAATTATGAGTAATACCAACTTAGGCGGGTGTTTCCATAGACTATCCATAACATGCTAAAAATCTAACTATAGGCCTTATATATATGACAAAAAATTTTGGTAAATTAGTTAATAAAGTAAAGTTGGTATTATTCTAGGAACAATATTCCGAAGTTGATATTAATCAAGGTTAATCAAATGTTAATAATATTTAGGGAAATTACCAAACGATTGTATTATTTATTATAATTTTTCCAAAAATTATTAAGACTAATAGGATCTCACTTACAGCGTATACACAGATAATATAGCAAAAAATAATCCAAACAATTCCAAATATTTAGGAAAATTTGCCAAGAATAATCCCAACTATCACCCGTTGGCCAGAAATAATCCCAACTATTGATTATTTTTCAATAATCCCAACTATTGATGAAGTTTGCTGAAAACAGTCCCACTCCATTTTCAACCGGCTATAGCAGGTTTTTTGAGTATTTTTTTACCTTTTTTTTTCTAACTTTCCTTCATCAAATTAGGTAAAAACCTATATTAAAGTTAAAAAAAAGGTAAAAAAAATACTCAAAAAACCTTCTACAGTCGGTAGAAAATAGAGTGGGACTGTTTTCAGCAAACTTCATCAACAGTTGGGATTATTAAAAAATAATCAATAGTTGGGATTATTTCTGGCCAACGGGTGATAGTTGGGATTATTCTTGGTAAATTTTCCAAATATTTATACATATATACTAATAAACATGCCTTCATCCTTGTCATTTTGTTACAACCGCATCAAAAAGCAATGGAATACTCCCTTCTTTTTCTAATAAAGTTCTCAAAAGGAATGTTCATGGGAATTAAGAAAAATATAATATTTTAGATAGTGAATATAATATTTAAATGAATAATAAATTTAATTGGAGAAAAGTAAGGACCACAAACATTTAAAAAATATTAAAAAAAAAATCGTGGAAAAAATATAAGGACCACAAATAAATATAATATTTAAATGAATAATATAATACTTAAAACGGAGTATGTACAGTTGTTTGTAAGGGAACTAAAGAAAAGCATATTGGGTATTATTATCAAGTAAGGAAATAGTGGTATTTCCACTAATTAATAAAGAAGACGTATTTTTCAATAGATCTCAAGCATTTATAACAAATGTAGTTTTAATGTTGTATTTAATCAATGTGTCAATTACACCATGGACCATGGTATATATATGATAAGTTATTCATTGTAAACACCATAATTCACCCACATGAATCATGATTGCCACATTTGTATGTAATCATAAACATCACATTTTATGCAATGTATGAACATCATATTTCATTTGATTTTCCCAATCGTTTAAGAAACGTACTCTATAAGAGATAAGAGGGGACATATAAAATCAAATAATTAGGTCTTTTACTGTTGGAATTTAGAGTGTATAGTGAACATCGGAAATGATTTAATTAATTAAATTAAATAAATAATTTGATTAAATTAATTAAGTATATCCCAAGGTTACAAGGAACAAGTGATTTTAGAGAAATTAAAAGTCACTAGTCGCGAACGAATTCGCGGATCGCGAAATGGAAGCAGAATGTTTCTGTTTTGTGAAAATTGAAATTCGCGACCAGTGACAATTTTCGCGACCCGCGAAAATCTGAAATTTCTTGATTTTTTCCTTGCGACGTTTTGCTTTGTTATGGTGGTTATATAATAACTTCCTACAGTTATTATGGTTACTTTTAGCCATGTTATTTGGGATGTAATGGTTGAGTGAAAGGCGACATGAGTTCGTGAATCGATCTCATGTTTCACGGATCAACCTTGTGTTTCATGAAGTAATATGTTGCTTCATGAACCGGTGTGAGCTATTCTATAAATATAGAATGCTTGTGTGTTGTTTTAGAGATCTAGAACATACATGGAATTTCTGATTTCTTTTCTTCTCTAGCGTTTTACATCGAGGACTTAAAATTCTCGTTTGTAATTTTATTATCTTCTTCCACTTTAGTTTCTCTTGCATCATTCTAATTTCCGTGTGCTCGGAAGTTAGTGTAATTCTTTGTATCTCAAAACATATTTCCGGTTGATTCCCAAGCACCGTAGTAGGGAGGAAATGATGTTTTAGGAAAGAGCATCTCGCCTAGAATTTATATCAAGATCCAACAAAATCTTCTTGTTACTTTGTTCGATATATGGTGATTCCCGATGATGTAATCTACATTTGGTGTATGTTAAGCAAAGGTTTGAACTTGTCATATGTAATTTGATTTTCTACTACAAACTTGTAACTTTATTTTATATGTTTGATTTATAAAATTAAAGTCACATTTCTAACAATCTAAAACATCATTTTCTTAAATTAGTATGACAAGTTTCAATGTTTACCACAAACTTTGTCATATTTGACAAATTTGTTGGGAAAGTTTTTTAAGTTTGCTTATATGAAAATTACACCATGATCGGGTGACGAGATTATCGTAGAGATTCTTGAAATGATGCATTGGTTCGATCAAAGAATGTGTTGATTTGTTAAAGAGACACGTTGGTTCATCAAAGAATATGTTAGTTCGATAAAGTGACACGTTGGTTCATGAACGGATGCATTGTTTCATGAAGAGTTGCGTTGTTTCTATCTTGATCAAGTTATGTAAGAGAGATGGACATTATTACATGGTAGAAATGATATTTCTCAAGTATGTAAGTTCTCCTTGTTAATTTCATATGTTTATTATTTTTATGATGATAGGGATGTACAATATGTTACATGTTTAAGCAAGTTCTTATATCCATGAAATTTGGTAAAGTATGTGATCATGGTTATTTGATCATGGTTATCATTTGGTGTAAATGATGATACTCCATTTTTATTTATCAAAGAAATTTGATAGTTGGAAGTATAAGTAATTTACCATGATTTTTCATGATGATTAAAATTATCATCAAAGATGGATAATGTTTGCTATCTTTTGTGTTTACAAGTTTTGTTTTATGCATGATAAGATGATAAATTTCATGGTCATGTTTTGACATATTTTTGACATGTTTATCTTACTTTATATATATCATGTCTTGTTCTATTATAAAAGATGATAAGTGTTATTATCAAGTTGAATATAATTGCTTTAATAGTTATTCATAGTAACATGTTAAGTTTTGGATCTTTGCATGTTTGGTAAGACAAAATAGATTTTGTCATAAAAGTTGAACATTATGTTTTGTTATTGATGTATGTTTTACCTTTTGAGTGAATTGTTTTTAAAATGTTGCATGATCCATGTTTGATTAACAATAAAGTTAATTAAAGTATAAAGTATATTATTGCAATGTTGTTCTTAACAAAAAAAATTCATGTTGCATTTTTGTTCATGCATGTGTAGAATTATATCTATGTAGTGTTTGTGCATGATTCAAGTTAGCCTTTATGATATATTTTTTTTGATTGGTTATTATCAATGTTGTTTAAATTTGGACATATAATTTTTATATGGGGTTGTCATATGTATACTTTTACCCAAGGTTATATTAATTTATTAATATTAGAAAAGGGTACAAAGTTTATGACATGAATAAATTTAAAGGTTTATCATCAAAGATTCATTAAAAGTAATTTTAATGTAAAAGTGATGATTAAACAAGAATTTGAAAATCTAATAATGTTATTAAATAAAGGTTGAAAGTTGTCAACATTATTTTAAACTTGGAATTTTATTTATTAAAGTTGTTTGTTATGGAGGTTAATAAATTCCATAATGTTAAATAAATAAAAGGAGTTTAATGGTTTTATAAGTGATTTTATATATCAAATAAATGATAAAGACAAGTTTGTCTAGTTCATTTAGATATATATGATGATTTGATCTTATATGGAATAAATGTTGATTTGCTAAGTAAAGCAAGATATGAATTTATTTATTATTACATTGATTAATGTATTAATTGAAATTCATATGTTACTCTTAATCTAGAGTATGTGTCAACGCTTTTAGTTTTATTATGGTAATTAAAATTCCATAATATGTTATTATTTTGATTTTCAAGATATGCATTATTTGCATGAGTATGTGTAAAGTTTTATATACTAATATTTATATTTGGAGAAAAGTACTAAATAAGTTTTATTCCGGTTACTGGGTATGTTTAGGTATCTTATGTTGTCGGATAACGCCAAATATATTTGGTGTGACAATAAAGAAGGTTTTAACTATCTAAGTTAAAGTTGATATTAAATGTTTTCTTTGGTTTAAAGTATTTGTTTTATAGAAAAATCTTAATCATTTTGGTACAAAGGATATTTATTTTGAATTATCTCAAAGATTCAAAATAAGGATGTATCTATCTAGATTATGTTATTTATAACATCTACTATGAGTTCTATTTATTAGAACAAGAGATATTATATATCAATGATATTTGATTATAATACAAAGTGATGCAATATTTATTTGGAAATTTATTTTCAATGATAGATAGGTTTGAATACCTACAAGTTTAATTTGTACAAATAAGTGATTATGATATTTTGATCTTTCATAGATTGACTTGCTAATCTTTTGATAAAGCATGTATTTCTAAAAGAGAAAAATATAAGTTTGTTTTACTAAGGAAAGTTTTTAACGAAGTTTGGTTTTGTTAAAGTTTTCAAAGTAAAAAGTTTTTAATATCTTGTATTCATATTTCTAATATGAAGGTTTACCCATGTTTATGTTTTGATACTTAAGTATCATATAAGTTTAAGCTTTCTTAAAGAAAGTAAGTAATGATGTGTTCATCATGGGAATAATGTTTGAAGTTTAGTAACTTAATCTCCATGCAAGTATAACAATATGTTATAGAGAGATTTTCATATTATATATGAAGATTGATGAGCATGTATTATTGTTCAAGATTTATTAAGTGGTATTATACTTAATATGATAATTTATTATTGAATTTATTTCAATAAGTTTACCGAAAAAAACAATGGTTAAATAATTGTTTGTATTTTCATATGGTATGTTATATCATAAATTTTTATAAATTATGATATATTTATTTTGGAATATAATTGTATAAGTTAAGATGACAAAGTAATATGTCATATTCCTTCTATGAAGGAAATGGGGGAGGTAAAATGTTAAATTAATTTTAACATAAAGTTTAAGGACTAAGAAACATAAGTATTTTATTATACTTAAAGTAAAGTCCAAGTTTACCCTCATGTTTTACCCTCATGTCTTCCAATTGTAATCATTTCCTAGATATTTGGAAAGATTATAAAATTGGATGTAATTTTAACTTATACAAGATTCAAATTGTTTATAGTTGTCAAGTAAAGTTTTACTTACAACTTAAAGTTCCTTTATTAGGAAATTATTTGAATATTCCAAAATGTTTATGTTGTACCATGGATTTAATTAATCTTATAGTAGAAGTTCTTCAAGTTTGAAGAGGTACTCAAGTATGAGTTTGATCTTTAGTGAATTGGCCATTCTCTATGTTGATCAAAGTATATGTGTTTGTGGGGGAGGTATACCAAGTTTTGATCACCCAAGAACAAACAAAGTTTTAAGTTATTCTACAATGATAGTAATGTTATTTGTCAAGATTTAGACAAATATGTGAACTGTATAGTTTAAAATACTCATCTTTGTGATGTTTAAGCCAAAGTTGTGCACAAAAACAATCTAGTTTGATTGACAAGTGGCTTGTATAAAGTATTGATAGTCGAGTGTAACTTTGGTAATGCTATGACATCTAATTGAGGCAAAGCCAAAAATTAGGGCTTATCAAAGAAGGGATCACATTTCTTGACTATGTGAACAAAGTTCAAAGCTAGACAAAGTATTCTTACAAAGTCTAGGAATTTCATGGTTTAATGAAATTGGTATATGCCCATTCTTCAACACCATGAGCGAAACCCAATTCGACGCTAGAAGAAACATCTAGTCTTGAATTCAATGTGGATTGATCGCTCATCAGATGTTGGAAAGCAACACTTAAGTGATCCTAAGTTGTTTTATTCGTGATGTTGACAAACGCGGTAGTAGAGACGTTCCTCGAAGTCTCCATTTCTAGAGTTATGAAGATCTCTAGATTGAGTGCTTTATTCACGAAAGCATGGTATATTAGGGAGAAACTACCTATATAAGTTCAAGATTTGGCCGTCTTAAAGAAATCAAGGGGCATACTTATGATTTCAATGAACTTATGAATAGATATGGACACATGGCCTTTAACGTGTCAGGATGTAAGATTAATGAATTATTTCGTGTGTACTACTCCTTCAATTGGTTGGATATATCTGCTTAATTCAATCCGGAAGGACATTAGGGGATATGATCAATTGTAAAGATGCGTGGTACTAGGTGTCAATTCAATCCGGAAGGACATTGGCATTGATGCATGAAATGGGTTGGAGATTATGGATCGCAAAAGAAGAAAAGGATTATACACTCTAAATGGGGGAGGATTGTTGGAATTTAGAGTGTATAGTGAACATCGGAAATGATTTAATTAATTAAATTAAATAAATAATTTGATTAAATTAATTAAGTATATCCCAAGGTTACAAGGAACAAGTGATTTTAGAGAAATTAAAAGTCACTAGTCGCGAACGAATTCGCGGATCGCGAAATGGAAGCAGAATGTTTCTGTTTTGTGAAAATTGAAATTCGCGACCAGTGACAATTTTCGCGACCCGCGAAAATCTGAAATTTCTTGATTTTTTCCTTGCGACGTTTTGCTTTGTTATGGTGGTTATATAATAACTTCCTACAGTTATTATGGTTACTTTTAGCCATGTTATTTGGGATGTAATGGTTGAGTGAAAGGCGACATGAGTTCGTGAATCGATCTCATGTTTCACGGATCAACCTTGTGTTTCATGAAGTAATATGTTGCTTCATGAACCGGTGTGAGCTATTCTATAAATATAGAATGCTTGTGTGTTGTTTTAGAGATCTAGAACATACATGGAATTTCTGATTTCTTTTCTTCTCTAGCGTTTTACATCGAGGACTTAAAATTCTCGTTTGTAATTTTATTATCTTCTTCCACTTTAGTTTCTCTTGCATCATTCTAATTTCCGTGTGCTCGGAAGTTAGTGTAATTCTTTGTATCTCAAAACATATTTCCGGTTGATTCCCAAGCACCGTAGTAGGGAGGAAATGATGTTTTAGGAAAGAGCATCTCGCCTAGAATTTATATCAAGATCCAACAAAATCTTCTTGTTACTTTGTTCGATATATGGTGATTCCCGATGATGTAATCTACATTTGGTGTATGTTAAGCAAAGGTTTGAACTTGTCATATGTAATTTGATTTTCTACTACAAACTTGTAACTTTATTTTATATGTTTGATTTATAAAATTAAAGTCACATTTCTAACATTTACTATGGACTTGTCTGCACAGGGAAGGGATTGGAGTTCATGACTTTTTCTACAATCTAATTTTATTATCATCATCCTCTCATACTATGAACCATGGGACTATATCTATACTCCTTTGAAATTTCACCTTTTCTTATTCTAATATTTTATTATAGTTAAAGAATCATATAAAATACAAGTGGATAGAAAAAAAGACGAATAGATGAGATTTAGAAGAGAACATATATATAATCTTATTTTTTTTAAAAAGTGTTTTTGCTCTTTTTATCGATAATGTTAGAGTATATAACATATCTTGAGGCCTCAACTATAAGCTTAAGTTTTTAGTTGATTTGGTTTCTTGAAATGGTATCAGAGCCAACGTGACAAGAGCTCATAGGTTCGAATCTTTATCACCCCTCATTTAAGTGGAATATTTACCAACAGGTATGAGGAGAGGTTGTGTTGCATCCACACTTCTTGCCCAAAGGGCTCTCGTGTGAGGGGGCTTGTTAGAGTATATAACATTATCTGTGCCCTAAACCATCAGCTTAAGCTTTTAGTTGAGTTGGTGATGTGCAAATTTTATTTAACCGCAAGCGCACGGTGTACGTGTAGTCGCGGGTCGAACACAAGGAGGCTTGGGACAATGGACTTTACGATTTTGGTTGATTAGATTGCTAGAGGGAATAAAAATAGTGATTGGTTTTGAACTAACAACTAAGAATGCAGTAATAAAGATGTGGTTTAACTATATGATGATGAGATCTAGGGTGTCGGGCATCCCCTATAGTCTTGCATGATCCAATTCTCATTAGTGTCTATGAAGTGTAGGATTAATTGTATGATTAAACTTGATCTTGTTAATCTCAAACTCTCGCTCTGTTGATTAACTATTAGATTTAGACTCTATTAATTCAATTCTCATGCGTTAACTTTATTGAACGAATTAATAAGAATTTAACTAAAATTTACCCTAAAGCAAAGGCGATCCCAATCTCACACGCTAGTTCTATTGAATGGTTCGACAAAGCATATTTAATTTAGGGTTAATTAGCACAATTTAATCACTTTAATCCATAGTTTCATAGACACATCCAAGAATCAAATCATGCTCAACTAATAGGTTCAAACCCTAACCCTAGAAAATGGATCTACTCACTAGTCATGATAAATGCAATGGATATCAATTCAAATTTAATACTAAACATAAATGACAATGAATAAGATGATGAAATGGAATGAGCAATAATGAACTACTTAATAACAATAACAATAAATACCAACACAATAATGGAGAAAGACAAACTAAACTCTTTATTAGAGAAAGATTAAAACTAAGATTCAATGTTCAACAATAAAACTTAAACTAATACAATGGATTAAGACTAAGAATTAAGACTAAAGAAAACTTACAACTTGAAGTATGATTGAGTCTCAAAAACAATATTGAAGAACAATAATTAAAATCTAAAACTAAGAGTAATTTAAAAGCTAAATTAATGGAAAAACTAAGCAAAGACTAAAAAAGTTCAAAGGAGGAAGAAGAGAACCCTAATCAGGATTAAGGGTTCTATTTATACTAATGAGGTTAATTAGCCTAGGCCCAAAGAAAGCCCGGAGGAAAAACACGCTAAAAACCTCAATTGAACCTTCGCCGAGTCGGCTGACATAAAATGATAACCAAAGCCGAGTCGGCTTGGCCTTCTGGAAAATGAACTGAACTTGTCAGACCTTTTCGCCGAGTCGGCTACCACTCCTTTGACCTCACCGCCGAGTCGGCTAAAGGTCTCTGGAAAATGCTGCTTTGTGAATCAATGACCGCCGAGTCGGCGGTTCGCTTTTGCCCCTCGTCGCCGAGTCGGCGTTTACCCTCTGGAAGAATTGTGGTTTCTGTCTTCAATAGCCGAGTCGTCGAGGCATTAGGAGGCACCTCAGCCGACTCGGCTCTTTGCTACTGGATAGTGGTGATGCTAAAATTCACTCTTTTGATCGTGACTTGGCTCGATTAATAGCTTGACTTGATCTTTGAATCCTGTAGACACGATTATCATCGAAAACCCATAAAAATAACTCAAAACCATACAATTCACCCATCTTCCCATACTTTGACCGTGAGATACCGAAATATAGTGAAATCAAACGAAATAACCCCGAATCTCCTTCAAAACACCGCAAAAGAGCATAAAGATACAAACGATTAGTGCAAATAATTGCACTTATCAAACCACTCCATGTTTAACCTTTGCTATTCCTCGAGCAAATCAAGGTTGAAAAGAATAAAAGCAAGGTTAACATACGGTCTCCAAATTTAAGCACAAATGAGATAAGATGTTTCAATGAAATTTCTCTCTTTTTCTCTCATTTTGCCTAGGAACTCATTTCGGGTTTTCGTCCTAGCCACTCTTTCATATTTTTTCAAATCTCACATTGCTTACCCACTCATGCCGCTCTTTTGCCTAGGTCGCCCTTGCGGGTTTTCAACCTAGCGGGCTTATCTTTTTTGAAGCATGTTTCCCTTTTTCTAATGAATAGCATGTACAAACTTAGCAAAACAAAAGTGATAGTACAATATAAACATGAAGCTAAGATTGTACACAAATGAAGCACAAAGAGAAAATGAGTAGCAATAGGGATCAAAGCACAGAAAAAGAATGCATAGCTAACTAAAAATACTCCAATGATGAACTGGGATAGCACCATCAGTTGCATCATTACCTCTTAAGACATGAACACCGGTTCTCCTTATGGCTCCCCAAAAGAAAGAGGCTTCCTATCTTAGTCTCCTTATCTCTCATAAAAAAAATGATCTCACTTAGGCCCATATAAATCTCAAACCCCTTGTCGACCTCATACCCAACCCAAAACAAACATCCACACAACATCAACACAACCACAACAAAATGAAACCAAACAAAGACACCCAAACTCCAAACAGTATGGCTCAAATAATTGAGCTCTTGGATCTCGCAATCCAAGAACTAATTTGGACAAAAGAGGATGGGGGCTTATGCAGGCTAAAAAAAATCTGTAGCTCAAATAACATGTAGTGGTTAGTATAAGATGATATGCGAGAATATAAGTGAGGATGGCTAGGTGGGTTAAGGTGGGACAATTTAGTGGAGCTAGAATAAGATAGAAGATAAAGATAGGAAAAGAAGTATACCTGCGAACGCCATGGCAAAGGATGTAGATAGATGTCGATTGAAGCACACTCACTCTCCTTTTGCCTAGTCCTCCTTCACAGGTTATGGCTAGCACTCTCATTATCGTTTTTTTTTTTCTTTTTTCACTTTTTTTTCGATTTTTTCATTTTTTTTTTTGTTTTTTTTTTGAACAGAAAATAAAAGACAGTATATAAAAGACAGAATAAAAACTAATCTAAGATAACAAAAAGAAAACCTACAGCTAACAAATGTAGACTCCACTCCATGTTTATCAAAAGCATTGTCCCCAATGCTTAACTGTGAAGCAAGGGAACGAATCATGAAAAATAAAAACATATAAGTGGGAGGGAGTCTAAAAGATAAGTGGCCCTTAGTGACCACGACGGCGGAAGAAAGAGAATGAACTCCTCCTAGTCCGCCTAGCTTCGAGCTCAGCGGCTCGATCTCTCTCTCTTTGAGCCTCCATCTCAGCGATGCTGGCTCTAGGGTCGACATAAGGTTGCCCAGAAAAATAGTTCATTTGGGCCTCTTGGGAAATCTACATAGATTGGAGACGCGTATCAAGGTTATACATGTCTCGGTCATATGTATCCTGGAAAGTCTGCAGATTCCCATCAATACGGTCTAGTCAACCCTCCATCTCTCCGTACCTGTTCTCCAAATTGGAGAACCTCTCATCGAACTGCTGATACCAGTGGGAACCGAAATCAACAGCGGGACTAGCGTCCCTATATATCTGTTCCTCAGAGGGAACATACTCCTCCTCCTCCTCATCATCCTCATCGCCACCCTCGTCGAAATCGATATGAACACCTGCACCCACTGGGGCTTGCTCGACAGGGTGGTGCAAAGAATATTGAAGGGTCCGATTACACAGCGTTTCCGCTGTGTCCTCATTCCTCACATCAAATAAATGCTCGGGGATAGGAGGGAGGATCACTGTACGCCCATTAGGTACATGTAAAGAGCATGCATTAGGCGTACGATATGAAATGAATCGCAGCCTACGCAGCGTGGGCTTATCATAGAAAATGGTGGTGTTGTGGTTTAGAATAGGGACATCATCGGGTATGTCAATACCCAAAAATAAAACTAAGAGCGTCACCATTCCGCCCATGCCAATCTTGCCACGATCGGCGTTGCGCACGGCGAGGCAACGGTCTACAAAAATATCCACCCAATTGGGTGTGCCTTGGTCGTATACAAGAAACGACCGCATAGCTGCAAGCTCAGGCTTAGAGACCCCGCCTCTCCGTAACAAAAGATTGTCATGGAGAGGAAACGGAAAATATACCGCATAGCTGGATGGTAAACATGGGCAATCTTGTTGCCCGAACCGCGGTATGGTCTATTGCCTGTAATCGTCAACCAAAACTGCATGATATCCCCTTCAGAGGGAACCACGTACTCATCATCCCTAATAACCCAATGAAACGCCCTAGCAATGTCTAGATAGGACATGGAATAGACCATGTTTAGGGCGTTAAACGTGATATATCGACCCTCAGAAGACTCATGACGAGTCAAGGTCGCAAGAAACTCGAAAGTCAGACGTGGGTACACGTCTGCGGCGACATCCATGAAACCATGGAGTCCCCTCCGCTCTAAAAGTGTATGAATGCCATTAAATAGGCCGGTGCTACGCAAGGCATTCTCGTCTACAAATTTAGCGGGGAGTAAAACTCGATCCCGTATCTTTCCAAAAATCTTGGATTGAGCGGAAGTGAGCTTACACCCCATGTTTCCTGTTATCTTAGATTGGGCTTTACGGGGTTGGCTTGGCGGTGGTGGTGAGAATTGTTGTTCCTCCCTTTGAGAGGAGGAAGACTCACCGGTCTTGCTTCTCTTGGATCTGAAAAGGTTTTTCATGATGGTCTATAAATGATAAACAGCTAAACCACAAATCCTCAAAATTACAGCACAATCAACAACACAACAATGTCCCAAACAACAAAATCAAACAACTACCACAATGAGATCCAAGAGTTCTAAGCCTAGAGGTCTTCTAACAACAAATATATACCACAAAAAGCACAAATCAAAATTGAAAGACAAAAGATAGAAATGTATACCCTTCCAATTTGAAATGAGGATGAATTGTTGCTAGATACCAAATTCCAACCTTTGAATGACCTTCTCTACCAATTTGCAAGAGTGAGAACCAAAGAAAGCTAGGTTGAAGGTGTAGGAATGGAGGTTTGAAGGCCTTAGATCTCTTAAATGGAGGAGATGAGAGTTTGGAGGTAGAGAGAGAGAGGGATTAGGTTAGAGAGAGGAAGAAAATCTGAAATGAGAGGTGAGAAATGAGGGTTTGGGGGGGGGGGGGGGGGGTACTCGGCTTTTAAAAAGCCGAATGAAACTTCCAGAAGCATATCGCCGAGTCGGCGCTCTTGATTTATGACCCTTCGCCGAGTCGGCGTTTTTGTTCTGCCAAAATTGAATTTCTCCAGAAAGCTTTCGCCGAGTCGGCGACTATACCAAATTCCTCATAGCCGACTCGGCTTTTACTCACTGCCTCTATTCTGCCTCTTTTTCGTATTTTTTTTTCTTTTTTTTTTGTTTTTGGAGAAAGACAAACTAAACTCTTTATTAGAGAAAGATTAAAACTAAGATTCAATGTTCAACAATAAAACTTAAACTAATACAATGGATTAAGACTAAGAATTAAGACTAAAGAAAACTTACAACTTGAAGTATGATTGAGTCTCAAAAGCAATATTGAAGAACAATAATTAAAATCTAAAACTAAGAGTAATTTAAAAGCTAAATTAATGGAAAAACTAAGCAAAGACTAAAAAAGTTCAAAGGAGGAAGAAGAGAACCCTAATCAGGATTAAGGGTTCTATTTATACTAATGAGGTTAATTAGCCTAGGCCCAAAGAAAGCCCGGAGGAAAAACACGCTAAAAACCTCAATTGAACCTTCGCCGAGTCGGCTGACATAAAATGATAACCAAAGC
Source organism: Amaranthus palmeri (assembly GCA_019776075.1). Classification (NCBI taxonomy): domain Eukaryota; kingdom Viridiplantae; phylum Streptophyta; class Magnoliopsida; order Caryophyllales; family Amaranthaceae; genus Amaranthus; species Amaranthus palmeri. Next base: position 340,180 of record JAAKBH010000081.1, read on the forward strand.
CGAGTCGGCTTGGCCTTCTGGAAAATGCACTGAACTTGTCAGACCTTTTCGCCGAGTCGGCTACCACTCCTTTGACCTCACCGCCGAGTCGGCTAAAGGTCTCTGGAAAATGCTGCTTTGTGAATCAATGACCGCCGAGTCGGCGGTTCGCTTTTGCCCCTCGTCGCCGAGTCGGCGTTTACCCTCTGGAAGAATTGTGGTTTCTGTCTTCAATAGCCGAGTCGTCGAGGCATTAGGAGGCACCTCAGCCGACTCGGCTCTTTGCTACTGGATAGTGGTGATGCTAAAATTCACTCTTTTGATCGTGACTTGGCTCGATTAATAGCTTGACTTGATCTTTGAATCCTGTAGACACGATTATCATCGAAAACCCATAAAAATAACTCAAAACCATACAATTCACCCATCTTCCCATACTTTGACCGTGAGATACCGAAATATAGTGAAATCGAACGAAATAACCCCGAATCTCCTTCAAAACACCGCAAAAGAGCATAAAGATACAAACGATTAGTGCAAATAATTGCACTTATCAGTTGGTTCCTTAACAGATAACTAATTTATAATAATAGCAAATACGTACCATCTGCAACTCCACATAATTAATTAATGTACAAGATTTAACGTTTCAATTTATTAGAAAAATTACAGTGAATAATACAACTATTTATTGATTTCTCTACAATAATACTAAATTTTGATGAATAATGAATAACAACTTCATGGGTTTTTTCGTAAAATAATACCAACTTTGGTTTGTTAACCTTTTATTGATTAGATATTCTAGGGAAACACCCCGTTAAATTGGTATTATTCATGATAATTCAAAAGTTAATATTATTATAGGAAAATATTCAAAATATTATAATATTCCAGGTAAATTTTCAGTTTATAATAATTCCCAAGATATACCAATTATTTGACTTATACTTTCAAATTGATAGCTTTGTCTAGTGAAATAAATTCTTGGGTAATTTTCATTCAAATTAAGCTGAGATGATCATGAGATTCCTTATCAAACTCGTCTAACATACACTTCCAATGATACTGGAATTAGAAATATGGTGCATTTTGCTTTGGGCATGGCTATACATCATTATCCATATTCATAGAAGTTTCACCTCCCCTAAATCTTATACCCTTATTCATACATGATATTATATATTTACAAATTCAAATATATGTTACTTTGTCTTAATAACAAATATATGTTACATATTCCTCCTTCTTAATTACACTACTATATTTTATCTTTTCCATTTTAAAGCTTTTTAATTGTAGTAAATTATACAAACTAGTACAGAAACTCGTACAATGCACGATTTATTAGTATGAAATGTCTATAAATATATATATTTTAAAGAAAGTTGCAATTGTATAATTTAGTTATCAAATTATAATGTTCATAAAATCATGTAAAGATTGAAATAAGTTTTTATAACGACATAACTTATTGCTTGATTGAATAAATAATTTTATATTAATCATATATTCAGCACAAAAATAGCTATTTTTGTGAAATAAATGAATTTGTAAAAAACAATTGTGTCGAAATTAATTTGCTTGCAAAATTACTATCAACATAATCTAATAAATCATTCTCTATAAAACAAAATACATGACAAAGCTATATAAAATCATCATTTGCAATTTTCTTGATCTTTTATACTATTGTATGATTGTATTATTTTATGGAGAATGATATATATAACCTTTAGGGCTGTATATAAGAAAGAATCTAGTAAATAATTAATGTAATTCAATCTAATATTTGCCTTGGAATTAGAAGATACTCATCATATATTATTATTTTTAATTTTATTCTTTTTTGGAAACAAAAAATAAGCACTTAATACATTAATTATTTTCAAATTTCATGTTAGATTCTCTTCAAAAACTAGAAAATTGATATTAAAGAGAATTTGTTGATTATTATATACAATCCTTAGGTTTGTAAATATCATTACCCTTATTTTTTGTTCAAAAAAAAAATCATTACCCTTATTTTATCTAATAAAATTTGTTTAAAAACTTACCTTTACCACTTTTTTTTTTCGGAAATTTGGAATTATTATATGAAAGAAAGAAAAAAGAAAACGCTGAATCATACATTCTTACACCCGCCGGCATAAAAAACCCCGCGAGGGGAAAAAGCCATTGGAAGAAAGGATGTAGGATTCAGGCCACCCAAAACAGCATGGGGGCGGTCCATGCATCACCAAACAGTAAACGTAAGACAACACCATATACAACCTAAGGATACACCAATCAACTAAGAACTATACAAAAACCGATGCCTAACCTAATAACCAAACCTTAAAAACACTAATGGAGAGGCCACCTATGGCAAAAAACCATCAATATGAGTAACGAACAGTTGAGGAGAACCAACCAAATATCCAAGCAACTCCTTGGCCCAAAAACCAATCCGTACTTTGAGTGCATATAAGAATCGAGATATATCTGGGGCAACATTCTCAAACTTAACCCGATTCCGCTCATACCATAACGACCAAATACCACATCCAAGAACCAAAGCCCAAAGCTTTTTCCGGCGTTTGTTTCTAACAAATCCACTCCATGCATACATAAACAAAGAACACCGATCCTGAAGGACGCCCTGATATGCCCACCAATTAAGCAAATCCATCCACACACGCCAAGAAAACGAACATGTAAACAAGATATGCTCATTTGTTTCAACAACCAACCCACAAAAAGGACACAAAGCTTGTTGAACCTCAAGAACACCCTGAGCTACCAGCCTATCACCGGTCTTCAATCTCGCCAAACTTGCTAACCAAAGAGTCAGCTGTGCTCTAGGAGGGGAAGGGTTTCTCCAAATAGCAGTAATATTTTGCTTGGATAGAATGGGCGAAAAAGAATCATATACTTTTTCCACAATGCTCCGGATAGGAAAAGAACCAATATCCGTATGGTGCCACGAAATCCAATCATCTCGCCCTCCGGATGGCCCATGCGCACGAAGAAAGACATACAATCGATTAACATCCTCCTGTTCCCAATCATATAACGGACGACGCCAGGTCAAATCCCAGACCCACACATCCTCCTCCCAATGCCCCATCTGGTCGATAAGAGACTGCTGCTGCGTAGACAAAGAAAATAACCGAGGGAAAGATCGACATAAAGCACCACAATCACACCAACGATTAAACCAAAAAAGAATGGTATCACCGTTACCCACATGAAGAGTCAAACCATCCTCCACAATAGAACGGATGCGCACAGTATCCTCATCGGAGCGCACCATCTGCCCCCAAATCCCACCCCGAACCGCCCCAAAAGCCTCAGACGACGCCTTATGCCCCCGAATCATATGCACCGACTGTAGAATACGTTTCCACAAAGAAAAACCAGATTCCGAATAGCGCCACCACCACTTAAAAAGTAGAATAAGGTTCTTATACAGAATATTCCCTACACCCAGACCCCCAAGATCCTTTGGGAGCTCAATTGAAGACCATTTTATCGGAGGACCCCGTGACTTACCCCAAAAGAATTGCCTCTGTAAGCACACAATCTGATGAGCCACAAGCTTCGGCATCTTAAACAGGCTCATATAATATATCGGGAGGCTATTTAAGACACTCTTTATAAGAGTTAGACGACCGGCACGAGATAAAAGACGAGCTTTCCAGGATCCCAGGCGACTACGAATTTTATCCAAGACCGGCTTCCAGGCTAAACATTTAGACATATTTTCCCCAAGAGGAACACCAAGATAAGTAAACGGAGTCTTCGAATGAACACAACCCATACGAGAAGCCACATCAACAGCCCATTGCATATCATGATGATTCCAAGAGATGAAACATGATTTATGATAGTTTAAACCTAACCCCGACATAATAGCAAACACGTCTAAAACTCGAAAATAATTCCTAATGACCCTCTCATTTTTAGGAACAAATATTAATGTATCATTGGCAAACTGAAGCAAATTAAGGGGTATCCTATCTGTCCCAATCACCATAGGCTCTATAACATGCTGTATCACCGCCCTATTAAGAAGATGAACAATTATAATTAATGAAATAATTGTTTTTAAATAACACACAATCACATTTAACCTGTAAAAATGCTTCATTTATGACAAAACTCTATAAAATTGTCATTTAGAATTTTTCATTCTTTTTCTAGTGTTGTATGAGTTTTTAGTTCTTTTATAGTATTGTATGATTGAAAGATTGTATTTTTTTGATATAATCAAATCTTTTTGAAAACTTACCTTCAATACTTAATATCATAATTAATATAAGAATCTTTTGATTATCATACAATTACATTTTAATCTATTAAAATGCTCCATTTGGCAAAATGTCATTTGAAATTTTCTAGTTCTTTTATAGTATTGTATGATTGTATGATTGAAATATTGTATTTTTTTGATATAATCAAATCTTTTTGAAAACTTACCTTCAATACTTAATATCATAATTAATTTAAAAGTCTTTTGATTATCACACAATTATATTTTAATCTATTAAAATGCTCCATTTGGCAAAACGTCATTCGGAATTTTCCAGTTCTTTTATAGTATTGTATGATATCATATGATTGAAAATTTACCTTTAATACTTAAAAACATAATTAATGCAAAAAAATATTTTGAATATTACACAGTTACATTTTAACATAAAAATGTTCCATTTAGTAAAACTCTATAGAAATCACTATGTGAAACCTAAACTTTATAATATTATATGATATGATTGAATAAACTGAAAGAGCGTTTTCCTAGTAGCATATCCTTGTTATATTTTAGTACATTACCTGATTTGAAACTTTATCGGTTCATGTAATAACTTTGAAATGTGGTCATTGTATCTGTATATTAAAAATCAAAAGACTTGATGAATATTTCGTTTTAACTTGAATGTTGGAAAGAATTATATATTTTGTCGTTCAATCAGTATAAAGTATACGAAGATCCTTTTTAGATAAATTTTATATAATTTAATACGAATAAGGAAAATTATATAATAAATTTTAAAAAACATTTCAATAAAAAATATTATCTTGGAACCAGATTCAAATCGTACACCCATTAGACCCTATGAGTCTGGGTTCGAGTGCAAATTTTTTAGACCCTATAATCTGAGTCCAATAAAAATAGGGTCTGAATCTGAATCTAGCTGAATCAGATTCAGATCCGACCCATGTTCATCCCTACATTCCACATTCACTATAGATTTAATATGATAAGTTTTGAATAAACTAATATTTTAAATGTTCCTGATCTTATTAATCAAAGTCTTTGTTTTACGAACATTTAAGTAGTTACCAAAAGAAAAGCAACACATGCAAATAAAACATAAAAGTTCGTTAAACTTTACAGTTAATAAATTTTGAATGCATGAAAGTACAATTTATGTAGGTTATTGTAGCTCAACTTTTCATTGAAGCAAATCTTAGTTCCAAAAACCTATCCCAACTAATCTAATGCTCCATAATACAATAATCAGCATGGAGGTAATATATTAGTAGTATATAAATTGAGATGAATAATATAAAATCTACTTGATAATATTTTAACTTATAAATTAAGCATAAAATATAATAAAAACTTAAATGTAGGTAGTATATTTTTGGATTAATACAAACTCGAGAATAGATTTTTTAATTAAAATGTATATAGTATAATAACCTTAATTTTGCTTAGGTTATTTAGACCCTATATTATTCTTAAATCTTGCCCCCCTCAAATATTTGGTCAAGTTTCGCCACTGGGAGGTTCTAAGCATGTTCAACATGTTCAATTGTATAGGGCCTTGGAAAATTAGGGTCTTAATATTAAATTACTGAGTATATGTTAGTTGTTCAAAGATACAAAATTATTTGATAAATATCATAATTTTTAAAGTTACACGGGGCCTTATAAAATTTCTTAATTGTTACTCCGCCCCTGGTAATTGGAACTCAATATATTACTAAATCTTGCTCCAACTATGCAAACAAATATATAGATCTATTTATCAATGTTTTTATATAAAACTTATACATAATTAAGTTATTATGTATTTTTAAATAAAAATAGATGATAATTAAATTAAATGTGAAAAATGTTTAAATATTCGATAAGATATAGCTACAACAAATTTAACTTTTTGCGACATTCGTATTTCTTATGGCATTAAATAATGCCATTGCTTTATATTGTAGTATAATAATTAAATTATTGGTTTTAATTTGAAGTATCATTATAAAGTGATTTAGTAACACTTAATTTGGCTTTTAGCGGGATAAGTAATTGTTACTAGAGTCTATAGTGACATTTATGAGAAATGTACTAGATCCTATATCGTGAAAAATTTTGGGTTGATTTTATACTATGTTGCTAAAGAGTTTAATAAATGCTACTATATTTACTATGTATACCATTAGAATATTAAAATAGTGATATTTAAATTAAATATATATTGCTAAATATATTCCACTAAAGCAAATTATATTGTAGTGTCTAAATTACTATTTGATTTTAAAAACATAATATAATTATTATGTATGCTCATTTTGCTCTTTTATATTTGTCAATTATAGAATAATATTCACGCATCGATGAAAACTGAATCTGTAAAGTAAGTGATATAGTAATTATAATGAATTAAAAGATGTTGAGTGATAACGATAATATTAAAAATAGGTTAAAAAACCATTTTATAAGAAAAGATCATTCAATAAATTACAATTTAAATTAAGATATCTGAACAAAAATAATAAAAAAGCTTAAAGAAATATTTACCCAAATGGATTATTTGTAACTAGATTATTAATTATGAAAATATTCCGAAATATAATTATCAATTTCTTTTTACCTAGCTACTTAATTAGTTGAATGTAATATGTACGTAATATATTATCTATGAAAAGATTGTTTATATTTTGATAAATTTTGAATGATACATCAATGAAAATAATACTTTTATCAAATTATTAATGTATTATCAAATAATTTAAAAATTATGTGTATCTTAATTGTTTAAGGTAGAAAATTAAAACCCTTCCTAGAAGGTGTGCTCTTTTCTCATGCTAATGCAATGTAGGTTTGCAGTTCTTCTTGGTTTTGTAGTACTCTTTCGTACTGTTTTGTTCTAAATTAATGGAAAATTTTTCATTTTCTAAAAAAAAAGTTTGAAAATTAAGCATATAGAGTATAACTTTATAATATTTTGTAAATGTTGGAATTTAGTGTGTATAATGGTATTCGGAAATAATATTTAATTAATTTAATTAAATTAATTAAGAATATCCCAAAGTGTGTATTTAAAAAGGAATGAAAAATGGGTCAGAACAGAGTGCACCACGCGTAGAATTAAGCACCCCGCGCAAATCTGTTCTTAGTGCGGGTTCGTCTTGTTTCTTGCTCTGTTTCATTTTGTTGGTTAATATATAGCCACCAACAGTTAATGTGGTTATTATAATCATGTTTCTTGGGATATATGGGTTGAGTGAAAAGCGACTTTGATTCATGAATCGGTCTCAGGTTTCACGGATCAAGCTAGTGTTTCATGGAGCAACACCTTACTTCATGAAATGGTGTGAGTAATTCTATAAATATAGGATGCTCTTGTGTTATTTTACACATCCATAATTTCTGATTTCTTCTCTTTTTTAGCATTTCAATCAAGAACTTGCAATCTTTGATTGTGTTTTTCCATATTGCCTTCCATTTAAGTTATTTTTATGTCATTCTAATTTTCTTGTGCTAGGAAATTACTGTAATTCTTTGTATCTCAGAACGTATTTCCAGTTTATTCCTAAGCACCGTGGTAGGGAGGAAATAACATTTTAAGAAAGAGCATCTCGCCTAGAATTTATATCAAGTTCCAATAAAATCTTCTTCGTTACTTTGGTCGTGTTGAAGATTGGTGTATCGGAGATCTCAAGGGTGAATATAAGCAAGGCTTGATCGTCATATGTAATTTGGTTTTTCTATTACAAACTTGTATTTTAATTTATTGTTGATTTATAAATTAAAGTACATTTCCAACGGTAAATCAACCAAATTAGTTTTACATAAAAAGATCAAGCTAACATTAATCAAAAATATTTTTCATTATATGCAAATAAATATTCCATAATTAAAAAACAGAAAAGTGAAATTTTTTTGTTGTTGTAATGTCATGTCATAGAATGTTTGTTCATTTATACAGATTGAATAGATAAATGCTAAAAATATATACTTAACATTATACTTTTGGGATAAGTATAAATGTTTTGTAGTACTCTTTACTGCAAAGTCGCTCTTAACTAGCTTTGGGCCCTAGGCAAAATATAAAAGAAGGACCCTTGTATAAGTAAAGTTTTCGTTTTTTTTTCTCCAACTATGCATCATATATTTTTCATCACGTTGTTTTTTTGAATAAATATTTTCCATCACATTAATGTCAAATAAATATACAAATTTAAGATTATATGATGATAAAGTACTTATACACAAACTAAATTTTTATAATAAGGAATAACTCTATTTAGGCCCCTTTATAAGTTGAGCCTTAGGCGCTTGCACCTCAAAACTACCCTCAGAAACGGCCCTGCTCTTTAGTTAACGTTTCCACATTTTCATACGCTTAACAATTTACTATAGGGATAAGTCGAGTTTTATAAACTAATTAACTTAAAACTTTGTCAAAGTATATTAAGGCACTTTGTATTTTGATGAAATTATTATTTAAGATTTTATATTAAGTACGAATATTTGGAATAAACTTTAAATTTCAAATAAAATAAATACAATTGCATCAACTTTTTGAAAGTGGAAACTGGGATAGAGGAGAGTTGATAAAATTTGACTTGTTAAGGTCAGCAAAATATAGAATTAAAAGCCCACCAGCACAGAATATGCGTACACCATCCCACAAACTACCCACTCAAATTATCAATATTATTTATTAATTATTGATTTGAGATTATGATAAGAAAAACCAAAACATATCAATTTGATAATTTTAAATTTTCTATTTCAAATTGCAATGAATGCCTCTATTTATTATATTAAATTATACTCAATTTTTATTAAGTATTGTCCCATTTTCTTTTGGACTATTTTCTAATTTGATAATGATTTCCGCAACCCGTTATTGATCATATGTTCAAATTCATTTTCTATATTAATTCCATCTATGAATTCTTTATTATTGGTTATTTAGCTTTCCTATTTATCAACTGTCTTTTAACATCTACACATATAGCAAAAGACGCACAAATTAAATAAGATGAAAACTAAGGATTATATTTAAAAAATGACAAATTAAATCATCTCCCCTTCTTATTCATGTCCCCTACTTATACATGTCCTGAAACTCTGTCTAGGAAAAAAATCTTTTAAATAGCATTTGTATTTTGGATACGTAGTATTATTCTTGTGTTGGAAAAATCATATAATATAATAATATTTTCTCTGTTTTTTATGGCCAAAAGATTGATTTGTGATTTTATTTTTTTACATAATAATAAATCAAATAATTATTTTTAAACTATTAACTAAGAGTCATAAAATGAAACTTATATTCTTAAAAAAAATGATTATTTTGGAGTAAGACTACTTGACTTTCTTCCTTCTTATTCCCTTCAAAAGTATTCATATTTGAACATAGAATTGTAGAAGGTTTGCTTAATTAGTAGTTTAAATCAATTAGAAAGTGAGATCCTATTTTAATTTTTTTCAAAAACTTACTTTTTGCGTTAAAAGTAGGCAAAAAAAAATCTAATTCAACATATTTTTGTTTTGAATTTTTAATCCAAATTAAAATAAAACTATGTATAAAAATATCAAGTTTTACTTATCTCGTATTCTATTTTGATTGATTTGATTTACGCATTTTATTGAAATGACTTTTAACCTAATACTTGCAACATTTAATCTCTTTTACACAATCCAATACGTTTATATTGGCCATTTATATTTTGCTATATTAACTAAAAGTTTTAAAAAAAGGTTATTATGAAATAGGATTAAGTGATATTGGGATTAGACTATTCAAACGAGATTACACTTGACTTTATTCTTTCACACATTATTTATAGTATATATATAATATAATAAACTTGAATCATAATTGTGAAAAAACCATTATGTTGCAAGTAAATCAGAAAAGGATATTGCTTTCTTCATTTCACAATATGCAAATACAGTATCCTTTTACATCTATTGCAATCAATTACTCCCTCCAATTCACAACTATTGTCACATTTTCTTATTGGGTAAGTTCATTTCAAATGTCTCATTTCTATTTTTAATTTTAATTTTTTACCTAAATATCCCATGTTCACACAAGTAATAACCAAAATATTCCCACTTTTACTTCTTACAATACTTCAACTAATACATTTACAATTAATTTAACCAATTAAAATACCCCAACTATCAACTTTTTGGTGGACTCATTCCACTCTTAATATCCGTACCCAACAAAATAGGACAATAGATGCGAACTGGAGGGAGTATTATATATTATATAATTAATATTTGTAGAAAGCTTTGTAGAACCGCCTTAACTTAAACATAATAAAATGAAATTGGCAGAGACAAATATTCTTGGTGTGCTGCTTTTTAATAAATTAATGTATCAGAAAAAAGGGTATTTATTTGCGCCTCTCTTCTCTCTCTCTCACTTTCCCTTTCTTAATCTTCTCACACTCAGCAGCACAAAATAAAGCAAAACAAACACAAACACAATAAAACTCAAAAACAACCATTTTTTGTACAAATTATTTCATCAAATTCTTCATCAATGGACACTGCTCAATGGCCTCAGGTATTTTTATCTTTTCTGGTGTTAATTTATTATGATATAATCTGCATGAAATTAAATATTTTTTTGGGAAAATATGTGGTTTCTGTGACCAAAAAAGAAGATTAAAAGTTGGGTTATAACAGAATTATTTATTTATTTATGTTCCAAAGTTATTATGATCTTTTTGTGTATGAGAAAAAAAAAGTGAGAAAAAGGATTAATTTGTTATTATTATCATCATCTGTTACTGTTAGTTCTTTGTTGCTTTTTCCTACTGCTATAATCCTGCAAAAGTATATTTATTTGTAGGAAGGAATTATTATTATTATAGCAGTTAAATTGTTCTCTTTTTTAAGTGGGTTTGTTTTTATTTGCCTTTGGTGGTTTATTTGTTGTTTGTTTTTGCTTTGACTTACTTTGTTGGATCTCTAAGTTTAATGGGTTTCTTCTAAATCCTCTTTTCCTTTATCCCACCATTTCTTAGAAGGTTTCCTGAAAGATCGTGTACGGCAAAATGACTCTCTCAATAGCCCAGTCTAATGGCTGACATGACTATTGAGTTACTTTTTTAACAAATGAGTTGTCCCATATTTACCCGTATATGCTATGCACGGTCTATAGCATGAATTTGCTTTTTTTTTTTTTTATCATTTTTCCTTTTGTTTTCTCACTTTTGAATTAAAATCTACTTTTTAGGAGATATTAGTAAAGCCAATGGAAGAAATGATCCCAAATACATGTTCATCTTCAATGACAATAGCACCAAATATAGAGAATAGTTCAAATTCAAATTCAAGTTCAAAGCCAAATAGTAGTTCTCTAGAGAAGAAAGTAAGGCCTCAAAAGGATCATGCTGTAAATTGTCCAAGGTGCAATTCAACCAATACTAAGTTTTGTTATTACAACAATTATAGCCTTACACAACCAAGATACTTTTGTAAGACTTGTAGAAGGTATTGGACTGAAGGTGGATCTTTAAGGAACATTCCAGTTGGTGGTGGTTCAAGGAAGAACAAAAGATCTTCTTCATCTTTGGGTGTAAAAAAGCTTTCTTCTCATGATTTGATTTCATCTACACAATCTTCCCATATTGTTCTTTCTCAAAACCCTAAGATTATTCATCATCAACCCCAAGATTTGAACTTGGGTTTTCCTTTAAATCATCAACAACACTTTACAACTTTCTCTGAATTCATGCAATTGCCTAATATTGACAATAATACCCATAAAGGCCAAATCCCAAATTCTATGTCTGCTTTGGAGCTTCTAAATGGGCTTACATCTTCAAGAGGGTTAACTCCATTTATGTCGATTCCGGTACCGGAACATTCTAATGCTGTTTTTTCATCTGGGTTTCCTCCATTGCATGATTATAAGCCAAGCTTGAACTTTTCACTTGTGGATGGTATTGGAAATGGGTATGGAAGTTTGCAAGCAGAGGTGAATAACCATCAAGGAGGAGATCAAACAAATAATGGAAGGCTTTTGTTTCCATTTGAAGATTTGAAGCAAGTTAAATCAAGTAATACTACTAGTGCTGATCATAATACTAATAATAGTGCTGAAAATAATAATCAAGAACAAAATGGTGAACAAGGGGATTCAGCAACACCTGGGTATTGGAGTGGCATGTTGGGTAATAATGGAGGATCATGGTAGTCAAGATTTGCACAAATTTTCTTTTAAAAAAGGGTGTTTTTCTTTTTTTTTTCTTTGTTCTTTTAGATTTATTTATCTTAATTATGGTGAGGTCGTAGGGATGACAAAATGGGCGTTATACCCATCTAAAATTTTCATACCCACCGCTTACCCGCCACCTAGATGGTGCTGGTGAGTGACTTATTCTATTTTGGAGTTTATTCAAAGCTAACATATTATAGGGATACAAAATTAAAATTGGGTTAGTTCTTAATTTGTTCATCTCCAAGTTAAATCTTTTTAATCAAATTGTGTTTGTCCATGATCATATATTATGGGAATTTAATTTGAAGCTTGTTTTAGGCTTGGCTTCATGAATAGGATGAGTTTGGGTGTTGTGTGGAATTGGTAGAAAGAAGTGATGAAGAGAATTAAAGGGAAAAAAACAGTTAATTAGAAATGCCCATAATTTTTTGAGGGGGTTTGCCCATATTTTATGCTTAAGGTTCATCTGTTTGTCTTGTAATGCAAAAGGAATTTTCCCAGAAAACCTGGTGTTACCTGTTATCAACAGGACATTGGTTGGCTTGCTATATATGAAGAACAATAGTTTAATGTATTATAATGTATGGTATTTGTAGCTCTGTAATGACTTTTATTCAAGGGTTTGTGGATATTTTTACTGACAATGAAAACTTTGATGCTATTATGCTTTGTTTATTTATTTAACCATTATCTTTTTCTTGTAATCACCTTGTAACTTAATATTTAGTCTCTTGTTACGCTAGTGTCATGGTGCAAAAGCGAGGTAACGTCTGCAATCATTTTAAGTCACAGTGATGCGGTAACGTGAGGGATGCTTAGCTATAGATATTTCTTGAAACGGGCCAAAACGTGGCTTTTTTACACTACGAATAAAGATACCAGTTCAATTACTTTAAAACCTTTACGACGTGGCTGATGCGATAAAGCTTTACTTTTGCGCTATGGCTCAAACATCTATTCAGGGGTTGGATTTAGCTATAGTGACATTTCAAAATGTTGAGATTCTGACATGAATATTAGAAATATATTCAAAGAAATAAACATAGAATCTGAAAACTGCACGCATCTCTCTTTACTTTCCTCCTTGGGGGCAGATATGATTTGTCCGCATCGTTCAGAAAAAGGAAAACCCTCACTCGGACCCTGCCTTGTACGGGATATCGAAAGTGTACTTTACCTTTACCTTTTAGAAATACGAATCAGTAGATTGACTTAAAAAGTTAAGGTGGAAGTCATGTGTAGAAACCATATGATTGCTTGTTTTATGAGTTAATGTTAGCAGGTTAAAGAGCAAGGAGGCCCCATTTAAGGTGAGAAAGAGAGATTGTTGGCAGCCATTAAAGCTATTTGTCCATGAAAATGATAAAGAAAGGAGCTTAAATAAAGAAAGAAAGAAAGAAAAAAGAGTAAAAATCCCAGGTATGATTTGTAATGAATTCACATGGGGGTTTCTAATAAAGCTAATTAATTACTTAGAAGCACCACTACTACTCCACTAACTTCAATGTTTCAATTACAAACTCACCTAATCAAAATACCAAATCCAAACATTAGTCATTTTCCTTACTTCACAACAAGTACCACTTCTATTCCCAATTTCCCAATCAGTGTAGATACATATGGATAATCATTTTAAAATTAAATTAAATATTAAATTTATTCCTAATTTTCATCCTATTTCAGAGATTGTGTGATAGATCTGACAAAGACCTTCCTGTTTTTTGGTCTAACAGCTGGGAAGGGTGGTGGGCCCTACAAACATTCTCCTTGGCTAGTGTGCCCAAACAGAATAATCTTGCATTGCCCACTTAATTAAATTATTCATTCATCTAGATCTAGGCCTCTAAATTAATATCATAATTTATTTATTTGTTTATTTATCTATTATTATTATTATTATTATTATTATTATTATTATTATTATTATTATTATTATTATTATTATTATTATTATTATTATTATTATAAAAGTATTTATTTCACATAAAGAAATTTTGTAAGAAATAGAAAAGTAGTCGAGCAACAAATTGAGCACCTATAGACTTTTGAGTTTAAAAAACTATTCTGTGAAAATTATTATTACTATTATTATTATTATTATTATTATTATTATTATTATTATTATTATTATTATTATTATTATTATTATTATAAAGGATAAATCATTTCATAAGAAAAAAACTTTTATAGATTATAATTAGTCTTAATTTATTTTTTTACATTATTCACTTATTAGTCTTTATCTGTATATTATACTTAATCTATAAATTAAAATATAATCAAGTAAAATCTTGTTTGAATCATCTCAATGCAAAGATTAATAATAGTCAATATTTAAAAAGAGTATTTCATTATGTGTAATAAGAAATATTAAACAATAAATAAGTACATTGGATAGCGTGAAAAAAAATAAATGAGACATTTTCAGTGTAATGAAGGTAGTATTATAAGACAAACAAGCTCTCTCTTGAGAGTCCGTCTTTTCTAAAAACGATTCTCAAAATCTTAGCCAAAATCTAATTTATGTTAATTTAAAAAAAAAAAACTGACGTGCACGTGTGAAGTAGAATGTGAAAGTTACATAATATATTTGGGGTTATAATTATAATATATTTGGTGTTATACCAGCATATATTTGGGGTTATAACATAATATATTTGAAGGTATATAACAATATATATATTTCAAGTTATAAAATATATAATGGGTGTATATGAGGTTATTATAACATATATTTATGGTTATAACATAATATATTTGGGGTTATAATATAATATATTGAGTTGGTATATAATGGTTTGTGTTTGAGGCTATAATATTTCTATAACACGAAATATATGGAGTATGCTATAACCCCAAATATAATATGTGAATTTTCACATTCCACTTCATACGAGCGCGTCTGTTTCTTTTTTTAAGCTTAACATAATTAGATTTGGAATGAGCTTTTGAGAGCTGTCTTTACCAAAGACGGAGTTACTAAGAACTTGAAGACTAGTAAAGTTTATTAATAAATTTTAATACAATAGTGAGATTGGACATTGAATTTGCGTCGCGCGTATTTAAACTGTTGTGGGCTGTGAGCTATGCCAGACTATAATAATGGGCCATGTCGAAAGTACAATGTGAGTCTTCTTCAAGCAACGACTCACTGTTAAAAAAAGATGTTTGTGGCACTAGCCACTATATGTAATACTGTAGCAGCAATTAGTATCAGGCCATGTTGTGTTTAGCTGTGGAACATCCCGTAATTAAATGTTGGGTTCTAAGCAGGTTGTGTTCGGCCCGGCCCAGCCCATATACCAGCGAGGTATAATGTTCTAGCTAGAATGGAAGCATGCATGAAGAGGCGAGGCATGCAAAGATGTACTTTCCTTGATAATCACTATCATCATCATCATCATCATCATCATCATTATAGGAAGTTGCTTTTTGTTGAGATTATGATATGAAGTAGTAGCCTATGGGTCTTAAGACCAGTATGGAATAAAGAATTCAGCATAAACAACAAGTGTACAACATCATGATTTCAATGTTCAACATCAAGACACGTGGGCAGCAGTACCAGACATGTATTATGCTCAAGCAAAGGCACGCGTGCGGCATATGTCTTTATAATGAGCAATAGTGTTTGTGATCCGTGTTCCTTCATCTACGGTGCAAATTACTTGGCTATATCAAGGGTGCTGATTCATTCTTTATGTTTCTTGAATAGATCATATGTAGTTATTAAGTCATAACAAACTTGTAAGTTCTTATAACATTTTCTTGTTTTCTGTTTCTTTTCAAGTCTTCCCATGTATAAATAGGAGGCTTGCCCCTCATTTATAGTTTGCAGAATTTTAATCAATAAAATAGCATTCATTTCCTTTCATTTTCTTTTGTATGGCTCAAATTCTAACATGGTATCAGATGAAAATTCACTTCTGTACTGTGCAACTTTAACCTTCCGTTTTGTGCAATTCTAACATTCTATTTACACCCAACTGATACAGGGTTGAGGCTTGTTACATCTGTTTTTTCTGGTGTTGGCTTCAAAGGATGGAAATAGCTGTGACTATTGCACTTTCAGGAAAGAACAAATTGGGGTTTGTAAATGGCACAGTGAAGAGGGCTATTCACAATCAAGATTTTGCCAAAGCATGGGTTAGGGTCAATGACGTGGTTATTGGATGGCTTTTAAATTCTGTTGATGAAAAAATATCTAAAACAGTGTTGTGGCTTAACACAGCCAAGGAGATATGAGAGGAGCTAGAACAAAGATTTGGGCAATCATCAAAAGCTCAATTCTTTACTATCCAAGAAACTCTTACCAAGACCATCCAAACACCAGAGATGAGCATTGAAGACTATTTCACAACCATCAAGGGATTATGGAATGAATTAGATGCTTTGGACCTCGTTGGTTCTTGTACATACACAGGGTGTGAATGCCAACAAAGTCAAAAGACACTCAAAAGTCAACAAAGAAATAGGATCATACAATTTCTTATGAAATTAGATCCTAAGTATAAACAAACAAGAAGTAGCCTTATCATGATGAAGGAATTGCCCACTCTCTCAGAGGTATATGGAATCTTGGTACAAGAACAAGTCCATTTGAATATTGGCAAGAATGATGATGTTCTAATTGAAGAAAACACAATGACCCACAAATTTGAGAAAAGAAAGCATTATGAAGCAAAATATAGAGGATCTGCAAGCAAAAGACATGCTATGTTTTGTGATCATTGCAAGATACAAGGACACACCATTGAAAAGTGTTGGAAAGTTCATGGTTATCCACCTAAGCACAAGAATAATACATGGAGGAAAGAGAATGAGCACAACAGCAAGGTCAATGTTGTTGTTACTGATTCTGGGCAGCAAGAGAACAAGCTTTCTGAACCCAAGATTACCTAAGAACAGTATGTTCAATTAATGTCTCTCCTTAATAAACGATCTGCTATAACTGATGTACAAGAGGTTTCCCATACTTTCAACTCAGCACAACTCACAGGTAACAATTACTCCTCACAAAACTATCCAAAATGGATAATAGACTCGGGTGCAACTGATCATATGTGCTGTCAAAAAGAGTTGTTTAATGAATTGAAAACCTTAACTAATAAGTGCCATAGTATCATAGTTCCTGATGGAAGGAAAGTTAAAGTGCAACATGTAGGTGATGTTTATTTACCTAATGGTTTGTGCTTAAAGGATGTATTGTATGTGCCTCTCTTTCATTTCAACTTGATCTCTATGCACAAACTTCTTTCACAATATAAATGCAGTGTGACTTTCTATTCTAATACGTGCTTTCTTCAGGAGCAATTGAAGAAGCATTTGCTTCTTGGTAACAAGCAAAAGGGACTATGGTACTTACACACTGAATGTAGTCAAGAATCAGAAGCACATAAATGTGAGCATGATGCTTCACAGAAGACAGACAATAGCATAAAAGAAGCTAAAATGTGGCATCTCAGATTGGGACACCTACCATTCAACAAAATGAAATAAATTCTTCCTGATCTGAGCACAAATAAGGCTGAAACAGAATTTTTTTGCACTGTTTGTCCATTAGCTAAACAAACAAGATTAGTTTTTAATAAAAGCTCAATACAAACAACTGATGTGTTTCAATTAATCCATGTCGATATATAGGGTCCTATGAGACTTCAATCAAGAAACAAGTGTACTATGTTCATCACAATAGTAGATGATTACAGTAGATACACATGGATTTTTCTTATTCAACATAAATCAGATTTTTTGACATGCTTTAAGAAATTTTATTTTTATGTTCAAACTCATTTTGAGAAGCAGATCAAAGTGGTCAGCATAGATAATGCTAAAGTGCTATCACAAGGAGATATCTTGTGTTTCTATAATGAGAAAGGTATATGCCTTCAAACAAGTTGTACCAACACACCCCCAACAAAATGGGGTGGTTGAAAGAAAACATAGGCATCTAATAGAAGTTTCAAGAGCCTTATTTTTTCAGTCAAAAGTACCCAACAATTTTTGGGGAGATTGTGTTGAATTTGCTGTGCACATCATTAATAAGATGCCCTTAGGTATATTAAATAATTCCACTCCATATGAAAGGCTACACAACAAAAAGCCTCAATATCACATGCTAAAGGCATTTAGATGCTTGTGTTTTGCATCCACAATAAAGAAAGGTAGAACAAAGTTTGATCCAAGGGCACAAGCAAGTGTTTTTATTGGATGTTCTCAAACACAAAAGGCATACAAATTATATTGTCTCAATAGCAAAATAGTATACACTTCTAGAGATGTGAAGTTCCATGAAATTTTTTTTCCTTTCCATTGTTTGAGATCTAACAATGAAACAATAAAACAAATTTCTTGCCTTATGACAGTAACAATGGCAAAGAAAATGACTAAAATAAAGAATTTGAGCACAACAATAGTGAGCAAATAAGTCATATTAAACAACATGCCCAAAGCAGTAAACCCTCTGTTTCTTTAGAACCAAGAAAAACTACTAGAACATCAAGCAAACCAAAGTATTTCTCAAGATTATGCTTGTCTGTCTAAAAACCAATCTTGGTGTAATATTGTTCAATATAGTAGTTTGCGTCATAAACATCAGAAGATTGCTCTTCTACAAGATAAATTTATAGAGCCTTATAATTATAAAGAGGCTTCTAAAGATCCTAATTGGATTGTTGCCATGAACAAAGAGCTTGATGCGTTAGATAAAAATAAGACATGGGAGATTGTTGACCTTCCAAAAGGCAAAAGGCCATTGGGAGTAAATGGGTTTACAAAATCAAATTAAAGGCAGATGAAAGCTTAGAAAGGTACTAAGCAAGACTAGTTGCCAAAGGTTTTAATCAAAAACATGGTATTGACTATGATGAAACCTTCTCTCCTGTAGTGAAGATGTCTACCATTAGATGTATTCTTACCATAGCAGCCAGTTCAAAATGGAAAGTACATCAACTAGATGTCTACCATTAGATTTATGCATTTCTTCATGGCAATTTGCATGAAGAAGTTTTTATGAAAATACCCGAAGGAATGATAAGTAAACCTAATCAAGTATGTCTTCTAAAGAAATCATTGTATGGTCTTAAAAAAGCTTCTAGACAATGGTACATCAAGCTTTTGAATGAACTAAAATCCTTAGGATATGTTCAATCAAAAATGATTATTCTTTGTTTCTAAAGAATAACAACAAAAGATTACCATTGTAGCAGTGTACGTTGATGACATCATTGTTACAGGTGATGATAATACAGAGGTTTTATTCCTAAAATCACACCTTGATCAAGTTTTTACTATAAAGGATTTGGGAGCATTACATTTTTTTTTCTTGGAATGGAAGTTAGTCACCAACATGATGGTATGACTCTTACCCAATATAAATTTACAAAAGAACTACTCCAAACAAGTGGAGTGAAGGAATTTAAACATGTAGTCACTCCTTTACCTCTTAATACCAAATTATCAGCTCATGTGGGTATTCTTCATGCAGATCCTACACTTTACAAAAGATTAGTAGGAAAGTTAAATTTTCTAACTAATACAAGACCTGATCTGGCATATACAGTTCAGAGTCTTAGCCAATTTATGCAGGCTCCTAGAAGTTCACATTGGGAAGCTTTGCTTCATACCTTAAACTATGTTTTTTTAACATGTGGTCAAGGTATCAAATTAAAAGGTCAAGATCAACTTGTATTACAGGCTTATTCTGATTCTGATTGGGGGATCTTGTATAGATACGAGAAGGTCTATTACAGGATATGTAATGATGTTAGGGAATTCCCCTATTAGTTGGAAAAGTAAAAAGCAACAAACTGTATCAAAATCCAGCTCTGAAGCCGAGTATAGAGCCATGTCTAGTGCTGCATCCGAAGTTACATGGCTTATTAGGTTCCTTGAAGAACTTTCTGTTAACATCAGTAAACCTATAACTCTCTTTTGTGACAACCAATAAGCTATTTTCATAGGAAAAACTCCAGTGTTTCACGAGCGGACAAAACATATAGACATTGATTGTCATTTTAATAGAGAAAAAGTGTTAGAAGGTTTATTATAATTGTCATACTTACCTATGAAAAATCAGATTGCAGATGTATTTATAAAGATTTTACCATCTACACATTTTAAACAGTTACTTAGCAAACTAGGTGTCTTAATAAGATCACTAGTTTGAGGGGGGATGTTGAGATTATGATATGAAGCAGTAGCCTATGGGTCTTAAGACAAGTATGGAATAAAGAATTCAGTATAAACAACAAGTGTGCAACATCATGATTTCAATGTTCAACATCAAGACACGTGGGCTGCAGTACCATACATGTATTATGCTCCAGCAAAGGCACGTGTGCGGCATATGTCTTTATAATGAGCAATAGTGTTTGTGATCCGTGTGCCTTCATCTACGGTGCAAATTACTTGGCTATATCAAGGGTGCTGATTCATTCTTTATGTTTCTTGAATAGTTCATAGGTAGTTATTAAGTCATAACAAACTTGTAAGTTGTTATAACATTTTCTTGTTTTCTGTTTCTTTTCATGTCTTCCCATGTATAAATAGGAGGCTTGCCCCTTATTTGTAGTTTGCAGAATTTTAATCAATAATATAGCATTCATTTCCTTTCTTTCTCTTTTGTATGGCTCAAATTCTAACACTTTTCCTTGTTTCTTACTCTTTTAGCCTTTGTCTTGTCATTTCCACTCCTATTTTGCCCAACTTAAAACTAAAATATTAACCTATTTGTGGTTTGCTGTATTTTGAAAGCTTGATAGTCTTTATTTTTGTTTATTTTGGTCAAATGATGTTACTTAGGAAAGATTATTACTAGGATTATGAGGGTTTATTCTTACTATTTTAAGCCTATTTTGCTATAAGACTACTGTTCGAAAGATTAAGTATACAGAGGTTAGAAGAGCCCGAAATGGTTTTCCATTTATGGACCTTATTTTATGTCCAAGTTGGTGATTAAAACAAATAATGGCGTAATAAATCCTTTTCCAAGTGTATAGTGACTTTTAGCTTGGAGGATGATATTAGTTATTATTGTTTGTGTGAGACTTATGCAATTGTTCTAACAAACAAAAGTTTGTCCTATTGAATATATGTTAAACAATGTTTTAAATAATTAATGTATTAAATGATGTTTGTTCTCAATACATAATTTTTTGAAGATCAATAAATATTGAGAGTAAATGCTTTACACAAGTGAATAACATATACAT
Source organism: Amaranthus palmeri (assembly GCA_019776075.1). Lineage (NCBI taxonomy): Eukaryota > Viridiplantae > Streptophyta > Magnoliopsida > Caryophyllales > Amaranthaceae > Amaranthus > Amaranthus palmeri. The sequence goes on from JAAKBH010000081.1 coordinate 361,835, forward strand.
TGTGCATGGAGTAATTAGGGGTATTTATAGTCCATCATTGGCTAGTCCACGAAATGTCTCAATTAACAACCTTCTAAGAATGTTGTTTATGATCCAAAACACTGTTCTGATAGAGTCAGCTACAACTTCTAACGTGATAGTCTCCTATTGATTTCATGGCGATGCATTAAATGCCCTAAATAGCTTTTCCCTATGTTCTAACATGTCCTATGCAGAAAAAGTAGTCTCTTAGTTTACCACTTGAGTCTATATACAACAGATATGCTTATTAATCAGTCTTCTAATTAATGCACCGTCATTTGATGTTCTTTTAATTCTCCTCTCTGCTTATTATTCAGCTAACCCTGAATTATTAGCTAATATTTGACCCTGAACCCAACACATAGGTTTTTTATTAAAGTTTTTTTTTAAAAAAATTGTTTTATAGAAGAGAAAACCATCAGAGAGTGCTTTTATATTATTTACTGATTTAAAGCCACTAAAAGGAGTCTGTGATAACTAATTAGCATAAAATGTTCTGTGTAAAATTACTATCCTCAATCCTCGTTACTATTTGCTTCGTACAAAAGAAACTCAATTGATTTGATTATTGTAATATATATATTTCTTCACTACTAAAAAAGTTGTCTATACCTACACTTAATTAGCCTCACTTAATTAAGTGTAATTGTCTTACTTTAGTTAGGCACGCTTATTAAGCGTGGGAACCATAACAACGCTTATAAGCGTGACTAAAAGCTTTTAATATCAGGCACGCTTATTAAGCGTGACTAACACTGTCAAATTAAAAAAAGGAAAAATACTTTCGAAATTTTAATCAAAGCTGCGCTCCACTTTGTCCCTTCACCTTCTCCTCTTCAACTAATATGCCGTAAATTTTACCCATATTTCAGAAAATTTTGCCCTAAAACTTAAAAAACCCTAGATTTCGCCCACACAAAAGCAACTACCTTGTGCGTTTTATGAAGCTCTTCATCTAGCTTCTTCATCGTGATCTTTCAAGTAAGTTTTAGCCTATGGTTTTTTCTTTTAATTTTTTCTTAATATAAGAATTTTGGTTCTTTAATCCTGTAGAAATTTCAAGAGCTTCTTCTTTGGGTTTGATTGATTTGAGTAATAATCAATTAACAGGAAAAATCACAGGAGTATTGGGGATCTTAAGAACTTAAATACCCTTAATTTGCAAGAAAATCAGATTTCTGGTAATATCCCTAATTCAATTTAGAACTGTCTTCAAATGGGTGATCTTAATTTAGCAGGAAATTCATTTGCTTGTCATATCCCATCTTTTGGATCTTCAAATAACTTAAATTCTTTGAATTTGTCACACAATCAGTTATCTAGTGAGATTCCTAGTAGTGTTTCATCTCTACATTTTATTGTTCTTGGTTTTTGTTTAGGGTTTTTGAATGCTTGACTTTATAGTTTTAATTTGATTGAATTTTAGGGTTTGTTCTTGTATTTACGGTTTTTTTTTGTTCAATTATAGAGAATTTGGTGAAGTTATAAGGGTTTTTAGGGTTCGGTCTTATTTGAGGGTTTTTGTTTTTGTCAAATTTGAGTAAATTTCGTGTAAAATTTTAGGGATCTCTTTTATCATTTCACTCATTTCTTCCTCTCTGTCAATTACTTTCCCCAATTCTCTCAACTGATTGACTATTTCCTTTAAAAGTTTCAATTCAATGATTATGATAATGGTAGTTATTATCTTTCTTGTTTGGTGATTTGGAGTGTGGCTGGCAAATTCTTTCAGGTCAAGGTACTACTTCAGCTTAAAGTTTTAAGTAGAGCAAATGAACCTTGCATTTGGTGCTGCAATAAGCATAGTGCATCCAGCCACAGGCAAGATATAACTTTTTCATATTTTACATGAAGATGAAATAATCTTGTTGTATTATCAGAAAAGCAATTGATTTATATGCTTTTGATTGATGTCACTTGTATCTTCTTTGGCGTAACAATACAGGATATTCATTTGTGAGATCATTGTCAAAGGCTCAAAAATATGCTTATGCAATTACAATTATAATCAAGACCAAAAAAAAATGCAATTTTGCATAAAGAGAATGAGAACATTTCAATCCAAGGTTTGTATAAGCACTTCAGCTCTTTCATCTAATTAGTTCAACAAAGGCTATTGGGTATTTAATTTAAATGGCTATAATGATTTGTAGGTAAACCAGACATCCAAATAACAAATCAAAATATTCATGCTATTAGTTTTAAATTCACTATTTTCTTAAATCTAAGTTACTAAGCAAAGAGAATTGATGAAGATACAAATTAAGAAGTGTTGTGATACTTTTGATTTTACAAAATCAAGATTGGGAAAAGAGAGTAATTGATACCTACAACATTAGTTCTGAGTACTCTTAAATAAGAATATTGTTTATCCATGCTTCTATCTCTTAAATAAGAATACATTCTTTTAAAGGTTTAGCCACATTGATTTTTTTGCCGAAGGTGTTTTTCATTTTTTGGCTTTGGTACGTAAATTAAACATTTCTTCATGTTTTTCATAAGTGGAGTTGTTGTTATTGTAGTGTGATGTGTTTACTTTGATTTGAATTGATTTTTCTCATACTTAACATTCTTTTCTTGTTGGCTATCTTGACTGCAGCCTAGATAAGGCATCCGAAGCGTATAAAAAAATGTGTTGAATTGTTTGGCTTAGCTGAGTCATGCTGCTTCCCTGCTTGTCCTCTGTCATGTTGCCACCCGTTTACGATGATGTTGGGTTGGGTATGCTTTGTAGTGTATGTGCTACTGTACGCGAGGAGGTACACCCGCTTGTGAACCGTGTTCGGGAAGCTGCAATTGTCAAGAGGTTGGGGGAGCTGCTCCATTCGACCTCCTTTTCTTTCCTAGTTGAAGTTTTGTCTTAGTCTTTTGTTATGATACAATTTGATTTGGACTTGCTTGATGTATAGGATATGCATTCCTTGATGTATATTTTAGCCTTGAGAATAATAAAAAAATAATAATAGTAATAATGATAATTTATATTTTTCATTTATATAACATTTATGTAGCTTGTGGCTATCTAGTATAATATATTTATATTTGCTAATAATAATAATGATAATTATTATTATATTATTATTATTATAAATCATTTAAATTTTATTTAAATCATTTAGCCACACTTATTAAGGGAGGAAATATTGCAACACCTACATGCGTAGCAAAAGCTGATATTAGCAATGCTTATAAGCGTGGCAAAAAGCCAATTTAGCCACGTTTATTAAGTGTGCCTGAAATTCACCCACACAAGCTGGAAGCACGCTTAATTAAGCGTGGCTAAATGCAACAGCCTCACATATAAGTGTGCCTAAATGCATTTTTAAGCGTAGGTAGAGACAATATTTTTTGTAGTGCTTGTATATACTATTTTAATATGATATTATCTTTATATCTATTATGAAGAATATTTTAATCAATAATAATGGAAGCAAATACTCCATTGATGTTAATTTGTCACTAAGAATAAAGAATTTAATTTATATATATCATATAGTCTTTTCTTTGATGTTAACATATTAATTGGCTAGAAGAGTCAATGAGGATGGTAGTGTTGATAGTGTCGGTCTTCTAAAATTGTGGGAATTTGATTATGATTTGTGTAGGAAAAAACTTGCTACAATGCTTATTGTGGATGAAATGCCTTTTGCTTTTGTTGAACGTGAAGGATTTCGTGAGTATTGTACGAATTTGAATCCTCTATTTAAGATTCCTTCTCGTAGCATTGCCACTAGAGATTGTTATAGTCTTTTCATTGAAAAAAGAAATGAGTTGAAATCCTTTTTTCAAAATTTTAAGTCACGAATTTGTCTAACAACAAAAACTTGGACATCGGGGCAAAAGTTAAGTTATATGTGTTTGACTTCACATTTTATTGATGATAATTGGAATTTTCAAAAAAATAAAATCATAAACTTTTGTCCTATTACTGGTCACAAGGGAATACTTATTAGCAGATCTGTTGAAAAATGCTTGATTGATTGGGGTTTGAAAAATATCATGACATTGACCGTAGACAACTCAAGTTCAAATGACATAGCGACCAATTACCTTAAGAAAAGACTTAACATTTGGGATACTGGTTTGTTGGAGGGTCAATACCTATATATGAGATGTGCATCACATACTTTGAATTTGAATGTGAAAGATGGTTTGAATGAAGTTGATGCGTCTGTTTTGAAAGTTCGTGCTCTCGTGAAGTATGTAAGGTCTTCTCCTGTTAGGCTTGAAAAGTTTAAAGAATGCATAAATTGGCTACGAATATGATGGCGAAATATGACAAATATTATGGAAGCATTGATAATATCAATATTTTAGTGTTTGTCACTAGTGGAAAAAACGTCAATGGCTACGGTTTTTTGACCATTATTGGCTGCGGTTTTACCTCGCAGCCCTTGAAATAGCAGCAAATGAGATTTTATTAATCAAAAAAAAAACCATTGGCTGTGGACATTTACAACCGCAGCCCTTTAGTCACTTTACAAAATAAAAAAAAATCAAAAATTGAAAATGAACAAGAACAAAAACGATGAACATCAAACTATAGATCTTGAACATCAAATAAAAAAACCCAGAAAACGATATTACAGATCTAAAAAAAAATACGAATTATAGGTTTTAATTTAGAACATCAATAAAACGAAATTGCAGATTTGAAAAACATGAAACGTTGAACAACAATAAAACGAATTAAGAACATAAAAAAATACGAAGAACATCAATAAAAATGAAGAACATCAATAAAAGAAGACCTTAAAAAATACAGATCTGGAGTTACATGAACAAACGAACATCAATAATATTATAAAAAATACATAACCTTAAAAAATACAGATCTAAAACGAACATCAAAACAAACATCTCCTTTTGGAAGAATATGCGTGGACGAAATTTCAAAATAGGCGTGGAAGCAATCTGGAGTTACATGAACAATCTTCAAATGCAATTTCAGAATGGGATGTGGAGTTACATGAACAATCTTCGTTGAAAACGACATTTTTTTAGGCTGAAGAAAACGGCATTCGTTGAACACTCTTCGAATTGAAAACGAACATCAATACAGATCTCGACTTTTTTTGGGCTGAAAACGAACATCAAGTTCTCGAACTGAAAACGAACAATCTTCGAATTGAAAACAACATTTTACTGGGCTGAAGAAAGAAGGAAGAAAGAGAAGAAGGAAGAAGGAAGAGAGAGAAGAAGGAAGAACGCCTAGGGTTTCTGATAAGAAGGAAGTGGAAGAGAGAGAGGCGCTCAATGTTGAAAACGACGCTCAATGCAAGGGTTTCTGATAAGAAACGCCTAGGGTTTCTTATTTAATTAAGAAGGGGCGCCTAATATTGCCTGCGGTCCAAATTTAAACCGGAACCATTCTGATTTTTTCTTTTTGAAATTTGCACATTGGCTGCGGACAAGGTTAAAAACTGCAGCCAATGTTTCATTTTTTTACCTAATTTTTGTAACTCATATTGGCTACGTACACCATAAAACCGCAGCCAATAAGCCGTAACCAATATCCTTTTTTCCACTAGTGTGTAGTTGTTCTCCTTGACCCTAGGTATAAGTGGAATTATGTTGATTGGATTGTGCATGCTTCATATAATGCAACAAAGCTACTCTCTTGTCGCTTAAGATTAAAATGGTTTTAAAAGTTTGTTTTATTCTTATGCTTGTTCTATGCCTCTACCAAAGACAAGTGAAGCTACTTCCTCCACTCCCACCTCTTCAACCTCTTTCATTTTTACTCAAAGTAGGACTCAAGGAATAGAGAAGGTGGACCTTATTGAACTAATGAATTCAAGATATCAAATGGAGACAGGTTGTTCGTTAACCAATGTAAACAAAAGTGAGTTGGATAGGTATTTAGAAGATGCATGTGAACCTCATGATTCTAGCTTTGAGATTTTAGCATGGTCGAAAGATCAAGCAAAAAGGTATCTCATTAAAGATGGCTAAAGATGTGCTCGCTATACCTCTTTCTACTGTTGCTTTTATTAGGAATATATAATGTAAATACAAATTACAACCGGGAATTTGTATTGTCCTTTTGTTGATGACAAAATGAAAATTACAATAACAATGTTTAAGATTAGAGTTGAAGATAAGTTTGTAAGGACAACCGTTACCCAGAAGCTGGATACTTGTTGTAGGCGTGTGATCACTTTCCTTTTGTGATATATCCCCCCATAGATGGTACTTGGGTTGATGAAATGGAAATTCACAACGAGATACAAACAACATAATATACCCTTAGTACTTAGGGTATACCACTTAATAACTATTTGGTTAGAATTATAAGAAATGGAAGACTTAGAAAAGAGTTAATTACTCTCTTGACAAAGCACAAGCAAATGAGAGAAAGGAGTAGGGATGGTCACGGGTCTAGGACCCTGTTGGACCCGCCCCTTTTTTAAGGGTCTGGGTCTTATTTTTTGAGACCCTTCGGATCCGGGTCGGATCTGGATCTAAAAAATAATTGGCGGATCCGGGTCCGGGTACAATATTCGGACCCTAGACCCGCCCCTTGGACCCTTATAAATATTACATTGTCCATTTTATTCGTCTTCTACGTATGAATTACGCCCCCAACACTAATTTTTTTCATATAATCATAATATATAAAAATAATTTATATGCTACTTGCTAAGTGCTAACCCAATTACCCTTATTTCATAGACTCGTTCTAGTGCTGATAATAGAATTTAAGCGTATATGGGTGACGCTATGCAAGTTTAGATGTTAAATTAGTATTAAATATTTGTAAAATTCGATAATAACTCTCTTACAAATATACGAAAAATATAAGGACTTACAAATATTTCAAATTTGACAAATCAAAGAGATTTTCTTTAGACCCACTAAGGACCCATTAAGGACCCTAGACCCATTAGATTCGGAGGGTCTGGGTCCGGGTATGAAAATTTTGGACCCTTAGGGTTCGGATCCGGGTCTGGATCTCAAAAAATTAAAAGGGTCCGGGTACGGGTCTGGTTGGACCCGCTCCTGACCTGCCCCATGACCATCCCTAGAAAAGAGTATAGGAATTCAGAAAAATGGGTGTATCAAACTCCTCACCAAAGACCCTATTTATACTACTAGAGTATACTCTAAGGGTCATGGCACAACAACCACTATAATGATCAAATTGATGATCATGTAATTCAATGCCATTAAACTTGGAAATTCAAGTGCATTATTCAGCATTATACTCTTTGTAACTCCAGAAACCAAGAGTATAATTGAAGGAATCCAAGGCATTAACTTCAAGAAAACGAGAAAAATGACCAAGGGTCATTTCAGCACAAACCGCCGAGTCGGCGGTCTGACCTCACCCAAGGAAAGCCGACTCGGCCTTTTGTTTCTGGACAAAACCCCACTTTCCATAAGCCAAATCCGAGTCGGCTTTAGCTCCAACAAAGGGAAAGCCGAGTCGGCTTTTTATTCTGACTTGGTTTTTTCCTTTTTTTTTTTTCGTTTTGTCCTGTCTTTTGATGCCTTTTGGACCTAGTATAGCAATACATATTGTCCCACTACTTTAGTAGTACCTAGTGATTATAAACGCAAGATTATCAGACACTAATTGTTCAACAGCTTCTGAATGTGCTTTTAGTACTGGTGGTCGCATTCTTGATTATTTTCGAACATCATTGATTCCAAAAATGGCTGAAGCCCTTATTTGCGAACAAGATTGGCTTCGTAATTCTAGAACTTCTTTATCAATAGAGGAGAGTTTGCTTGCACTTGAAGAAATGGAGGAAGGTTAGTATAATTTTTAAATTATTTTTCAATTGATTATTTAATATTTAAGAGTAAAAATATTTTTCATTTAACCTTATATTGTTCGTAACTTTGGTTTAGGTAATGCATTAACTTTGGAGCATCCAGAGGTCATAATTGATGAGACTCTTGACTATAATAAAGATAATTAATGGAGCTTGAAGTTTCAAGAATTTTTATCGCTTACTTTACTTATTTAATTGTTTAAAGTGTAACTTTATGAGTTTTTAGTTGTAATTCTGTTGTGATAAATGGTGTGACTTGAGTGCACCAAATAAATCATGAGCATTGTGAAAGAATCTCATGGGTAAAATAAGTGTGTGACTTAATATGGAGTTTAAGATGATGATCAATGCATACAATAAATGTTGTGTTGATGAATGAACTTAAACATTGGTGTAATTAAGATAGTTATGATGCATGATGAATGGAGTTAATATAATAAAATAAAACAAAATGCTGGAATTTGTGGAAAAATAAAATAAATTTTTGTGATTTTTTGTTTATATTAAGAATAAATTCATAATATGTGACTAATATAATAATATAAAATAAATTATGCTACTAGGTCTATTCAGTTAAGCAAGCAATCAAGACAATGTTTATGGCACATACTTAAATAGATCCATACCTAAATCTCGCAATGATTGATTGTTCAATCTTGGTTGTTGTGGTTGATCTAACCCTTCCATCTTTCAAGTTGTTTAGAGGAGGAATACTAGCATTAAACTTTAGTGAAGCTTGATCATACCTAGCTCCAACCTCTTCTTTTCGAATTGTTCCCTTGGAAGCGGTTTAGTCATGATATCTGCAACTTGATCACTAGTATTGACATGTTTAACAATAATGTTTTTATGCTCGACATTATCCTTAAGAAAATGATGCCTAATATCAATATTTTTAACTCTAGAATGATGCACCAGATCTTTAGAAATGCAAATGGCACTAGTATTATCACAATAAATAGGAACACATTCAAGTTTAATACCAAAATCTCTTAGCTGTTGTTTAATCCACAGCATTTGGGAACAGCAGGCAGCTGCTGCTACATATTCAGCTTCTGCAGTGGATAAAGCTACTGTGTTCTGTTTCTTGGAACTCCATGATACCAAACAAGATCCAAGAAACTGTACCATTCCTGATGTACTTGTTCTATTCACAAGATCACATGCATAATCTACATCACTATACCCTTTCAAGTCATAGACATCACTTTCCGGATAAAATAGAGACAAGTCATATGTTCCCTTTAAATATCTTAGAATTCTTTTTACTGCTGTATGAAGTGATTCTTTAGGATTTGATTGAAATCTAGCATACAAACCAACACAAAAGGATATATCGGGTCTACTAGCAGTGAAGTATAGTAGCGATCCTATCATGCCTCTATACATTGTTTGGTCAACACTAATTCCGTTAGAGTCTTCATCTAATCTAATGTTAGTGGCTATGGGTGTATGGTTTGTCTTAGCATTATCTAGTCCATATTTCTTTAGGAGTTCTTTTATATACTTTTGTTGATGAATAAAAATACCGTTAGCAGTTTGTTTAATTTGCAAACCAAGGAAGAAATTTAATTCTCCCATCATACTCATTTCAAATTCAGCACTCATTAGGTCAGCAAATTCTTTGCATAACGATTCATTAGTAGCACCAAAAATAATATCATCAACATATCTTTGAACAACTAAAATATCCGAACCTTTATTCTTAAACAATAAGGTTTTGTCAATTTTGCCTCGTATGAACTTGTTATCAATCAAAAATTTAGATAATCTCTCGTACCATTGTCTAGGTGCTTGTTTTACCCCATAAAGAGATTTATCAAGCTTGTAGACGTGATCCTGAGAAATTGGGTTTTCAAAGCCAGGTGGCTGTTCCACAAATACTTCTTCTTCTAGAAAACCATTTAAGAATGCACATTTCACGTCCATTTGATATAATTTTAAACTCATGAAAGCAGTAAAAGAGATAAGAATTCTAATAGCTTCTAATCTAGCTACTGGAGCAAAAGTTTCAGTATAGTCAATACCTTACTGTTGATTGTATCCTTTTACCACCAACCTTGCTTTGTTTCTGACTATTGTGCCATGCTCGTCAAGCTTGTTCCTAAATACCCATTTTAACCCAGTTATCTTTTTGTTCTTGGGTTTAGGTTCCAAGTGCCATACTTTGTGTCTTTAAAACTCATTTAATTCATTTTGCATTGCAACTACCCAATCTGAATCTTGTAATGCTTCTTCATGATTCTTGGGTTCCATTGTTGATAGAAAAGCAAAGTGAGCACAAAAGTTTCTCATTTGGGACCTAGTTTGTATGCCTTTGTTCATATCGCTTAGGATCAAGTCTAGTGGATGTGACTTTTGATGTTTTCACGGTTTTGGAACAAAGTCTCTGGTGGAGAAAGATGTGGAAGCAGACTTACTGACTTGATTCTGATTTGGCTCAGCATCAATTCTTTCTTCTTGAACTTCTCTAGGATATCTGGATTAGGAACAGCAGGCTGTTCCAGATCTGCATGTTGTTCCTGTTCTTGATTTGGTTCAACATTCTAAACCTGTTGTTGTTTCTTCTTAATCTTGCTCCTTTTGTGTATTTTCTTCATCGTCCAGATTAGCAAGACCTATCTTAAAATCATATGTTTCTTGTTCACTTGTCATAAAGTTAGTTTCATCAAATATAAAGTGAACAGATTCCTCAACACACATAGTTTTCTTATTATAAACTTTATAAGCTTTACTGTGAGATGAGTAGCCAAGAAATACTGCTTCATCACTTTTTTCATCTAATTTACCTATATTTCTTTTTCCATTTACATGCACAAAGCATCGACATCCAAAGACTCGAAAATATGAAATATTAGGTTTAATGCCTTTAAATAGTTCGTAGGGGGTTTTACAAGTGATCGGTCTAATTAATACACGATTTAATATATAGAATGCAGTATTAACGGCGTCGGCCCAAAAATTTCTAGGTAGACCACTAGCTATTAACATGGTTCTAGCCATTTCCTCTAAGGTTCTATTTTTACGTTCTACCACACCATCAAAAATTGTGACTTAAACCATGCTCATTACAATAGTCCATAAACCTTGAATTTTCAAATTCCTTACCATGATCTGATCTTATGTGGACAAGTTGATTGTTACTAGATTTTTGAATTTTAGTGGCAAATGCAACAAATTCATCAAACGCCTCATATTTCCTAGATAAAAATAATGTCCATGTAAATCTACTGTAGTCATCAACTATAACAAATACATATTGCTTACCGCTGCGACATTGGATTCTCATTGGTCCACAAAGATCCATATGAATTAATTCAAGTGGTCTTGAGGTGGTCACGACATTTTTAGGTTTGAAGGATGACCTTGCATGTTTTCCTTTGGCACATGGATCACATACCTCATCCTTTTGAAATTTAAGGGACGGTAATCCTCTTACTAGGTCTTTAGATCGTAAAGTATTAAGCAATGAAAAACTAGCATGACCTAATCGTTTATGCCAAAGAAGAGGGTCATCTTCTATAACGCTCAGACTGGTTTTAGGAACAGTGTGCAGGTCCACCACGTAGGTGTTCCCTTTTCTGACTCCTTCCTGAATGGTGTCTCCTGTGTCGTTCCTAGAAATGATGCACTTTTCAGAAGTAAAGTTTACAGAGTTACCTTTGTCGCAAAATTGAGAGATACTTAAAAGATTGTGTTTTAAATTCTCGACTAAAAATACATTGTCTATAGCATGGGAACTTGACCTTCCTATCTTTCCTTTTGCAATTATTTCTCCTTTCATGTTATCGCCAAAGGTCACAATTCCTCCATCATAGGTTTCCAGTGAGAGAAACTTTGATCTATCCCCTGTCATGTGCTTTGAACAGCCACTGTCGAGATACCATGAGCTGTTCCCCCTCACTAGAACCTGCAAAACGAACTTAGTTGTTAGAGGGTGGAACCCAGCCATCCTTGGGTTCCATGTCCATTATACAAGAATCATATTTCTTAATCCAAACTCTATCGACATATATTTGGTTCGTTTTGCTATGTTGTTCCCTTTTTAAACATTGATGTTTTAGGTGCACCGTCTTGCCACAAAAGGAACAGATCTTACTACTTGGGAGATCGACATAGACCTTTTTCTTTTTATCATATTTATTGTATCCTAAACCTTCAGTTCCTTTGGTTTTAGCATTAAGAATCCATTTGGGAACCTCTTTGATTTTCCCTTTTCCTCTTGAATTTAATTCAAGCTTAAGTTGTTCATTTTCATTTTTGGCGGATTCTAGGTCTAACTTCATTTTATTAAAATCTTTTTTAGTCTCTTGAATAAACTCTGTCTTCAATTCTATTTCTAACATCTTATATTGATTTAATTCAATATTTAACATGATGTTTTCTTGTTTAACCTTTTCTATAGTTTCTTTTAACATCACGTTCTTATCAAGCAAATCAAAGAATCGAGTTTGCACATCGGACCTAAAAGAATATAGGTAGGATATTTGGTCTTTACTAGCCTTAAGGTCTTATTCTGTTTGGAGACAGATGGCTGTTCGTTTTTCCTCATCCAATTTGAATAAGTAATCAGGAAATGAATTAGAAGACAATACCTCTTTTCCTTTGGACTTCTCATCATGTGTAGCCATGAGACAGAGATTGGTTGTTTCTTCTTCAAGGGGAGCTTCGGTTTCGGCCTCGCTTTCGGATTCTCCCCATGCAGCTATCATGGCTTTTCGAAAATCAGCTTTGTTGAAGTTCCCTTTTACTGGTTGTCTTCCTGTTTCCCTTGCCTTCCCTTTACCCTGCTCGTTCTTCCATAGAGGGCATTCTTTGATGAAGTGATCGGTACTTCCACATTTGTGACATTCAAAGTTGGTTTTGGAGTTTGGAGTTCCTCTTTGTTATTTCTTTGATTATTATATCTATTGTTCCTGAAGAACTTCTTGAATTTTCGTACCAACATTGCTGCCTCTTACTCGTCATTTTCTGATTTTTCTTGATCATTTGCTGTTAGAGCCAGACCTTTGTTTCTTGAACTGTCCGCCGTTCCCAGATGCAATTCATGTGTCATCAGAGAACCAGCTAACTCTTCCAGCTTAAACTTTGTGAAATCTTTAGATTCTTGAATGGCTGTGACCTTAGCTCTCTAGCGATCATCTTGAGGTAGGCTTCTTAGGATTTTTCGTACCTGTTCATCTGAGGGAATTATCCTTCCAAGGGAGACAAGCTCATTTGTGATGTTAGTGAATCTAGTAAACATTTCTTGAATGCTTTCTCTAGGTTCGATAAAAAATCTTTCGTATTTTGACATGAGTAAGTCAATCTTGGAACGCTTTACTTCACTTGTTCCTTCGTGGGTAACTTCCAGTAGATCCCAAATTTGTTATACTGTTTTGCAACCCATAATGTGATTGTGTTCGTTTGGACCAAGCCTACAGTGAAGTAATTTGATAGCAAGAGCATTCATCTCCATTTTCTAAAAATCTTCCTTCTTATAAACTATTATCGGTTTGGGAACAGTCTCGTTATTGGAGTTGGTAGTTGTTACCTCGAAATCTCCAATTTCAATGACTCTCCAAACTTGATAATTCTCGGCCTTTATGAAGATTTCCATTAATTCTTCCAATACGTGTAGAATTTACCATCGAACATTGGTGGTCTCTGAGTAGAGTAACCTTCTTCCATGCGTTCATTCATTTTCAACATCTCTAATACACCAAGATTCGGCTCTTAGGGTTTCCTGATCAAATGAGGAACAGGGCTCTGATACCAATTGTAGAAACACTTAGAGATAAAGAACGCAACAAGAGGGGGGGTGAATTGTTGTGTCGCCCTTAGGAGTATTTTTGCCCTGTTTCTTGCGGAATTTTATAAAGAAAAATACACAAAGCAATAAAAGGAAACTTTAAAGAACTCAAAGATTTAACGTGGAAGCTTTCTTAGCCTTAAAAGAAAGAAAGCCACGACCACTTGGGATTTCAACTTCTTTTATTAATATTTTATGTAATATACAACTCTTATTCATAAAATTTCTCCTTCTCTTCTCTAGACCTAATTCTCCTTTTCCTTCTCGGTTCTCCTTCTCGTTTCTTTTCTTTCTTTATATAAAATTCCCTAAATTCCCCCTTAGACTTTCCTAAGTCTAAGTTTACACACTCAATAAAACCTTTACTAAAAGAATTCTCAAATTGGATGAAATACAATGAAAAGCACAAGGAAAAATTAAATGGATTAATTGGCAATTAAAAACAATTAAATTTTTCCTCTTTCTTGAATTGGATCTCACGAAATCTCTTGATGGGCACTAGACAAAATTTTCGTATGAATGTCTCTCTCCAATTTGTGCCGGTTAAAAAAAAATCTATTTATATACTCATGAAAATAGTTTTAGCCACAAACCCATGTTCTAAAAATGTGGGAGTAGTGGGCATAAAACTTGGGAGTAGTGGGTATAAACCTTGGGAGACTGGGAGTTACTCCAAGTAACCGGTTAGTTTTAGGTCAAGAAAGGGAGATCCTATTTTGTGGAGATAAATTAGGATCTAAAATTTTAACTCTCTTAAGTTGTTAGTTATTTAATTGCCAATTAAGATCCTTATGCTAATCAGTTTTTCACCCGTACAACTTAATAAAAAGAAAAATAAAAATAAAAATTTATTTCCCTTATATTTCGTTGACGTTTTCTCTGACCAGTTGCCTTGGGAACACCGTATTGTCTCCGTCTGGACAGTGTTCGATTTTGACCAATCTGGAACTGGTCCAAGTGACTTAAGTAATTGACGTAGACTTGTAATGTTCTTCCACAACTTTCTAAGGTGGTATCGACGATCTTTGATAATCGGATATTTTACCTATAAAAACAATCTCAAAAATAATTTGTTTGTTTATAAAAGTTAAGTCATCATCAAAACCAAATTGGCCAACAACTTTTTACATGTTTTAATAATTACTCCTTGGTTTAAATTACAGGTATCTTCGACATTTAAAACTTAATGTCAAAAACAAAGCACATGTTGAAGCCTCGATCTGGAACGCATATCTTACAGAAGAAGTATCATACTTTGTCTCGCATTACTTTGATCCAGATGTTCAATGCAGAGTTAGAGATCTTCCCAGAAACAATGACGGATGCTTTAACAACGTGAGACCGGGTGTTTTGTCCGTATTCACACACCCAATCAAATTTCATGGTCGGAGTAAGGCTTTTATGATGGATGAAGAAGATCTCAAAATTGCTCAGAGTTATGTTCTGCGAAACTGTCCGGAGGTGAATCAATTTTATGATCAATTCGTACACTTAATCACAAAGTACGAACCTAATCTAAACGCAGAGCAAGTTGACCATGTGGTCCAAGACCAGTTTGCTCTATGGTTTAAACAGATTGTGAGTACACGTTTACCATCGTAAATTGTTGTGTAAATAGTATTACGTATTTACATTGAGTTATTGTTTTTATATGCAGTCCAGGGACGGGTTTCTTGACGGTGTGGATAATGCCGATATTCTAAAGGACCTCGCCAAGGGACCTTTGCAGAAGTCACGTCGCTATGAATAACATTCTTACTTGGAACGTGAGGGGACTAAACAAGGCCCACAAACAAATTGAAGTGGCAAGATTCATTTCTAACCACAATATAAGCCTGTTTGGTCTTCTCGAGACGAAGGTAACGAAGGTAAAGAGGCAAGGATTAGGAGCCCTTTACCAAAGGTTGTGTCCTACATGGTGTTTCACCCATAATCTGGCGTACCATAAAGGGTACGGATCATTGTAGCATGGAACAGTGCGGCTGTCAATGTTGACATTATTTGGTGTAGCAGCCAAGTTATTCATATAGAAGCAACTCCCATAGTAGGCAACAAGTTTCAATGCTCCTTTGTTTATGGAGCAAGTGATAAGAAGGGTCGCAACGATCTTTTTTATCAGTTAGGACATCTCAAACAGCAGATTCGGGGTC
This sequence comes from Amaranthus palmeri, assembly GCA_019776075.1. Taxonomy (NCBI): domain Eukaryota; kingdom Viridiplantae; phylum Streptophyta; class Magnoliopsida; order Caryophyllales; family Amaranthaceae; genus Amaranthus; species Amaranthus palmeri. The sequence continues at coordinate 377,578 of JAAKBH010000081.1, forward strand.
CTTGGCTTGTTATTGGTGATTTTAATTGTATAGCTAACATGGATGAAAGAATAGGTCAAAAACCACGCCTTCACGAGTTGGAACCTCTTAGGAGGTGCATGGAAAACTGTGACATCCACGATCTAAAGAGCACGGGGAGGTTCTTCACTTGGACTAATAAACGAAATGGTCCAACAAGAGTACTAAGCAAAATTGATCGAGCTCTGGGGAACCAGCAATGGGACTCCTCTTTCCCTAGTGCGGAAGTGATCTTTTTACCAGAGGGGGATTTTGATCATACACCCATCCTTATCCAGTTCTTTAAGCAACCCAGGCGCACCAATATGTTCAAATTCTTCAACTTCTGGGGTCAGCGGGAAGATTTCCTTAGTTCTGTAAGAGAGCACTGGCAAGCCGACTACCAGGGGCCCTGTTGCTATAAGGTTATCCAAAGCTTTGAAGCTATTAAAAAACTCTGTCTGAGTAAATTCAAAAAGGATGAACTCATTGAGGTGCACCAAGCGGAGCTCAATTTTCTTAAAGCTCAGGAGGAGGTACACTCGGACCCAACTAACCCCCACTTAATTGATGTTGAATGTCATATGGCAGGTATCCTCAAAAAAGCGAAAGCCGACAGGGACTCAGCTATGTGTCAGAGAGCACAGATAAAATGGCTTACAATGGGGGATGAGAACACAAAATTCTTCAACTAATCCATTAAGTAGAGACACAAAGCAAATACAATCAACGTCCTCCATATGGGAGACGAGATCACAACTGATCAGGCTAGAATCAAGGAGATATTCCAATCTTACTATAAAGATCTTTTGTGCAATGACATCAAAAACCGGCGGCCGATCATCATGAATGTCATTCAACAAGGCACAATACTCAACGAGAGTCAGCATCACCTGCTCGACCTCCAGTTCTCTCCAGACGATATTAAGGAAGCCATGTGGAGTATCCCTGTTGACAAAGCTCCTGGCTTGGATGGCTTTAACAGTGGCTTTTTCAAAGCAGCTTGGCAGGTGGTAGGTGATGATGTTGTCAAGGCAGTCCAAGATTTCTTCACCACAGGGGTACTACCTAAAGAATGGAATATAACAACAATCACCCTGATCCCCAAAACCCAATGCCCCAAGGGCCCAGGCGACTATCGACCTATCTCCTGCTGTAATGTGATCTACAAGTGCATCTCAAAGCTCGTTTGTAGTAAACTCAAGAAAGTCCTTGGCACCATTATTAGCCCCAATCAGGGAGCGTTTATTGAAGGGCGCAACATTCTTCACAACATACTCCTCTGCCAGGACATTGTGAAGCATTACGGGAGAAAGCATTGTATGCCTAGCTGCCTCCTCAAGATGGACCTCCGCAAAGCTTATGACACCTTGAACTGGGACTTTCTCAAAGACATGATGGTAGCACTTAACTTCCCAAGGAAGTTCATCAAAATTGTCATGGCCTGTGTTAATTCCACCCTGTATTCCTTGAAGATCAATGGCACCCCTTCGGTTAGTTTCAAAGCTAAGCGAGGCGTCCGACAAGGGGACCCCATGTCGCCCCTTCTGTTCGTTATAAGTATGTAGTATCTCTTCAGGCTCCTCAAAATTGCTGGGGAAAGTGATGGCTTCTCTTTTCACCCACGATGCCTCAGAATGAAACTAAACCACCTTGTGTTCGCTGACGACCTCATGTTATTCTGTAAAGGGGACATGCAATCTATTGGGATCCTTCTCCAGGGGATAGAAGTGTTTTCTGCTAGTTCGGGGTTATGTGCCAACAATGCCAAGTCAGGGATTTTTCTTGCAGGGGTTGATTAGGTGTTTAGGAGTCATGCAGCTTAATGCCTGGACCTCACCTTTGAGTCTCTCCCCGTCCGCTACCTTGGGATGCCCGTTACTTTAAAAAGATACACCTCTGCTGATTGTGAGTATCTTTTGGAAAAAATGACAAGCAGGATCAGATCTTGGTATGCTAGGTCCCTTTCCTACACAACCCGACTTCAGCTTGTCAATTCTATCCTCACGAGTGTTTCCAATTACTAGAGCCAGACTGTCATCCTTCCCAAGAAGGTTCTGCATCAACTCAATAGTGTTTGTCGCTCTTATTTATGACATGGTGTAGCCGACTGTAATTCACCTGGAAATGTCAACTGGGAAAAAGTATGCAGGCTCAAAACGGAAGTTAGATTGGGAGTTCGCAATCTTTACTCCGAGAACCTTGCTGCTGTGGGCAAGATCGCGTGGCATATTAGCACAAAGCAGGACTCACTATGGGTGAAATGGGTTCATGGTATTTATATGAAAGGGGGCAGATGGGACCTGTTCAACGCCCCACCTACTGCAAGTTGGGTCATTAAGAAGCTGTGTAAAATCAAAGGGATTCTGAGTCAATGGATGAACGCCCCAAGCTTTTTCATAGCAAATGTATACAAAGAACTTCAGGGATCCCTAGCCAAGGTGGACTGGGCAAATACGGTCTGGAATAGAGCTACAACACCCAGGAGCCGGTTCATCATGTGGCTTGCGTACCAGGATAGACTCAAAACCAGGCAAAAACTCATGAATGTGGGGGTGATTGATAACGACGTATGCCCCATCTGTGGCACCCATGCGAAAACCAAAGACCACCTCTTCTTCAGTTGTGAATTTAGTAGACAATGCATAGATCTGTTGAGACAATGGCTGAGACTAAATTGGAATGTACGGAGCCTTAAGGATCTACATCGCAAACGTCATATGCCGCGCAACAAAGCTAGAATCATTGAAGCTATACTGGGTAAGTTAGTGTATGCTATTTGGCGCACAAGGAATGAAGCAATGTGGCTTTTAAAAGTTACTACTGCTCATAGGGTGGTTGATACCACCATTAGTGAATCAAAGGTGAGAATTAACCACGTGACTTTGAGTTCCCCCATCCAAAGCTGGTTCAATTGTTTTGTGGGTCCACGAGCAGCAGCTGCGTCTGTCAGTCATCCTCCAGCAGCAACCTGGTCTGTCAGCCACCACAGCAACCCCGTGGTGCAACATGATCTCCAACAGCCTGCACAGCCAACAGTAGATAACAGCAATATGCAGCAGCCTCTGTCTTAGGTATGTTAGTAACAGCAGCAGCAACGTCTTCTCTGAACATAGAGGTACAACAGCTCAGCCAGCATCTTTGGATGCAGCAGCAACACCCCTGTGAAGTAGCTTCAGCCCCCTGTGCAGCAGCAGCAGCTCAGCCCTCTGTGCAGCAACATCTTGACTCCCCATGAACAGCAGCGCTTGGTTTTTGTCTTTTGGATGCTGTTTTTGTTTTTTTTTGAGCCCCTCCCTATGTTTTTTTGGGTGCTTTTTGTACATGTATTAATCTAGACTGGCTCCTATGTCATGCTGTATTAAATGCATCATAGGCTGCGTTTTGTTTGTATTTCGCCGGTTGTGGCGCTTATTCTTTTGAGATTTCCTAGAGTCTCCCGTGCACATGAAGAGTGAGGATAGGAAACCCTTCCTACTTCCTAGAAGGTGGGCTTATTTTTCACGCTGATGCAATTGTAGGGAGATCCTCGGAAATCTGGGTTTTGTTACCCCGTATGTAAATGTTTAGTTAGTGTTTAATAGAAAATCTTTTGGCAAAAAGAAAAAAATAATAATAATAATATAAATCTGAAAACAAATAAAAGAAAGGCGCCACTTTTTTTTTTTTAACTTTCCGACTAGCCACCGACTGTTGCATAGTCGCAGGACAGTCGGTATACTGAAACAATCAGCTTCCCAGAGAAGCTTCTCTGTTTGTCAGATGCATTGGGAAGGTAAAAAACTTTTCAGTATACCGACTATCCACCGACTAGATATGAGTCACAGTTTAGTCGGTCTACTGAAAAGTTTATCCACTTTCCTACGTCTTCTGAAAAGTTACTGCAGGCAATTAATGAGGTAGGTGAAAAATCTCACCGACTAATCACCGACTCATATTTAGTCGCAAAGTAGTCGGAGATTTGAAAAGTTTTTTTTTTTTTTTTTTCATTTCCAACGTCTTTTCAAAAAATTTATTGAGGCATTTAATAAAGGAGGTTAAACGGTTAAAAATTCTGCGACTAACTACCGACTATTACTTAGTCGCAGATTGGTCGGTCCTAATTAAGGTTTTAATCCAAACGTCTCTTAAGAACCCTAATACTCACCGACTAACTACCGACTATGTTGTAGTCGCAGTATAGTCGGAATATATTTTATATAAAAACCAACACTTCACCAGAATTCCATCATTAATTTTCATTTCATAATCCGAACGTCTTTCTCGTTTCATTCTTTCTTTCTCTCTTCCTATTACTCTTCCTACTACTTCCTACCAATTTTTGGGTTGACATTCACTTTCCGACTACTGCATCAACTCGATTCCGACTACTTCCTACTCATCTCCGACTACTGCATCACAAAGTCGACTATTAAAGGTTAGTCTTCTTTTATGTTTTTTTTTTCATGAACATGATGAACGTTTTTTGTATGATTTTACATGCCTTTTATATGTTTTTTTAAACATATTTATTTCACATGATTTTTACACATTGTTTTTTACATGTTTATTTCAAATGTTTATTGATTTTTTTAGGGTTTATATTACATATAATAATCTTGCATGAAATTATTAATTTTTTAGGGTTTATATTTCGAAATAGATTTTTGTAATTTTTGGTTTTATGTTTTTTTTATTGTCGAATTTTTGTTTTTTTATGGGTTATATTTCGAAATATACTTGTAGGGTTTGTTTTTAGGGTTTGTTTTATGCATGTAATAATCTTTAGGGTTTGTTTTAACTCCGACTATTTAGGGTTTTTGTGCATGTAATTATCTTGCATGATCTTGTTTATAATAATCTTGTTTTTTTACACGTTTTGTTTACATGTTTATTTCAAATGTTTATTGATTTTTTTAGGGTTTATACTACATATAATAATCTTGCATGAACTTATTAATTTTTTAGGGTTTATATTTCAAAAAAGATTTTTGTGATTTGTTTCGTTTTTTTAGGGTTTACATGATTTATATTTCAAATGTTTCGTTTTTTTAGGTTTTGATATGTTGATTGTCGATTTATTGCATGAACATAATTTTTGATGATGAATAATTTATGCTATTTTCCTTTTATGTTTTTTTTTGGTTTCGTTTTTTTAGGATAAACATGTAAAATTTTTTTTTCGTTTTTTATTTTGTTTTTTATTTTTATGTCGAATTTCTGCATGTAATATTTTACGTGAACTTGTTTATTTTACATGTTTTTTATATGTTTTTTATTTCTGTTTTTTATGTTTTATTTCGTTTTTTATTTTGTCTTTTATTTGCATGTAATATTTTAATTCGTTTATTATGTCGTTTTATCTGTTTTTATTTCTGTGCAAGTTTTGTTTTTTTGTTTTTTTTTTTTTAATTTTTTTTTGATTTTTTTGATATTATTTTCTGTTAAAATTAATTGTTAAATTTTAGATGCCTAGAATGAGAAATAGTCTAGGACAACGTATAGACCCCCGAACCGGTCAGCCATACGACCCTGAGTCGCGACCGGTTCAACATCATGCACGTTCTGACCCTGGCACCCATACTGTTGCACTCTCTCAACCATCTAAGGGTTTAGAGGAGCATTTTTTGAGGTTAGACTTTAGAAGGGCAGCGGGGGCTGTCACTCCCTCTCCGTTGTCATCACGCGCTTCGCCACATAACGCTAGGACACCGGAGGCTGACACTGCGCAGGGGCCGCCACGCGATGACCCTCCCCCTCCGCCGCTGCACCGACCACCACCTCTTCCATGGGCGTCGACGGAGGCTTGGAGAGAATGGGTAAGGGCCTGGACAGCTCCAGAATTCCAGGCTAGGCGGCAGCGAGGGAGGAGGAACCGTCGCCGGGGCAATGAAACGGGTGTCGCAGAAGTCACCCATACCGGCGGCTCGGTGTCTGCCCGCAGGACATTGCAGATATTGGTATATTCTAGATCTTTTATTAATTTGATTTTTTTAAATTTTTTTCTCGCAATATTTATTCATTATTTTGTTTAACCTTTAACTTTGTTTTTACAGGAAAAAGAGCAGAACCGCACGCCCCTCTCTTATGAGTTGTTTCTACGCACTCATAAGGTGAAAATAAAGGACGGGTTGCAGTGGGTCAACGAGAAGTCCAAGGCCATAAACGTAAGTGCAAATACTATCTGTTTTTTTAGTACTCATTGAATCATAGTGTAGTTAGTTTTTTTGTACCTAGTTTAGCTTTTGGTGAATTAGCTGTTTTAAAATACTTTGGACATTTGATATTGGATTTTGAGGAAATGATGGTTTGATAGTTGTTTTCGTAGTTTAGCTTTTATTTTAGGGTTATTTAAATTTTGGTTTAGTTATTTTACAGAGGAAACTCTGCCGAAATTTTTATATAATTATTTCTTTGTTTAGGACGAATACTTACGCCCTCCATGCCGAGCTTCCTCTTGAGGCGTCAGATGAGGAGATAAACGACGCCTATTTTCAGGTCGTCAAAAATATCGAATCACAGGAGCCGACGAAGAAGAAGCCCTCTAAGGCTGTGTTTGGTGTTGGTGACGCCGCAACAGTCTATTACGCTGATGTTGCGGCGCCACAGACTCAATACCAGGCCACCCCTCTCCCCAACCAACTCGCGAACGAGAGGTTGGATGAGCTTCAGCAGTCCATGAACCGAGTTCAGGAAAGCCTCAACTCGCACATTTCGAGGGAGGAGTATGAGCGACTAGTGGCGGAGCATGAGCGTTTGAGGCTAGAGGTACAACATCTTCTCGGCTTTATGCGCACTGTTTTTGCCGAAAGAGGTTTTACTGACCCTCCTCCGCCCCCCCTCCCCCCCCCCCCCCCAAAGCTGATCCTTGTACTTTTATTGTTTTTATGTTTTTATTTTTATATGTAGAAACAATGGGTTGTATAACATTATTTTTTGTTTTAATTGTTTTTATGTTTATATTTTTATAAGTCGAAACATTTGCGTTATTAATTTTATTTGTGCGTTTTCTATTATCTTTTATTGCGTTTTTTATTATATTGGTTCGATAATTTATTTTAATAATAACATAATAAAACTGGTCAAATGTGGTCAACGATAATTGACCACATTTGACCAGTTTTATTATTTTAATATTATAAAGCTTCCGACTAGATTCCGACTAAGATATTAGTAGGAAATCAGTAGTAGGAAATCAGTCGGTAATACCGACTACTTTCCTACTAAAACTTAGTCGGAATTTGGTCGTGATCAAGAGCCGCCATATTTTGGTACGCTTTTTTAGTCAATAGAAGTTTGACTTCACCGACTAATCTCCTACTACTATTTAGTCGGAGATTAGTCTGGAAAAGAGGCGCCAAAAAGTGGTCAAAATCTGGGTGAATTGAAGTTTAACTTTGCCGACTAATTTCCTACTAATAATGAGTCGGAGGTTAGTCGGAAAAAAATAAAAAAACATTTTTTACAAAAAAGAATAAAAATCAACAAAATCTGTTTTTAGTATACAGCGACTAGATTGCAACTAACATGTAGTCGGTATTTGCGACTAAACTCCGACAAAAGCCTGTAGTCGGAATTCCGACCAATCACCTACCAAACGTCAGGTGGTCGGAATTCCGTCTAATTTCCCGACCTTTGGCATTTACCGACCATTCTGAGCCGACTGTACGGCTTTAGTCGGAAGTTAGTCGGTATATCTCTATACCGACCAATCTCCGACTAAATTGGGTTGTCGGAAACTTGCAAAATTTTTGTAGTGACGGTTCCAGGGTCGGGTCACATTTTAACGGGTTATTAGCGGGTAGCGTCAATAACGGGTTGGGTCATTAATGGGCCTTGGTGTAAAGGGTTGGACCGAGTCGGATACTGAAAGGAATTGTTTGCGAAATTTTTTTTTGTCATTTTTTAAACATTTTTATATTATATTATTATATACATAGGTGGGCCGAGCTAACGGGCCATGAAATAGAATAAATAAAAACTATTTTATAAACTATTGAATAAGGGTCAAAATGGGTTGGATTTGAACGAACTTGACCCGCCCCGATCCGTTAAGGCATTTGACATGATCCGCTCCGACCCAACTCATTTAAATTTTAATTCGACACGCTTCGGGTCCGATGAGCACTTTTAACTACTGGGTAAGTCTCCTATGAGACGGCCTTAGCCGTGCAAATGGCCCAAGCCCAATAACGTTTTAAAAATATTTTGACATACTAATTTTAAGAATTAAAAGGACAATTTCAACACTTAAAAATCTAATTTTAAGATTTAAAAGGTCAATTTCAAAGTTTTAAATATCAACTTTAATGTTTGAGAAATCCTATTTTAAAGTTGATATTTGAGAATTTAATGTTATGGATTTGGTTTTTTAGGGGTTGCACCTCTCTCTGCAAAGATGCGAGAGAACAGACTGAGATAGTTTGGGCATGTGCAGAGAAAGACACAAGATGCCCCAGTAAGAAGGATCGTATGCATCATAGTGGAGGGTAAGAGAAGCCGAGGAAGACCAAGGAGAACGTGGGAGGAACAAATTAAAAGTGACATGCAGGAACTCCACCTCTTCAAGGACTTGACCAGGGATGGGGGTAGGTGGCGGCGCCTTATCCATGTCCTAGATAACTAAACCTGACCCTTTTATCTTTTCGTTTGTTGATGCTTACTACCTTTTTATAGCTCTTTTTCTTCTATACTGCTACCTTCTATTTGATATTTGTACGTAATCTACTAATGCTATTTGTAAGTTGCAGGTTTCGCTCTCGTTAAGGATCTTTCACGAGCCGGAGGACTCTTTGAAACACTTTCCTCCAAGGGTTCCTATCTTTAGTGACCCTTACTGAGCCGGGGGAATCTTTTGACTGCCCTTTCCTTATGGGTATGAGACGCCGTCTATCTTCCCTCCCCAGACCTTGGACATAGATTGTCTATGAACGGGATACACTGGGTATGATGATGATGATGATGATTTGGTTTTCTAAGTCTTAAAATTAGTTTTTAAAGTATTAAATTATTTGACCTTTTAAGTCTTAAAATTATCAAATTACATGACTTAAAATGTCCATTTCAAATCTTTGAAATTAGTCTTTTAAGTCTTAAAATCGGTCTTTTAACTCTCAAATTGACATTATAATATCTGAAATCGGTAAAAGAAAATTGTATAATTGGACTGACCCAATAAGATGGGTTTTACAAGTGAGGCGGTCTCACCCAAGCTTTTGTGTTAACTACTAACTAAGATCGAAGTACTGATCCACTTCATAAAGTTGGCCCAAATATCTCTGATACTTTGCTCCTTTACAGGCTCAAACACACATGCTAGATGCCTGAGTATTTTTCTAGAGTTTCCAACTCCTAAGCTGGTTGTCCTACGTAGACTTACAACAATGAACTAGCTTTAATGCGCATTTGAAAGTCGTCATTTTTTCATTGTATCGTCACTTTTGATACCATAAGTTTCTAATTTTGTTGAAAGTGACTTTTTATAACCTCATTTCTCCACCATCTTTATAAAAACACTCACATAATTAAAATTTAATACCGAAATACTATAACAAAAAAAAAAGGGAAATTCCACATGGCAGCATCAAGTTTTAATAAAATGCCAATGGTAGAACTTTTTTATAAAAATTCCACATGGTAGCATCCAGTTTATGCACTATCTAATTGTCGTAGCATTTTCTGTTAAGTTCTTGTTAAATTCCGTTTAAATCATCATTTTGTAAATTTTTCCCACATCGTAGCATCCAGTTTTTGTTTAATTCACCATTTTGACGTTTAATTCACCATTTTATTGTTAATTCACCGTTTAATTCATTAACATTTAATTCCCTATTTTAATGTTTAATTCATTGGTCGAAACAGAGTACTCTTTCGAATAAGTACTTGTTTCGATCGAATTTTCGAAAGAGTTATCCCATAAGAATAGTAGCGACGTCCGTTTTTTCAAAAAAAAAAAAAAAAAACTCGTTATAATGGGTAAAAATGACGTCAAATATCATTTTCGGTTTACGTATCGAAAAATAGGCGTAGAAGTACTTGTTTCGACCGGATTTTCAAAAGAGTTAACCCTTAAAGATATTTGCAACGTTCGTTTTTTGAAAAAAATCATTATGATTGGTAAAAATGACGCCAAATATCTTTTTTGATTTACGTATCGAAAAATAGGCGAATAAGTACTTGTTTCCGATTAGATAGTTTTTTGTAATTTTTCAATAAAATTATTAAACATTTATGAGCGTTAATGAATTAAACGGTGAATTAAACATTAAAATTGTGAATTAAAAGTTAAAAAGGTAAATTAACAAAAATTTGATGCTACCATGTGGAAAAAAAGTTACAAAATGATGAATTTAACGGAATTTAACAAGAACTTAACGGAAAATGCTACGACAATAAGATAGTGCATAAACTGGATGCTACCATGTGAAATTTCTTAAAAAAGTGCTACCACTGGCATTTCATCAAAACTGAATGCTACCATGTGGAATTTCCCAAAACAAATGTCACCAAAATGATTGAGTAACCAATCGATAACGATCATTAATTCAAAAAAAAATACTTGTGTTGAAATTTAATACATGTTCACTTTTGGCCAAAACTTTAGGTCATAACATTTTGAAATTATTTCTTTTTTAATATTAATATTTTTATTATAATTTAATTGGTATTAATAATTTTAGTTTGATAATAATGGTTGATTTTATAATTAAAATTATATTTAAGGTCTTGTTAGTAATTTCATTAAAAAAGTGGCGACGCAATGAAAAAGGTGGCGACTTTAAAGATTAGGGCTTTAATTCTTGTATATAAAAGCACTCTTTCTGTCCCAATGAATTTGAAGTAAATAGAAATCATTTAATTTTATGAAATTGATGATAAATGAAGAGAGAAAAATTAATTGTGTAGTCAAATGAAAATAAAGTTAAAAATGTATGAATCCTCTAACAATAAAACGTTTGTAAGAAAGAATACTGTTCATCATGAACAATATATTCACTGTTCACGCTTTTCTGGTTTTCCTTTTACTCCTGCTTTCCCATTTGCTTAGGCTTTCGCCCCATCTGCATCCTCATTTTTCTGTTCTTCCTCCCTAAAATCCTGTTCTTCCTCCCTTCCTCATTTTTCTCCCCATCTGCATCTTCCTTCATTCCTTCAGATTTTCTTAAGTCAAGTGATTAAACGACTCTCTGATTTCTTCGTTCACCATCATCTTACTCTATCTTCTCAAGGTTAGTTTTACTTTTATTTAATGAATTTTGGGGTTTTTTTAAATCAAAATCAGTTTTGCTTTTCGAATGAAAAATTGATTTTTTAGGTTAGTTTCATTTTTTATTTATATGCAAATTCAGGGAAAATTTGATTTTGTAGGTTAGTTTCGTTTTTATTTATGCAAATTCAGGGAAACTTTAGAGTTTTTTTAGAATGAAAATTTAGTTTTGCTTTTCTAATGAAATCCTATTCGTTTTTCTAGAGTTTTCATTTTTTTTGGTATGAATTAAATTTTTTTTAAAAAGTTCATTAGTTATTTTTAAATTTGGATTTTCGAATAAAAATTAGAGTTCGTTTTTTTTTTGAGTTTTCATTTTTTTGGGTATGAATTAAATTTATTTTTTTAAAATTCATTAATTATTTTAAATCTGGATTTTCGAATGAAAACTAGAGTTTTCGAATGAAAATAAGGTTGTAAATCTGGATTTTCATTAATTTTTGCTTTTTATTTCAGTTTTTTGCTTTTCATTTTAGTTTCTGATTTTTGGAATGAATTTTTGCTTTTCATTTTAGTTTTGATCTTCATCAGCTTTTAATTCTCAACTTGACAATTTAGGTTGCTTTTCATTTTCATTTCAGGTTTGTTTTTCTCTTTCATCTGAACCCAGGTTTGATTTCTTTCAATTTATGGGTAGAGTGTATTTCAAAAACGAAAAAAAAAGCATTGGTTAATTTTATGCAAGTTATAGTAATTGATTTTTTTGGGTTTTTTTCTTTTGATTCATTTACATATGGAAAGAAGCCTTCTTGCATTTGGTGTTGTTTTCTATTTTGATGATTTTGTTTCTTACTTTAATCAGATTTTCGAAGTTATTTTCTTTAAAATCCAATTCGAATATGACTTTATGGTTTAAAATGTTAATTTAGATGGTGGTTTTCAGCTCTAAAGAGATGGTGTTTGCACAGAGATGGAAGTAGGAGGAGTAAAGTGGTTCATTCGACCTTCTTTATGACCTTAAAGATTATGCAGCAAGAGCTAAATTGAGTTTGAAAATGGTGATGCAAACTGGGGTGCAGGTAAAGATTCAATTTTCATATGTGAATTCAATTTAATTTTCATCGATACAAGTTTGGGTTTGTTAAAAATAGGCCTCATAAAGTTTTGAGCTCAAATAGGAGTAAGAAAAGGGTAAAAGAAATTATTGGAAATTTATGATAGGTTTGATGTTAAAGTTCACACGCAGTCAAAAGTTCAAGCAAGGGTTTTGATGTTAGGAATTCGATCACTGATATATAAAAACAAAATTTATTCGATTATATATAAATATTTTCTGGTTTGCTTGCTAATTTATTACATTTCTTATCAAAGATTTGTTTTTTATAAGCATAATCTCATTTGTTCCTTTTTTGGGTGGATTTAGCTATTTTCAGTTTAGTTTTGGGTTTTTTTTACTATCTACAATGAATTTGACATGGATTTTAGATTATTTTTGGAAATCGTTGGTGGGTTTCTGATATTTTTGGAAACTCGTGATGCTTTTTTATATAGTCAGTTGTGTTTTAGGTTGTTTATTATTGTTAATGAGAATTTATTGTATCGAGTTTTTGGTTAAAGATACTTGGCATGTTATTTTATTTGGCATATATTGCCATATAGATTTATTTTGTTGATGGCATGTTATTTTATTTGGCATATATTGCCATATAGATTTATTTTGTGGATTAGTTAATTTTTGTGATTACGTTTGCAGTTTTGTTTAATTCTATTGAAATATTTAAAGTATCTATCATTTGCATTTTAAAATTGGGTTTTCCCATTAGTCGGACACTATGAAAATACTTATTCTGCAATGGTGGGGGAATCATTTGTATTTAGTGCGATGGTTTTGTATAACCTATTCTGCAATGGTGAGGGAGTCATTTGTATTTAGTGCTTATGTGTAAGCTATGTTGGACATCTTCCATTTTTATGATCTTTCATGTTTATAGCAAAACATATTTGCCTATTTGTGTCATTACTATTGTGTATCCAGAAAAGTGTTGATACTTAAGGGGCTTTGAGGATTGAGGTATTCAATTGATTTTTATGTTCTTTTACATTTTTTTATGATTTTGAAGGTATTCGATTGAATTAAGTGTTTTTTCTATTCTTCATTCAAACTGAATACAAAATCCAAAATTATATTGTCTTTATATTTTTTTACCCAACTTTTTTTGCAGCACATTGATTCTTGTCAGTGCCATTGTTGTAGTAATCGCTGCAGAATCACTATATATATCTATCTCGTGTGTAGACTTCTAAAAAGCGAATCAGCAGTTGTCCTTGGATATGAGTTTGTATGTAGTTACTCCAACCACAAAGGACTTTGAACCAACTGCATGTCGTATATTCTTAGCAAAAAGCTCATGATCCCCCATTGACGCAGTAAGTGTAGCATTTGATTTCCAACTTGAAAAGCATACAAAAAACCCACCACCAAGAACTAATTCTTTCCATTAATGCAACTCAGCAAGTCGAAGCTTGTCATCTTGTTCATCCTCATATTCAGCAGAATTCTCTGTTGAATATTTCACATTAGAGCTCAACTGACCAATAAGTGTACTACCATCTTAAAATGATACAAAAAGTTACGTATCGGTTGGTGAGATTTACAAAGACGATCCTTTGACATGGTAAGCCCTTTTAGGAATCTCAACTTTTTCATTCAATTGTTTAGTACATCTTCACTTTATTGCCTCACGGTTCGGTACAAGTTTATAGTTCTAAGATTTTGACTTTTGCATCAATTTGACACACACCAATGAAAATAATTTCGAGTAATCATTGATTGTTTGCATTTTGTGGGTTATTTTTATATATAAAAATTAAACTTTTGATCAATTGAATTATTGAGGTGCAAATCCTAATTCATTGTTTCTGAACCAAAATTTCAAGTACCTAAAGCTTGCCCCATTTCGTAAATGGGGAAAGTTAATTCATCTTAATATCTCAAGGTTTTGTTTTTGAAATTTCAGTGATTCAAGGGTATATTACTCTTTAGAAAATTTTGACTTGTTCATTTTCAGCTGCTATGTGTTCTATTGTCATTGAGCTGCACATCGTTGTTTAAGTTCAGAACATACATTAAGCCCGCTCTCTCAAGATTTTATGGATTTTGAATCAAATCTTGGAGTGCAAACGTACTATCATTGCTGCGGTTTCTAACTTAGATATATAATAGGTAGGTGCTTTTGATTAGTAATGGTGGATAAAACTTAAATTTAATGAGATAAAGAAAATGTAATTGGTCATATTTCTTACTTCACTTTTCTTACCTTAATTCCTCTTGTTGCTTTCTTGCTAACTTCACATCTCCATTCTGAAATCCTCCTCACTGCTTTTACCTCCTTTCTTGCTTCATTTCATTCTTCTCTCTCCGTAGTATATGTATTATGATTGTTTGGGTTGAGTTTGAGAACTTGACAATTTTTTGATCTAATGAACTTTTTGTGTTGCAAATTTTCGGAAGCATCAGCAGGTATCAATAAGTCTATTTTTACTTTTTGTTTTTTGTGTTTTTGTTCTTCAATCTACTTAGTAGATTGTGGGTATAAATCGTGAAGGGTTTACATATTGTGAGACACATTACCATATAGATTGAGTAGTCTTATATATGTTTGTTGCTGTATGTACAATTTTATCACGTATTATGTTGTATGAATAAAATTGTGACTGTTCCATTGTATGTTATATGTTTGTTGAACATTTTAAGTGTTTGGAATTATGATATTCTTATCTTATATGAGCAATTGTTTTTCATTAATGTGATTAGGATATAATTTTTGATTTTTGATTAATGTCACGACAAGTTGCTTGGACATGAATTATATTAGTTTGCATGGTCACAAATCAGATTACATGGATCTGTTTGTATGTTCGTATGCATCGCGGGAATAATGGCATAAGTTTACATTTGTTATTTTGATTCTATTGTCGATGAACGCAAGCTTGGATATGAATATTGAGTATACTGCTTTCTTCACAAGCTGCTTTTACTTTTGTTTTTGATATTTTCATAAACAGATCTTCATATTAATAGTTTTGTACAACATATGTTTTTATCAAATTTACGTGAAATTAACAGGCAACGAAAAACAAAAATCAGGCAAAGGGATTTTTGTTTTCGAACCCGAAATTCAAGAGCTTTTGTTTTCTTCGATCAATTTGCATTAAAAGTAATCTTATTTGTTTTAAAACTTATGTTGATGCAGGTCAATAGCTGAATATCTATATTCTGTATATGTGCCCTTCGTGCTACATTTAATATTCTAGAGAGAGCTATTGAATAATATGCATATTCAGTAAGTTAAGATCTTTCTTTCCCTCTCTTCGCTCTATTCACTTACTTTTACATAGATTTTTTTCAATCAGAAGACAATTCTAGGCCACATGAATAATCACGGTAAGATATATCCTTGCTTTTGATGAAGTCTTCCTTTTACATTTGGATTTTGGGATGCAAATTTAGGGTTTTTTTTAACAGTTTAGGCAATTTACATTTTAGCAATCAGCCATTTGTTTATCTGTTAGATCCTTGGTTTGTATACTTGGTTCTGCTCATTTGGTTTTGTTCATTCACGTTCCATTTGAAAATGGATATGTTATCTTTCTCTTTTACCTTATTTCTCCTGCTTTAGCTCATTCAAACCAGCTATCATTTTTATCAAATGGTGAACTTGTTTAATTGGGCTTCGTTGTAAGGTTTTGGCCATCCCTTTTCTCATCTCACTAAGGTAAACTTTGTTTCTCATATGCTTGTAGAATTTAAAGCATTGTTTAGATTGAATTCTCATTGTTTTTTTGTTAGGATTTTGTTTTTAATTGTGTTTTAAACTCACTAAAAAAAAAACATGGAGTTTATAGACGCTTTATTTTAGACACTTGAGCAACCGTCTAAAAAATAGACGGAGCCTTTAAACGCTTTATTTTCGACGTTTAAATTCGTGGAAATTAATTCATTGAAGCGTCACAAATCTTGAAAAAAGAAAAAAAGAAAATAGGTGTAAAAAAATTGAAATGCGAATTCAGGCTCTCCAAATTCGCTCTAACAAAACCCTAACCCCACTCTATCTTCTTCATCCTCTCACCGGCGACATCGAATCAATTCGGACAAAATCAACTGTTCTCCTCCATTACTCCGGGAAACTGTTCTCCTCCATTATTCCGGCCAACTGTTCTTCATCCTCTAACCATCTGTTATCTCTTCTTCATCATCTCACCAAGAATTATTCTCCTCCAAATCTGCTCGGACGAAAGCAGTTTCCAAACCGAGTTAGTCTTCGATTTCTACCATCAATCATCCAAATTCGGCAGTCCATCTCCAGTCCATTTGTTGGTTCATCTTCAGTGGATTTTCAGTCCGTTTTCTACCCTATAAATCGCATAAATCAGTATTAATTTGCTAAAGTAATTAACGCTTCAACGTTTGATTTCTTCCATCAATTATCCAAATTTGACGCCGAAATCTCTGATATTGGTTGTTTGGAAATTCTCAATCAAGATTTTTGTTGGTACTTCTCTTTTAGCTTTCTTAATTTTATTATTTGAGTAGATAATTGGTTTTTTATTGTGTTTTATTTACCCTAATCATTGTTGTGATAATTGTTTGCAGCACATCGGATTAGTGATTATATTTCCCCAGTATTGATTGAGTTTTATCTACATTTGAAGAAGTCCTGATTGAGTTATTATTGACTAATTTGCTTTTTCATTCATTATTGATTTTCTAAAAGTTTAGTTTCTTTGGTTGAGTAATGTTTTCCATTTGAGTTGATGGGTGATTGGTTTAAATTGTAATTTGTTGTTTTGAAGTGTGTTTTATTTACCCTAATTATTGTATGCAGCACACCTGATTATATTACTCCAATTTCGATTAAGTTTATCTTTTATCTTTGATTTGAAAAAGGTCCTGATGTAGTTATTGACTGACTTTGTCTCATTAATTATTAATTGTTCTAAATTTAGTTTCTTTGATTGAGTAATGCAGCTCATTTGATAGTATGGTTTTGAATTGTAATTTGCATTTGGATGGCCAATTATTGGACTTTGTTCTGTTTGTGGAATAGAAGAGTTTATTTAAGTTGTTGTAACTTCTTAACACACATGTTAGATTGAAATATGTTCTCTATTTGAATTAAGAATGTCAAATTGAAGTTGTTAGCACTAGATTTCAGATTGTTACTAGATTATGAATACTGCTTCATTCTTGATGCTTTTCCGGCTGAAGAAAGATGCTTTTTTGCTTGAAGATATCGCTCAGTCCTTGCAGGTTCGACTTCACCATTTTCCCAAATATTAATGTAGTCCATGTTGGTTCCTTTGTTCTGTCTATCTAATACTTTCATCTTTGTGTAAGCTTTTGCTAATCTTGCTTCTTGTGTAGGAACTTCTAACTCAAAACAAGGGTTTGTCGATGAGGATCTTATCAGATTGATCTTTGGATCTGATTTTGTGTAGGTCTTTGATACTTGATCTAGCTTCATCCATTGTGGAGGGAGCGGATGAGGATCTTATCAGATTGATCTTTGGATTGGCAAAACATGCACTGCAGGTCTATTGTCAAATGTCCCAGTTAAACTTATGTTGGTTACAGTACAGAGAGCTAATGTATGTGTTTTGTGACTCAGACTGGTGATGGCGTAGGTGTCATTGAAGCTTATTATACTTTGAGTTGTATCCTAAAGGTTGGTGTTTACTTTCTAACTTTTACCAGTGTTTTGGTGTAATTTTTGACAAGGTTGTAGACTTATTGTCATGTTTGATATATCTATGTGTTTTTTGATTTCTCCAGGAACACCCTTGGTTTTGCTCTTCAAAAATGGAAGACCTTGTTGATTTCATAATTGGCTTGAAGTCTCCAGCTGTTATTGCTTCTTTTACCAACCGTCTAAGTTGTCTTTACCTATTGTTGGTCCATGCTTTAAAGGTAAAGCTTCTATATGTATTGTCTATAAATTTGATTGCAATAAGCATTTTCATATGAAGAATGTGTTTGCTGATTTCTCAAACTTAATGTGTAGAATGCCATATGATTGCTTAGGTTGATTAAAATGGCATATGATTGTTGCTGAACTATTGATGCTGCTTTGTTTGACAATAAAGCTGCTTAAATTTATTGATCTATTTTCTTGAAATTTATATTCGTTGCTTTTGTCTTGGGATCTTATCGCTGTTGTTGTGGCTCTTATCGTTTTTGTTGACTCATCGCGCTGTTGGTTCTGTTTAGTTGTTGTATAGATTGTCATTGTTTTGTTATTGATTTATTATTGTAAAATATTGATTTAGAAAGTATGAAATTATTAAAATATTGTTTTTGAATGCAGGAATGTCAGCATAGTGTGCATGACGACGTCAATTGAATCGAGATAGCAAGACGTTGTACGTACAACGTTATTGCAAGTCAAATCATATACTTGAGCATCATCAATCATCCTAAGTGCAGAATTATTTCTTGTACCTATTAGTATTTATACAATTTTATTCTTGGATAAATTTCCTTTAAAATTTTTTTAGAATTTCTAATATTTATACAATTTTGATATATTTTTAATGTTTAAATTATTTCTTAGTTTTTAATTTGGTGTTTTTTACGTTATATTATGGTGAGTTATAAAGAACCTTATGTAAACAAATTGTAGATACTAACGTAAATAAAATATTAAAAGGCTAATATATATTTAGTATAAATAATTATTGCTTTATTTTCATTTAGGCGTATAAAATATTAAGTATCATTTGACACTTGAAAATATTGGTGTTGGCCCATTTGAGTTTTGATGATGACTTAACAATTTATAAACAAACAAAGTATTTTAGAGATTGTTTTGTAGGTAATATATCCGATTATTGTAATCGTCGATGATACCTAAGGACTGGTCAATGGCAATCGTACAAGTCAAAGTCAAAGTCAACAAAGTCTAAGTCAGTAGAGAAGGTCAATGAGGAAGTCAAAAGTAGAATCCAAGACTACTGTTCCTGATATTGATAAACTGATGAACGTTGCAGATAGAGACAGTACGTTGTTCCTCCAGAATCCGGTCAGAGAAGAAGTCAACAAAATTATTTAGAAAAAGTCTTAAGTTAATTTTTCTATATTTTAGTTTTGTTGTACGGTTAATAAACAAGAAAGCACAAGGAATTAATCTAAGAATTAAAATAACTAACTCCTAAAAAGTCTCTTGAAAATGGCTATTTTTAGCTAGAGTCAAGGTTAGACTTTGAATAACCACCAAGGAAGTTATTTCCTTCTCACGGTCAATGCCCACTAATCCCTTGTCTTTAGATAATGGGTTTATGGCATAACTTGTTCTAAAATGATTATAAAAGCATTTTTCTAACCGGCACAAATATTTGGTGATCAACAAGGAGAGAAATATTCATGAAAAATCTTTAGAATTCTCCTATGGAGATCAAGGGAGAAA
Source organism: Amaranthus palmeri (assembly GCA_019776075.1). Lineage (NCBI taxonomy): Eukaryota > Viridiplantae > Streptophyta > Magnoliopsida > Caryophyllales > Amaranthaceae > Amaranthus > Amaranthus palmeri. The sequence goes on from JAAKBH010000081.1 coordinate 397,222, forward strand.
AATAATCACTCATATCATTCGAGTGCTCCCTTGGTGATCAACATTGAGAGAAAATTATTTCCGAAAAATTTTGTGCCCATTTTCGTGAGATTCAAGAATCAAGAAAAGGAAATTTTTGAGTGTTCTAAACCGAAAATTAATTCCTAAATTTTTCCTTGTGCTATCTTTGTTTGTTCATCCAATTAGAGAATTTATTTTGTATGGGTTTTTGAGAGAATTTTGTAATTAGACTTGGGTAAGTCTAAGGGGGAAGTGAGAAAGAGAAGAGAGAAAGAGAAGAGAGAAAGAGAAGGAGAATCGAGAGAAGGAACAAGAAAGAAATCGAGAAAGAAGAAGAGAAAGAGAAGGAGAAATGTATTTTATGTAATAGAGAATTAAATTACATAAAATAATAGAGAATCGAAATCCCTAGAGGGTCGTGGTTCTTGTTCCCACGTTAAATTCTTTGTGTTTCTTTAAAGTTTTCTTTTATTTTGTTTTGAGTATTTTCTCTATTCAAATTCCGCAAGAAAAGGGCGAAAATACTCTAAAGAGAACAAGTAACAATTCACCCCCCCTCTTGTTACACTTCATTGTCTCTATACGTTTCTACAATTGGTATCAGAGCCCTGTTCCTCATTAAATCAGGAAACCCTGAGAGCCGTATCTTGGTGCTTTAGAGATGATGAAAATGAACGAATGTATGGAAGAAGGGTACTCTACTCAGAGACCACCAATGTTCGATGGCAAATTCTATACCTATTGGAAAAACAGGATGGAGATCTTTATCAAAGCCGAAAACTATCAAGTTTGGAGAGTCATCGAAGTTGGAGATTTTGAGGTAACTACGACCAACTCCATCAACGAGACTGTTCCCAAACCAATCACGGAATATGAGAAAGAAGATTTTCAAAAGATGGAAATGAATGCTCTTGCTATTAAATTACTTCATTGTGGGCTTGGTCCTAATGAACACAATCGCATTATGGGTTGCAAATCAGCAAAACAAATTTGGGATCTGCTGGAAGTTACCCATGAAGGTATAAGCGAAGTCAAGCGTTCCAAGATTGACTTACTCATGTCCAAATATGAAAGATTTGTTATGGAACCTAAAGAAAGCATTCAAGAAATGTTTACTAGGTTTACGAACATCACAAATGAGTTAGTCTCTCTTGGAATGCTTATTCCATCCGATGAACAAGTGCGAAAGATCCTAAGAAGCCTACCTCAAGATGATCGTTGGAGAGCAAAGGTCACAGCCATTCAAGAATCTAAAGATTTTACAAAGTTTAATCTGGAAGAGTTGGCTGGTTCCCTGATGACTCATGAATTACATCTGGGAACAGCTGACAGTTCCAGGAACAAAGGTTTGGCTCTGACAGCAGACGATCAAGAAAATTCAGAAACTGATGAGGAAGAGGCAGCAATGCTGGTACGTAGATTCAAGAAGTTCTTCAGGAACAATAGATATAAAAATCAAAGAAACTTCAAAGAAAAAGGAACTTCTAAATCCAAAACTTATGAATGCCACAAATGTGGAAGTACCGAGCACTTCATAAAGGAATGCCCACTATGGAAGGACGAGAAAGCTAAAGGGAAAGCAAGAGAAACAGGAAGACAACCAACAAAGGGAAATTTCAACAAAACCGATTTCCGCAAAGCCATGATAGCTGCATGGGGAGAGTCCGAAAGTGAAACCGAAACTGAAGCCCCCGTGGAAGAAGAAGAGGTAGCTAACCTCTGTCTCATGGCTACTCATGACGATACATCTAAAGGAAAAGAGGTACTGTCTCCTGATCCATTTTCTGATTATTTGTTTAAATTGGACAAACATAGATTAGTTAAAATGATTTTAGAATCTCACGAAAATTTAGAAAAACAAACCGCCATCACTCTCAAAACTGAAAAAGACCTTAAAGCATGTAAAGACCAAATATCCTACCTTAACTCATTTAGATCCGATGTGCAAAATCGATTCTTTGAATTGCTTGATAATAATGTGATGTTAAAAGAAGCCTTAGAAAAAGTTAAAGAAGAAAACATCATGTTAAATATTGAATTGAATCAATTAGAGCAATTTGATATGGAAGTAGATTATGAGACTAAGAAAGAAATTCAATGGGTACTCTTCCAAATGAAAACCGATCTAGAATCCGCCTTAAAAGAAAACGATCGTCTTAAGCTTGAATTAAATTCAAGAGATAAAGGGAAAACTAGAGAAGTTCCCAAATGGATTCTTGATGCAAGAACTAAAAGAACCGAAGGTCTAGGATATGATAAAAATGACAAAAAGAAAAAGGTCTATGTTGATCTCCCAAGTAACAAAGTCTGTTCCTTTTGTGGCAAAACCGGGCACCTAAAACATAAATGTTTAAAAAGGGAACAGCACAACAAAACGAACCAAATATACGTCGATAGAGTTTGGATTAAGAAATTTAATTCTTGTTTAATCGACACGGAACCCAAGGATGGCTGGGTTCCACCCTCTAACAACTAAGTTCGTTTTGCAGGTTCTAGTGAGGGGGAACAGCTCATGGTATCTCGACAGTGGCTGTTCCAAGCACATGACAGGCGATAGATCAAAATTTCTCTCACTAGAAGCCTATGATGGAGGAACTGTGACCTTTGGCGATAATATGAAAGGTGAAATCATTGCAAAAGGCAAGGTAGGAAGGTCAAGTTCCCACGCAATAGATAACGTATTTTTGGTCGAGAATTTGAAACACAACCTTTTAAGTATTTCTCAATTTTGTGATAAAGGTAACTCTGTAAACTTTACTTCTGAGAAGTGCATGATTTCTAGGAACGACACAGGTGACATCATTCTGGAAGGAATTAGAAAAGGGAACACCTATGTGGTGGACCTGCACACTGTTCCTAAAACCAGTTTAACATGTCTGAGTGTTATAGAAGATGACCCTCTACTTTGGCATAAAAGATTAGGTCATGCTAGTTTTTCATTGCTTAATACTTTACGTACTAAAGACTTAGTAAGAGGATTACCGTCCCTAAAATTTCAAAAGAATGAAGTATGTGATCCTTGTGCCAAAGGAAAACATGCAAGGTCATCCTTTAAAACTAAAAATGTCGTGACCACATCAAAACCACTTGAATTAATTCATATGGATCTTTGTGGACCTATGAGAATCCAAAGTCGCAGCGGTAAGCGATATGTTTTTGTTATAGTTGATGATTACAGTAGATTTACATGGACTTTATTCTTATCTAGCAAAGATGAGGCTTTTGATGAATTTGTTGCATTCGCTACTAAAATTCAGAAATCTAGTAACAATCAACTAGTCCACATAAGATCGGATCATGGTAAAGAATTTGAAAATTCAAAGTTTATGGATTATTGTAATGAGCATGGTTTAAGTCATAATTTCTCCGCGCCTAGAACACCACAACAAAATGGTGTTGTTGAACAAAAGAATAGAACATTAGAAGAAATGGCTAGAACTATGTTAATTGCTAGTGGTTTACCTAGAAATTTTTGGGCCGAAGCCGTCAATACTGCTTGTTATATATTAAACCGAGTTTTAATAAGACCAATCACTTCTAAGACCCCCTACGAATTATTTAAAGGAATTAAACCTAATATTTCATATTTTCGAGTCTTTGGATGTCGATGTTTTGTGCATGTTAATGGAAAACGAAATTTAGGTAAATTTGATGAAAGAAGTGATGAAGCAGTATTTCTTGGCTATTCATCTCATAGTAAAGCATATAGAGTTTACAATAAGAAAACAATGTGTGTTGAAGAATCTGTTCACATTATATTTGATGAGACTAACTTTATGACAAGTGAACGAAAAACAAGTGATTTTAAGATAGGTCTTGCGGATCTGGAAGATGATGAAAATATACACAAGGAGCAAGATCCAGTAGAACAGCAACAAGGTCAGAATGTTGGACAAAATCAAGAACAGGAACCACAGGCAGATCAGGAACAGCCTGCAGTTCCTAATCCAGAAATTCAAACAGAAGCACAAGAAGAAAGAATTGAAGTTGAACCAAATCAGAACGAAGTCAGTGAACCAGCTTCCACATCTGTCCCCACAAGAGACTTTGTTCCAAGACCGTGGAAACATCATAAGTCACATCCACTAGAATTGATTATAAGTGACATGAACAAAGGCACGCAAACAAGGGGACAAATGAGAAACTTTTGTGCACACTTTGCTTTTCTATCAACTATGGAACCCAAGAATCATGTAGAAGCTTTGCAAGATTCGGATTGGGTGGTAGCTATGCAAGATGAATTAAACGAGTTTGAAAGAAACAAATTGTGGCACTTAGAAGCAAAACCAAAGAACAAGAAGATTATTGGACTTAAATGGGTATTCAGGAACAAGCTGGATGAACACGGCATAATCGTTAGAAACAAAGCAAGGTTGGTGGTAAAAGGTTATAATCAACAGGAAGGTATTGACTATACTGAAACTTTTGCTCCCGTAGCTAGATTAGAAGCTATTAGAATTCTTATTTCATTTGCTGCTTTCATGAATTTTAAATTATATCAAATGGACGTAAAATGTGCATTCTTAAATGGGTTTCTAGAAGAAGATGTGTATGTGGAACAACCACCTGGCTTTGAAAACCCAATTTCTCCGGATCACGTCTACAAGCTTGATAAAGCTCTTTATGGGCTAAAACAGGCACCTAGACAATGGTACGAGAGATTATCTAAGTTTCTTATTGAAAATAAGTTCATACGTGGTAAAATTGATAAAACCTTATTCTTTAAGAATAAAGGTTCGAATATACTAGTCGTTCAAATATATGTTGATGATATTATTTTTGGTGCTACAAATGAATCGTTATGTAAGGAATTTGCTGACCTAATGAGTAATGAGTTTGAAATGAGTATGATGGGAGAATTAAATTTCTTCCTTGGTTTGCAAATTAAACAAACTGCTAACGGTATCTTTATTCATCAACAAAAATATATAAAAGAACTTCTAAAGAAATATGGACTAGATAATGCTAAAACAAACCATACACCCATGGCCACTAACATTAGGTTAGATGAAGAAGAAGAGGAGAAAGTAGAAAAAGAAGAGGAGGAGGTAGTAAAGGAAGAAGAAAAAGAAGATCAGGAGGATGTTCCCACTGCCACTGTTGAGGCAGAAACTGATAGGGAACAGGAGGATGCTGTGAGTGAGGGGGAACAGGTTGAGGGAGAGGGAGAAAAGGAACAGGAAGAAAATGAGGACCTTAATGTGCCTCTTAAGAATATCAGGAAACCTGCTGTGCTCACACCACGAAAGAGCAAGAGGTTGGCTTCCAAAAGTTCCTCAAGCCAACATGATGACATTACATCTCCAACCCCACCATCACCAAAACCAGCCTCACCCACACCAGTTAACATTCCATCATCACCACCATCACCAATTCCCACTTCACCTACACCTACTGGTTTTGATAGGGATGACTCACCTTTTCTTCCAACTCCAATTGATCTTATTCTAGGCAAATTTGATTCCTTGCAGTCTCAACTCATTGCATTTCAGAGTGAAGTTCGTGCCTCTCTATCTACCATTGCTGAGCAACTCACCGACATGGAAACACGTCTTGGTGCGAAGCTTGACACAGTGGAGGTGCAAACTGAGTTTGTTGATGAGGAGACTGCTGCCTGATCCTTCCTGCTTCTGTTTTCTATTAAAAATTTAATGATTTGTTGGCCACACCGTCTGTAATTCTAAACAATGATTTTCTTTTGTTTTTGTTAAATGTACCTGCTGGGGTACAAGACTATTTCTTTTATGTTTATGCTACTAACCCACTATTTCTAATCCTTTATTTCATCCTTATTTTCTTATCCCATGGTCTAATATGTTTGCTTGCATGCTTTCTCGATTTATGTTTGGGCATCTATTTTCTTAGTTTGCTGCTTACTATCTTAATCTGTCTAACGCTTGCCTTAGAGCTGTGATTTGATACATATCCCTACTTTTTGATTGATGCCAAAAGGGGGAAGAATAGCGAACAAACTTTTGTGAATGCTTGTGATGCTTACGTTTTTGCTTAGTCTTTGGATAATTGATTCTCTATTCTTGGTTTACTTCATAACACTTAGTTTGATAATTGACATATTTAAGGGGGAAGAGTAGCCAAACAAGAGTATGTTGACTTATGTTGACTTACTGTTTTGATTTATGTTTGGTTCATATGGATCATTTGATTGGCTAATTGTTGTTTGACATGAGTTATATTGAATATTATCACTTTGTTTATCTTTGGTTCATACAACTCATAATTTTCTTGACTTACTTAATTGTCTTGAATTACTTAATTAGAATTACTTAATTTGTTGTGTCTCTTAATTTTTAATTTTATGTCTTTAAGTTTCTTAACTATTATGTTTTTGGTTTATTTTGTTTTTGGTATTTATGTTCATGTTTTGTTTTAAAATTAAAAAATTTGAAGTCATGCTTAATCACATGATTTTCGCCAAAAATATTTTAGAGTAATATGCTTGCTTTAGAGTTTGGTAAATTACTTGTAACGATTTAATTTACTAAATATGTTTGAACTTGTGTTTAATCTCTAACATGTTCAAAGTCATTAGTTTTACTCTTTCTTTTAACAAAGTTTGTTTATAAGTTTGTCATCATCAAAAAAAGGGAATTTGTTGGCCCATTTGAGTTTTGATGATGACTTAACAATTTATAAACAAACAAAGTATTTTAGAGATTGTTTTGTAGGTAATATATCCGATTATTGTAATCGTCGATGATACCTAAGGACTGGTCAATGGCAATCGTACAAGTCAAAGTCAAAGTCAACAAAGTCTAAGTCAGTAGAGAAGGTCAATGAGGAAGTCAAAAGTAGAATCCAAGACTACTGTTCCTGATATTGATAAACTGATGAACGTTGCAGATAGAGACAGTACGTTGTTCCTCCAGAATCCGGTCAGAGAAGAAGTCAACAAAATTATTTAGAAAAAGTCTTAAGTTAATTTTTCTATATTTTAGTTTTGTTGTACGGTTAATAAACAAGAAAGCACAAGGAATTAATCTAAGAATTAAAATAACTAACTCCTAAAAAGTCTCTTGAAAATGGCTATTTTTAGCTAGAGTCAAGGTTAGACTTTGAATAACCACCAAGGAAGTTATTTCCTTCTCACGGTCAATGCCCACTAATCCCTTGTCTTTAGATAATGGGTTTATGGCATAACTTGTTCTAAAATGATTATAAAAGCATTTTTCTAACCGGCACAAATATTTGGTGATCAACAAGGAGAGAAATATTCATGAAAAATCTTTAGAATTCTCCTATGGAGATCAAGGGAGAAAAATAATCACTCATATCATTCGAGTGCTCCCTTGGTGATCAACATTGAGAGAAAATTATTTTCGAAAAATTTTGTGCCCATTTTCGTGAGATTCAAGAATCAAGAAAAGGAAATTTTTGAGTGTTCTAAACCGAAAATTAATTCCTAAATTTTTCCTTGTGCTATCTTTGTTTGTTCATCCAATTAGAGAATTTATTTTGTATGGGTTTTTGAGAGAATTTTGTAATTAGACTTGGGTAAGTCTAAGGGGGAAGTGAGAAAGAGAAGAGAGAAAGAGAAGAGAGAAAGAGAAGGAGAATCGAGAGAAGGAACAAGAAAGAAATCGAGAAAGAAGAAGAGAAAGAGAAGGAGAAATGTATTTTATGTAATAGAGAATTAAATTACATAAAATAATAGAGAATCGAAATCCCTAGAGGGTCGTGGTTCTTGTTCCCACGTTAAATTCTTTGTGTTTCTTTAAAGTTTTCTTTTATTTTGTTTTGAGTATTTTCTCTATTCAAATTCCGCAAGAAAAGGGCGAAAATACTCTAAAGAGAACAAGTAACAATTCACCCCCCCTCTTGTTACACTTCATTGTCTCTATACGTTTCTACAATTGGGTACTTTACACGCTTTAAAGCGTCTAAAAAAGCTGAAAATTGTAGCATGTATTCAAGCCAAATACTTCGTATTTTCCACGCTTTTAACCGTCGAAATCATTTAATATTTTCTACGCTTTAAAGCGTCGAAAATATTTAATATTTTCTATGCTTTAAAGCGTCGAAAATATTTAATAAAATGGTGACATAGTAGTTTGGTTTTAAGGCGCGAAATTTTATTTTCTACAGTTAAAAGCGTCGAAAAAATTCATTTTATGGACGGAAATAAGCGTAAAAAAAAAAGCGTCGAAGATTTCTGACTTTAATTTTTTCGACGCTTTGCAAAGCGTCGAAAATATATTTTCCGACGCTTAAAACCGTCGAAAAAACCAATGTTTTTCCGTCGAAAATCTCCGTGTTTTTTTGTAGTGACTTTTTAGTTGATTTTGCTTTTAACTTTTCACTTTCTTAGCTGATTCTGTTTTAAATCGTCAAAGGCTACAATTTGCACCAATTCCTCCTCGACAACACAACTCCATCGAGACATCACAGGATCTTCGCTCATCATCAAAGGCTGCCCAGCAGCAACCCACTATTGAGCATTTTCTTCTAATGTAATCGATCAAATTTCTATTTCATAAAATTTTCTTAACCTACTATCACTCAATTGCACAGCAATCATAATTAAAATAATTTTTTTTGTGAATCGTAGGTTTTGTAAAAATTCAGGTATTTGTTCTTTATGCTTTTACTTGTTAGAAGGAGTAATTTGTTTATTTATTTATTTATTTAATTGAAGTGATATTTGTAAAAGTGGTATAAAAACCCATTTTGCTGAGGATGGAAAAGTCTTGATCTTATCAGCTGATGTTGTTTATTAAATGTTGGGTTTATTTAATTAGTGTGTTTATCTAAATGTTAGTTACTTAGTACTGTTGTTTGTATTTTGTATTTTAAGTGATCGTTATAACTGTGAACTCTTAGGGTAAGTTTTGTTCAACAAACCAGAGCCTTTGTTCATGATCTTTCTTCACCATCATTCTACTCTATTTTTCTAAGTTTAGCTTTTTTTGAGTTGATTTTTTCAACTTTTTGTTTTTTTGGGTTGATTTTTTAACTTTCTGATTTATGTTCATGAATTTTCTGATTTATGAATTGCAGATTGGATGGCATTTTGTAAATGCTAATGAGCGCTTATCTAAGATATGTCTTTTTGTGCGAGGCCTTTTATATACTACAATCCTCTTCTACTTGTGGTTAGTAGAGTTAAGTTATGTTTCCTAATATCTGTATGAACTGAATTTTCCATGTCTACTATCTATGTATAATTTGTGTAGATTGTTTTTGCAGGCTTTCATGGTTTGGCTTTGGGGGTTAAATTTTGTGGGTCTTTTCTCAAGGTAATGTCAATCATGCAAAGATTTTTTGACATTGATAAAACTCATCTTACTCACGGGGAAATATGGGAAGGTGATGCATACTTTGTTCTTTCAATATTGAGTATGCACTTTTACCATTACTTTTAATAGGTGTCAATTAGCTTCTGGTGTATGCTGTATCACCACAATCTTATAGACTTGTTTTGTTGCTGGTGTATACTGTCTCCTATCAGTTTCTTATTACTTGACACTTCAAGCATGATGTATATTTTGGTGTACAACCCGTCTTGGAATATGTTTAAAATTTTTTAACCAAAATTTATATGTTAACAATAATCACAGTTGTGTGTAAATGTTGGTTTATTTATTTTCCTGATATGCCTCCAAACTTATGTTGCCCGAAAAGTAAACCTTAGCCTACGAAAACTATTGGTTTAGCTTTCATTTCATATAAAATTTATTGGTTATTATTTTAATTGGTAGCATTAATTGAAATCATATTCTCTGAGCCTATATTATGTTTTTATGAGAAAATAATTAATTTTCTATTAATCGAAATTTATTACTTGACTTTTTGATTGTTCATCTGAGATCTATTGATATTTATTCCTTTGTTTGCTTTAATTTGTAAGCATTTAATAAAACCTTAGCTTAATCCATCAATTTTGCCACTCGGGATGATAAGAGGATGCCAGCTGATATCCAGAAATTCTACAATGTATTGATTATTTGATTGAGGAGCTTCCTGCAATTGTTGCCAATCTTATCTTAGTTGATAACAAGCGAATAATATATAGAATAATATATGTGTGTTAAGTATTTATAAATATTTATTCTATAGTAAGTCTATACATGTCTTTGTTTTGTCTTTTGCAAAAATTGTATCTTTTGAGGGCTTTCGTTTCCTCAATTAAATCAAAATCGGTAAGATATGTTATTTTTCTTTTGCCATGCATTTTTAAAATTTTGATGGTTAGATTGCAGGCTTGTTAACCTCCTTGATGGATTCTTCTATGCAAAAATGATCTTCACATAAGATATGGGTAAATATTTGGTTAACTTTCGTAAAGGTAGTGAATTAACAATTGCAATGTGTTTCAAGGAGTAAATATTTGTTGTGTATTAAATGATATGAACTTTGAATTAATAATGTATAGAGGCTATAATGAGTTGAATTGTTCGAAAGAAATTTTGTTTTAGGAGCATTTTGATTGTATTTGTGAATATATTTTCTCACATTGCGGCATATTCCATTGTTATATACTTATATTTGATGTTATATTATTACTATTCGGAATGCCATTACAACTTTTACTACTATGTCGGTCATCCTTGCTTAAGTTGTAGTTTTTGCTCTTGGAAATAGATGATTTTCCCAGTTGTCGTTTATGGACACATATAACAGTGAACTGACTGTGCTGTTAATTAGGAATGCAGTTAGTTACTAGGGTTAGTGCTAAAGTTTTTGTTTGTTAGCACCGCCAAATAGGTTTTCTGGTTAATAACCACTTATGTCGATAACTCTTTTGATAAGTACGGATGTACACGTACTAATTGTTGGAGCTTGTTGACTCCCTGTAGGTGGTGCAATTGTAGAAGTGTATTAGCACAATTTTTGCCCCCGTGTAAATATGAATTTTCTTATCAAAATTTTCGGTCCTTTGAACATGTAGTGTTTTTTTCAAATTACTTAGTATATTTCTATTTGCATGACCTTGGTTTATGCAGAACTCATACATCCTTTAAAGTAACATGAGAAAACAAATTTGATGTTTCTGGACTATAATTAGTTCATATTAATAACTCGAAGGAAAATGACAAGCTATATTCATGATCGATGAATTCACCCTTGAGCAAGTATTTTAGAAGGGAGGAAATAACATTTATATACTTAATTTGGTTGGTTTTTTAAACAACATAGTTATGGTTTGTGGCTTAAAATATTAAGTTTTCGATAATTTTACATGCATATTTATACATCTTTAGCTCAAAAATCTTTCAAATCTTTTTCACAAACTGACATTCTGACATATTGATTCGGGATATTGTTAATAGAAGTATATAAAATAACATGATAAATTCGATAGTGTAACTTGGGGGATCGCGTGCGTAGCACGCGGCCCCACAACTAGTGAGATAAAAAAATTGAATCTTTGTCAAACATAAAAATGATGTAAACTGAGTGGGATAAACAAAAATAATAATTGATACAAAATTAGCGGGACAATGAGATAAATATTTTAATTCTTCATTATTCTATTATCTTTTTATTATTAATAAACATAAATTGATACTCTCTATGTCCCATAAAAATTTTGCTATTGGCAATGAGTAGAAAATTTATGAAAAGTAAATAAAATAATACTGTGAATACAATATATTCCTGATATGCTGTGAATAATCTCAACTATAGATTATTTCTAAAAAAACCCAACATTCGTAAATTTTTTATTGATTGCACCTCATACCACATTTGAGCCGGCTATTATAGGTACTTACCACCAAAGAGGAGTATAATTAGACCAATAAAGAAGCATAAAGAGGAAGAAGTGAGTATAACAACTTGTAGGTGTCTATAGTAAACAATCAAAATATGAAAATGGGTACTGTCAGCAAAAAATACAAAGGTTGGATTATTTAGAAAAAAAAATCAATAGTAAAAGATTATTCACATCAAATGGGTAATATGTGGGATTATACAGGATAAGTTTTCTTATATCAGATGAAAAGGTAAGTTAAATATGTAGATAATATGAACACTTAAGTTAAAGGAGTGGAAGAGACTTATGGAAGGGGTATAAGTCATGGCCAAAACTAAAAAAAAATAAGTTTAACAGGACAACAAATTCATGGAACAGAAGGAATACTCTCTTTGTTCCCATTTGATGTTTACATATGTTTTTTCACTTACATATGTTTTTTTTTTTTTTACTTTTTTCCATGCTTATGTTTAAGGCTAAATACCTGCAAATGCCTTTCATAAAAAAACACATAATAGACCTCTATACATGGAGACAAATCAATGAAAAATTATGTATAAGTTTCTCTTTTCTCAAATAAAAAATTCCTTGTGAGAACATAAATAAGGAAGAAATGTAGTATTTGTTGGAATTTAGAGTGTATAATGGACATCGGAAATGATTTAATTAATTAAATTAAGTAAATAATTTAATTAAAGTACATAATCCCAAGGATGATATACATGTGTTTTAGTCAAAACATAAAAATCACGGCACGTGAATAGGTTCGCGGCTCGCGAATATGCCTAAAAAAGTTTCTGGAAAAATTGAGCCTGGAGGTCGCGACCCGCGAGTTTCTGGTTCGTTTTGATGGTTGTATAATAACTTCCTACAGTTATTATGGTTATGTTAGCCATGTTTCTTGGGTTGTATAGGTTGAGTGAAAAGCGATATCGATTCGTGAATCGATCTCGTGTTTCACGGATTAACCTAGTGCTTCATGGTTCAACACTTTGTTTCATGAAGTGGTGTGAGCTATTCTATAAATATAGAATGCTTGTGTGTTGTTTTATATATCTAGAACATCCATTTTTCTGATTTTCTTCTCTTAAGCATTTCAATCAAGAACATATAATCTTTGATTGTGTATTTCCATATTTCTTACCATTTAAGTTACTTTTATGTCATTCCAATATCCTTGTGCTAGGAAATTGGTGTAATTCTTTGTATCTCAAAACATATTTCCGGTTGATTCCCAAGCACCGTAGTAGGGAGGAAATGATGTTTTAGGAAAGAGCATCTCGCCTAGAATTTATATCAAGATCCAACAAAATCTTCTTGTTACTTTGTTCGATATATGGTGATTCCCGATGATGTAATCTACATTTGGTGTATGTTAAGCAAAGGTTTGAACTTGTCATATGTAATTTGGTTTTCTACTACAAACTTGTAACTTTATTTTATATGTTTGATTTATAAAATTAAAGTCACATTTCTAACAATCTAAAACATCATCTTCTAAAGTAAGTATGACAAGTTTCAATGTTTACCACAAACTTTGTCATGTGTGACAAATTTGTTGGGAAAGTTTTCAAGTTTGCTTATATGAAAATTACACCATGATCGGGTGACGAGATTATCGTAGAGATTCTTGAAATGGTGCATTGGTTCGATCAAAGAATGTGTTGATTTGTTAAAGAGACACGTTGGTTCATCAAAGAAGATGTTAGTTCGATAAAGTGACACGTTGGTTCATGAAAAGATGCGTTGTTTCATGAAGAGTTGCGTTGTTTCTATCTTGATTAAGTTATGTAAGAGAGATGGACATAATTACATGGTAGAGATGATATTTCTCAAGTATGTAAGTTCTCTATGTTAATTTCATATGTTAATTATTTCTATGATGATAGAGATGTACAATATGTTACATGTTTAAGCAAGTCTTATATCCATGGATTTTGGTAAAGTAAGTGATCATGTTTATTTGATCATGGTTATCATTTGGTGTAAATGATGACACTCCATTTTATTTATCAAAGAAATTTGATGGTTGGAAGTATAAGTAACTTACCATGATTTTTATGATGATTAATATTATCATCAAAGATGGATAATGTTTGCTATCTTGTGTTTACAAGTTTTGTTTTATGCATGATAAGATGATAAATTTCATGGTCATGTTTTGACATATTTTTTGACATGTTTATCTTATTTTATATATTATATCATGTCTTGTTTTATTATAAAAGATGATAAGTGTTATTATCAAGTTGGATAAAATTGATTTTATAGTTCTTCTATAGTAACATGTTAAGTTTTGGATCTTTGCATGTTTGGTAAGACAAAATAGATTTTGTCATACAAGTTATACATATGTGTTGGTTATGTGTGGTTATTTTTGACCAAGTTCAATAATGTTTTTGTTATTGATGTATGTTTCACCTTTTGAGTGAATTGTTTTTAAAAGGTTGCATGATCCATGTTTGATTAACAATAAAGTTAATTAAAGTATATAGTATATTATTGCAATGTTGTTCTTTACAAAAGTGCATGTTGTTTTTTGTTTCATGCATGTGTAGAATTATTTCTATGTGTTTGTGCATGATTCAAGTTAGTCTTTATGATATATTCTTTGATTGGTTATTACCAATGTTGTTTAAATTTGGACATATAATTTTTATATGGGGTTGTCATATGTATTCTTTTACCCAAGGTTATATTAATTTATTAATATTGGAAAAGGGTATAAAGTTTATGACACACTACAACAAATTTAGCTTTTTGCGACATTGGATTTAGTGGCATTTAAAAAATGTCACTAATTCATATTTTTAGTATACTAATTATTAGTTTTTATTTTAAATTTCACCATAAAAGTGCTTTAGCGACACTTAATATAGTCTTTAGTGGCATATGTAATTGTCACTATAGTCTATAGTGACATTTCTGAGAAATGCCACTAGATCCTATGTCGCTAAAAGCTTTAGTGGAACTTTTTTATATGCTGCGAAAGGGTCTAATAAATGTCACTAAATCCTATGTATACACTATAAGAAAGTTGAAATAGCGATATTTAAATTAAATGTCGCTAAATATATGCCACTAAAAGCAAATTATGTTGTAGTGACATGAATAAATTTAAAGGTTTATCATCAAAGATTCATTAAAAGTAATTTTAATGTAAAAGTGATGATTAAACAAGAATTTGAAAATCTAATAATGTTATTAAATAAAGGTTGAAAGTTGTTAACATTATTTTAAACTCGGAATTTTATTTATTAAAGTTGTTTGTTATGGAGGTTAATAAGTTCCATAATGTTAAATAAATAAAAGGAGTTTAATGGTTTTATAAGTGATTTTATATATCAAATAAATGATAAAGATAAGTTTGTCTAGTTCATTTAGATATATATGATGTGGTTTAATCTTATATGGAATAAATGTTGATTTGCTAAGTAAAGCAAGATATGAATTTATTTATTATTACATTAATTAATGTATTAATTGAAATTCATATGTTACTCTTAATCTAGAGTATGTGGCAACGCTTTAAGTTTTATTATGGTAATTAAAATTCCATAATATGTTATTATTTTGATTTTCAAGATATGCATTATTTGCATGAGTATACGGAAAGTTTTATACTAATATTTAATTTGGAGAAAAGTACTAAATAAGTTTTATTCCGGTTAATGGGTATGTTTAGGTATCTTATGTTGTCAGATAACGTCAAATATATTTGGTGTGACAATGAAGAAGGTTTTAACTATTTAAGTTAAAGTTGATATTAAATGTTTTCTTTGGTTTAAAGTATTTGTTTTATAGAAAAATCTTAATCATTTTGGTACAAAGGATATTTATTTTGAATTATCTTAAAGGTTCAAAATAAGGATGCATCTATATAGATTATGTTATTTATAACATCTACTATGAGTTCTATTTATTAGAACAAGAGACATTATATATCAATGATATTTGATTATAATACAAAGTGATGCAATATTTATTTGGAAATTTAATTTTCAATGATAGATAGGTTTGAATACCTACAAATTTGTACAATTAAGTGATTATGATATTTTGATCTTTAATAGATTGACTTGCTAATCTTTTGATAAAGCATGTATTTCTAAAAGAGGAAAATATAAGTTTGTTTTACTAAAGAAAGTTTTTTAACGAAGTTTGGTTTTGTTAAAGTTTTCAAAGTAAAAAGTTTTTAATATCTTGTATTCATACACTACAAAAAATATGGCATGTAGCTATACTTATTTAGGCACGCTTATTTAAGTGTGGCAGACTCTAATGCAATTAGACTCACTTGTTGTATTTTAGGCACGCTTATTAAGCGTTAGAATAATAGTCTCACTCATAAGCGTGGCTAAAAGTCAATTAAATGAAGCTAACATGTTATAAATTCAGCCACACTAATAAGCGTGGCTAAAGGTCAATTAAATAAAAATATAACCAATTCAGTCACACTAATAAGTGTGGCTGAAGTGCCATCAAAAATATTAAAATGATCAAATCAGGCATACTAATAAGCGTGGCAAAACACAAACTAAAAAAATAAAAGAACTTTAAAGTCAGAATTTTTCCCTTCAAAAAGTTTGATTTTAATTTTTCCCTTCTTCTCCCTTCTCAAAAACCCTCACTCAAAACCTACCACACGACCCACCGCCGCTTCCAAGACCCACACCAGCACCAAAGCTGACAACATAGCAGATTCGTTCATCTAAACCAGCACCAAACTCTGTGGTAAATCGGGATTAGAGTAGTGGGAAGCAATTTCTAGAAATTAGCGGATTATAATCCAGAGTAGGCGTTAGTCAATTGTGACTTGATCAAAGCTGATAAATTAAAGGATATAGCGTCATTATCGGTTAGTCTATTCTTTCTTTCATTTTTCGTTTTTGTTAAAAATATAAATTGCTATAGATTTTGCTAATTTTTTTTTGTTCTTTTTAAGTTTGTTCACATGGTTTCTTTGCATTGGTGTGATTTTAATCGATTTTTTTCGGTGTATTTGCTTGAATGGTGTTGTGCTTGAACAATGTTGTGCTATTTTTGCACACCAAGTGTTCGATGAAATGTTTAAGTGAAGTTGAAACAAATGTGACTTGAGTCTTGGGTTAATTAGTCATTTGATTAGATGATAATTAATGTGTAGAAGAATTTTGTCTTAAAGGTTAAAATAACTAATCAAGATTATTAGACCTTAAGCATGCTCAAAGATGGTGAAGGAAATATCACACATTGTGATTGGTTTATTTGGGAATCAAAAGTACAATGTACTATGGAAGATTAGCTTCACATGTGAAGCTTTGTGAAGGCTAAAGGGTGCATTAAATTAGTTCCATCCGATTGCACGCCTTAAGAGCCAATGATTTGAGCTAAATTTTAATGTTTGTGGTAATCGACTAAACCAAGGCTCGATTATATCACATACCAACCAAAGTTGTATACTAGACTAATGATACAATATTTTTATCATTATTTTTATGAAATATGATACCTCCTATGCCATAATGACATTATTTGAGTTAAGCATTCTTACTTGATTTACTTTGGATTTTTAGAGTTAAAAAATCAGTTATAACACAAAAAACAAATAAGAGAACATGCTACTAGAGGAGCAGCACCCATATGAAGACAAACTAACCTATTTCAAGAAGGTGGAAAATACTCGTACCGGACGGTACACTAGCTGATTATTCACATCCCAGGCCTTGGCTTCTTAAGAGTTTAAACAGATCATCGATCACTACCGACAAGCAGCCATAAATGTCATCCAACCAGGTCTTGATGGTACAGAGATTTAATAGTATTTATGCTTATTTATTATGTGTTAATTAATAAGTATACATATGGAGACTAAAACATTAATTAGTTAGACATTCTTCATTATGTTTTGTTGGCTTACACATTAAAACATTCATTAGTAAGACATCATTTGGTAGAAAATTCTGAACATACTACTCCCTAAATTTGGATATTGGAATGCCGAGTTATGTTGAGTTAATATTTGTTGTTTTGATTAGAAGTTACGTGCTATGCTGAGTGAAGATTTCTTATTCCTGCCGCTGCACCTCCAATTGATGCATCCTTTTGGTCTTGAATGCTTCTAGTTGCTATTATGCATTTGGATATTGTGCTTTTTTAATTGATGAATACTATTGAAGACTGATGCAAGTAGTTGCTGTCTCATTACTATGCTGGCTGGTTGCTCTCCTATTAACCTGATATGAAGGCTGATGTTTGTGGATGGATTGATGTTGCTGGATGATTGCTTACTTTACTGATGATCCCTTGCTGTGATGTTTCTTTGTGCTACTGCTCTTGTTCAACTGATACTATACTGTTTGCTGACTACTGCAGGTTGCTGGACCTAGCTGCGGATTTATTTATTGTTGATTTGCGGTTATGGAGTTGTAGTAATTGTTATTTGGGTATGGTGCTGCTGGTTTCTTATTCTGCTTGCCTGTTCTACTTTGCTTGCTGCTTCTTCTTATGCAGCCTCTTCAAATCCTCTTACATGATATATAGTTTGCTTCAATGATGATCTACTGCTATTAATGCCTACTTGAGTCTTTTGTCTGTTGCCACGCCTTTGTCCGGGTGCTGCAGCCTACTGAGGAACAACACTTGATGATCTGCTGGCTTGATATATATATATGTGGAGTTCTTTGTAGAGTCGTTTCAAGCTGCTATTTGATAACATGAATTTGAGCTGCTCAGGTTGCTGATTTGTGCTGCTTCCTATGTGATGTTTGTTTTGTTTAGGCTTTTGAGATGCTGCTTCATAGTGCTTCCTTAACACAATTATTTTTGCTTTATTATTTTAGTTGGACAATTATATTGCTAGCTTTATGCTAGCTGTGTATAACTTTAAAAAAGATTTTTAATTATTTTATATGTTGCTTTGTATATAGCTTTGAGATGCTGCTTCATTTTTATTTTGGTGCTTACTCTTCGTTGCTTTTGCTTTATTATTTTAATAAGTTGGATAATTGCTATTTAATTTGGTTTTTTTTTTCTGGTGAATGAAAAGGGTTTTTATTTGTCAAATAATTATAATAATAATAATAATAATAATAATAATAATAATAATAATAATAATAATAACAACAATCATATTAATAATAATATAATAATAATAATATTTATCGACATAACTAATTAAATTAGTTATGTTCATTAGCCACGCTTAGTTGTGTGGCAAACAAAAAGGCAAGCAAATAGCCCATGAAATCATGCAGCCACACTTATAATTGAGGAATGTTTCCAGCACCTAAAAGTGTGGCTGAAGGTGCCATCAGCCACGCTTATTAGAATGTTTAGCCACGCTTATTAAGCGTGCCTGAAAATTTAGTAACACATGCAGAGGCCACGCTTAATTAAGTGTGGCTAAATTAAGCAGCATCACATATAAGTGTGCCTAAATACATTTTTAAGCGTAGCTATATGCAACATTTTTTGTAGTGATATTTCTAATATGAAGGTTTACCCATGATTATGTTTTGATACTTAAGTATCATATAAGTTTTTAGCTTTCTTAAAGAAAGTAAGTAATGATGTGTTCATTATGGGAATAATGTTTGAAGTTTAGTAACTTAATCTCCATGCAAGTATAACAATATGTTATAGATAGATTTTCATATTATCTATGAAGATTGATGAGCATGTATTAATGTTCAAGATTTATTAAGTGGGATTATACTTAATATGATAATTTATTATTGAATTTATTTCAATAAGTTTACTGAAAATACAATGGTTAAATAATTGTTTGTATTTTCATATGGTATGTTATATCATAAATTTTTATAAATTATGATATATATATTTTGGAATATAATTGTATAAGTTAAGATGACAAAGTAATATGTCATATTCCTTCTATGAAGGAAATGGGGGAGGTAAATGTTAAATTAATTTTAACATAAAAGTTTAAGGACTAAGAAATATAAGTATTTTATTATACTTAAAGTAAAGTCCAAGTTTTCCCTCATGTCTTCCAATTGTAATTATTTTCTAGATATTTGGAAAGATTATAAAATTGGATGTAATTTTAACTTATACAAGATTCAAATTGTTTATAGTTGTCAAGTAAAGTTTTACTTACAACTTAAAGTTCCTTTAATAGGAAATTATTTGAATAGTCCAAAATGTTTATGTTGTACCATGGATTTAATTAATCTTATAGTAGAAGTTCTTCAAGTTTGAAGAGGTACTCAAGTATGAGTTTGATCTTTAGTGAATTGGCCATTCTCTGTTGATCAAAGTATATGTGTTTGTGGGGGAGGTATACCAAGTTTTGATCACCCAAGTACAAACAAAGTTTTAACTTATTCTACTATGATATTAATGTTATTTGTCAAGATTTAGACAAATATGTAAACTGTATAGTTTAAAATACTCATCTTTGTGATGTCTTAAGCCAAGGTTGTGCACAAAAACAATCTAGTTTGATTGACAAGTGGCTTGTATAAAGTATTGATAGTCGAGTGTAACTTTGATAATGCTATGACATCTAATTGAGGCAAAGCCGAAAATTAGGGCTTATCAAAGAAGGGATCACATTTCTTGACTATGTGAACAAAGTTCAAAGCTAGACAAAGTATTCTTACAAAGTCTAGGAATTTCATGGTTTTATGAAATTGGTACATGCCCATTCTTCAACACCATGAGCGAAACCCAATTCGACGCTAGAAGAAACATCTAGTCTCGAATTCAATGTGGATTGATCGCTCATCAGATGTTGGAAAGTAACACTTAAGTGATCCTAAGTTGCTTTATTCGTGATGTTGACAAACGCGGTAGTAGAGTCGTTCCTCGAAGTCTCCATTTCTAGAGTTATGAAGATCTCTAGATTGAGTGCTTTATTCACGAAAGCATGGTATATTAGGGAGAAGCTACCTATATAAGTTCAAGATTTGGCCGTCTTAAAGAAATCAAGGGGCATACTTATGATTTCAATGAACTTATGAATAGATATGGACACAGGGCCTTTAACGTGTCAAGGACATAAGAGTAACGAATTATTTCGTGTGTACTACTCCTTCAATTGGTTGGATATATCTGCTTAATTCAATCCGGAAGGACATTAGGGGATATGATCAATTGTAAAGATGCGTGGTACTAGGAGTCAATTCAATCCGGAAGGACATTGGCATTGATGCATGAAATGGGTTAGTAATTATGGTTTGCTAAAGAAGAAAAGGATTATACACTCTAAATGGGGGAGGATTGTTGGAATTTAGAGTGTATAATGGACATCGGAAATGATTTAATTAATTAAATTAAGTAAATATTTTAATTAAAGTACATAATCCCAAGGATGATATACATGTGTTTTAGTCAAAACATAAAAATCACGGCACATGAATAGGTTCGCGGCTCGCGAATATGCCTAAAAAAGTTTCTGGAAAAATTGAGCCTGGAGGTCGCGACCCGCGACAAAACTCGCGACCCGCGAGTTTCTGTTTTTCCATTGACTTGTTTCGTGTTTTGTTCTGGTTCGTTTTGATGGTTGTATAATAACTTCCTACAGTTATTATGGTTATGTTAGCCATGTTTCTTGGGTTGTATAGGTTGAGTGAAAAGCGATATCGATTCGTGAATCGATCTCGTGTTTCACGGATTAACCTAGTGCTTCATGGTTCAACACTTTGTTTCATGAAGTGGTGTGAGCTATTCTATAAATATAGAATGCTTGTGTGTTGTTTTATATATCTAGAACATCCATTTTTCTGATTTTCTTCTCTTAAGCATTTCAATCAAGAACATATAATCTTTGATTGTGTATTTCCATATTTCTTACCATTTAAGTTACTTTTATGTCATTCCAATATCCTTGTGCTAGGAAATTGGTGTAATTCTTTGTATCTCAAAACATATTTCCGGTTGATTCCCAAGCACCGTAGTAGGGAGGAAATGATGTTTTAGGAAAGAGCATCTCGCCTAGAATTTATATCAAGATCCAACAAAATCTTCTTGTTACTTTGTTCGATATATGGTGATTCCCGATGATGTAATCTACATTTGGTGTATGTCAAGCAAAGGTTTGAACTTGTCATATGTAATTTGGTTTTCTACTACAAACTTGTAACTTTATTTTATATGTTTGATTTATAAAATTAAAGTCACATTTCTAACAGTATTATATTCAAATATTTATCTAATTAGAAAACATTTTTATATTTACCATAAATAATATCTTTTTTTAACATTATTCAAAATATTATAGTGTTGATGTATTGAATATTTGTCTTTTTACCCTTATAGTCTTTTACAGGAAAAATAAACATAATTGCAATATATGTCATTAAGATTAGATGTTTGAGTGTATACAATAGATTACTTTTGCTACCGATAGAGAAAATTTTTAGTGTCGTTGCTATAGCCTCTAATTAAACAAAACTTACAAACACCCTAATTTAACACTACACAAGTGTATTAACGAGTAGGGGGTCAATCCAGAGGGAGACGAGTTGCGAGACTTAGGGCCTCTTTAGGTGTTGGGGATCATATAATGGAAGATAGGTAATGGGGTAGACAAGAAGTACAACCATGAAAGTAACAAACAAAGAAGCACCAAGTAGGGGCAAACTCGTGTGTAACGGACCTTATATGGAGAGTTCAGGGTTCACTTTGGCTTGATTGCAAAGGTGTTGATTCACATACAAAGACCGATCTATCCTGGACCGGGCTTGGAATCGCTCAGAGAATCTCGTCCCCATCACTCTCGTGAGTGAGAACAAGTCCCACAGGCAACAAAAATCCAACAACCCCTCAATCCTTTCCTACTCAAGTAAGCGAAGGGTAAAGCTCGCGTTCCATGGGTTGAGTGAAGGGTCAAGTCTCATAGATCCCTTGTCCTCAACTCTACCCATTGAGAGGTCAAAATTTCCACCAACCCAACTGTTTCTGGTGCTTGAAAGGTGATCCGAGTGACCTCGACACAATAAGCGGAGTGACCTACTTCTCGGGTTCACAGTCAAACCAACATCAACCCATTCATTGCTATAATCAATCAATTAGCACAAGTTGAGCCAACCACCAACCCTAGATAACTACTCACTAATCAACATCACATCTAACAATTCATTAACAACAAATAAAACCATTTTAGCACCTATAACATAAAATGAACAAGACAAAAGGAATTAATCAAGAACAAAAGTACTAACATTAATAAACTACTGTGGCCAATACTTGACTTGGAATGTTGGCAAGCAATCCAGTCTTACTGCTGTCATAAAGGAAGCTTCTCTTATTATCTGGGATGAGGCTTTTACGGCACGCAAAGAGAACATTGAGGCCCTTGATTTGCTTTTAAGAGATTAGTGCTTGCCTAATGTTCCTTTTGGTGGGAAGGTTGTTGTCTTAGGCGGGGATTTCCGATGAACTATGTCATTTTTTCCCAAGAAAACACATACATAAGTTATTAAGTATAGCTTCGTCTGTTCACCTTTGTAGCCTCTTTTCACCCGCTTGTATTTAATTGAGAACATCCGAACTCACTAGGATCCAGAGTTTTTAGAGTTCTTGCTTGATCTAGGCAACGGTTCGCTACCAGAGGAGGAAAATGAATTGTCATCATTCCAAAAGAGTGGAGCCTGATCAATGGAGACGTCAGTGGTGCCTTAAACTATTTATTAAAACAAATTGTCACCATTCAGATATCATATGAATATGCACTACCAGAGATGTTTGGGGAGAGAGAGCTATACTTACCCTTAGATATGAAGATGTGAATATAATTAATGCAAATCTCATTGAACAATTTGCGAAACATGTGTATTGTTATAAAAGCTTTGATATAGTCATTGATGACTATTGCAACATATACCCAACTAAATTTTCAAAAACATTTGTCCGAGAAGGATGAGCCCCCATGAACTTATTCTTAAGGTAAATTGCCCTGTAATTTTGCCGCAAAGCCTTGATCCACCAAGCGTCTTGTGTAATGGAACAAGACTCATTTGTAAAAAGTTCATGCCAAACCTTTTTAATGTGATATTTCAACTAAGTTTTCAAAAGGTAAAGTTGTCTAGTTATCACGCATTATGCTCAGAGCACCAGACCCATCCGGCTACTCGTTTTAATTTTAAAGAGTACAAATTTTAACTAAAATTGTGCTTTGCCATGACAATCAACAAATCACAAGGCCAAACTCTCCAACAATTTTGTGTGTTTATTCGCCAACCATGCTTTTACCATGGATAGCTATGTGTTGTAGTGTAATGATCTTGAAAAGCAAGAAACATATGGGTGGTGTATGAAAACTTACAGCAAGATTGTAACAAGCCAACATGCACTACAAATGGTGTTTCTTTTGACTTACTCACAGAGGACAAAATTATATAACAAGCTCATGAAAAAGTATAGGACATAGTAATTATTTTATAGGTTTCATAATGATTGTTATTTATAATCTTTTTTATTATACTTACTTTGGTGTTATAGCACTATACAATTGCAAGTTTTCAATCCATACTTTTACTAGTTATTTTCGAAAAATGAAGTGCTACTTGCCTTTACAAAAGTAGTTTCATTTTACTTACTATGGAGAACATGCGTGCTAAACGCTTCTTGATGCGTATTTTGGTCCATATACAACAACATATTCACATGTTGACCTATAGGCATTAGTAACCAAACTCCCAAATAGGGATGGCAACGGGTCGGATCTGGGCCGGGTCTAGGTGGACCCGGATCCAGATCCGTTTTCATACACTGGGTCCAGATCCGTACCCGGACCCGCGGGTCTAGTTTTAACAGGACCCAGATCCGGGTCCGTGGGTACTGCGGATCCAGTACCGGGTCCGGGTCCAAAACGGGTCCTGCTTGTTTTTGCCCTTTTTGGTGTATTTTCGAATCGTTTTGAAATTGCGATGAAATTGCGAGTAGACTAATGATAATAAATACTTAATTACATAATAAGTCGATCAATCTTCAAGTCCAACGAACAATCTAGTACTTAAAAAAAATATTATACAACTACAAATTGTTTTCAAAATATCTAAGTCCAACGAACAAAAATAAATATAGCCGATACATAATGTTTCATTCATAAATACATAATAAGTCGATCAATCTTCAAGTCATCAAATCTTCAAGTCGATCAAAATTCGTCAATACTAACATCATCAAGATCCTACAAACCAAAAAAACTCATTGAATAGATACTAATACTATTTTTAAAAATTTAAATATAAAATTATAACGCAAAATAAATACCATATCAAGAATGTCCATTGTTTCCGCATCTTCACCATCTTCGTTTATAGTTGAACAAGCATATGTTCCTTCAAACTTATCTTCAATAACAAAATATAGAATTACATTAGTTAGTAAAATAATAGACTAAATGTGCAAATTAGTATAAAATTACCTTTGACATCATCGACCATCCAATTTTGCAAGCACATCAAAGCCTCCACTGTTTGAGAATGAAGCCTAGAACGGTGAGCACTAACTACCCTTCCACCCGTGCTAAAAGCACTTTCCGAAGCAACTGATGAAACAGGAATTGCAAGAATGTCTTTGGCAATATTTCTTAAAGTTGGGAAGCTTTGGTCTCTTTTCCACCATGCGAGTATATCAAATTCATTACTCTCCGGCAAAGTACGACTCTCTAAGTATTGTTCAATTTCACTTTTAACCGGCACATAATCAATTTTTTGTCTCTTAGTCCTAGCAAAATCATCCTCATCATCAAGATCCTCAATTTGTGTTTCCAATGGTGGAGTTTCATTCACATTACTTTTACCCTTATACTCCTCAAAAAGATTATTAAGAGTTCTTCTTACTCTCTCCACTCTAGCATTGGCATCATCTCCATAGAATTTCTTAAAATAATGCATCACACAATCCATCTTATTTCTTGGATCTAAAATGCCCGCAATGGCTAAAAGCTCATTTATATGATCCCAATATTTGTCAAACTTTTCAACCATTTTCTCAGCCATTTTTCTAATAATCTCACAATTGTCATGAGTCCACTTATTTAATGCAAGTTTAATCTCACAAACATTTCGAAAATACAAATTTGAAGTGGGATGCTTTCTACCAGAAAAAACCTTAGTTGCCTTATAGAATATTTCCAACTTTTGACAAACAAGAGTAGCCATTTGCCAATCATGATCACTAGGCACATCAAAATTCAACCTTCTATGTAGACGTTTCAACTTATTAAACACTTCTTTAAACGGCAAACAAGTGTCAAGCAAATCATATGTGGAGTTCCACCTAGTTTTACAATCAAGACTCACCCTTCTAGGTTTAGTCACATTCAAAAGGCGACAAGCTTCCTCAAACTTTTCAATTCTTTTAGGAGTAGACATCCAAAATGCAACACAATCTCGAACTTTACAAATAGCAGAATTAATAACATCTAAACCATCTTTTACAATCAAGTTAAGAATGTGAGCACTACACCTCATATGCAAAAAATCTCCACCCAACATTAAAGAACTAGTTTCTAATTTATCCATCAAGACATTCATCATTGCATCATTTGTGGTAGCATTATCAACAACAATAGAAGAGATTTTATTTTCCAATGTGAATTGAGAAAAACAATCCAATAATATCTTGGCAAGAACCCCTTTGTTATGTGGATATGGAACATAACAAAACCTAAACAAAATACACACACCAACATGGATTCAAGTTTAAACAAAATTCACATAAATAATTAAAAAATTCAATAGAATGAAATTTAGATTATAGGAAAAGAAATTACCTTAGAGTTCTATTATGTAAAACCCATTCTTCATCAATGAAATGTGACGTCACAGCCATATACCCTTTTTTTTGAGTAGAGGCGGTCCACATGTCAGTTGTTATTGCAATTCTACCCACATTATGCTCCAACAAGACTTTAAGAGAGCTCTTCTCGGTGTTGTACGTTTTCATCACATCATTTTTCAATGTGTTCCTCGAAATCATCTTAAAGTTGTCATTTAAACTCCTCACAAAGCTTCTAAAACCAATGTGGTCAACCATTGATAAAGGATACTCATGAATTACCACCATTTTCATCAATTCTTTCCTTGATACTTCTTGATCAAAAACCACTTTCTTTGGCTTTTCATTAACTGCTAAATAAGTAGATCCATCGATTTCTCTTTTGACTTTTAATTGTGATTGATTAGGTGGAAGGTTTAAATGTCTACTTGTACATGATTTTTTAGCATGTTTAAGAAGATGTGAAGTTCCACTACTCCCTTTGTATGAAAGTGTTTTCTTACAAGTCTTACATTTTGCCATTTGTACACCATTCACATGTACAAGGTCAAAATAAGTCCATGCTTCCGAAGTTAATTTCTTACTTTTAGCACTACTTTGTTCTGTAGACTCTTTTTCAACATCAACATCATTACCCTCATATTCCCCATATGATTCATGAATATGATGCTCAGTAGGTTGACTAGAACCACCATCATTTTGATTCTCCATTTACTAGTCATCAATAAAAACAAATCAACATAAATCTACCATTAAAATTAACTCAAATCTACAATTTTGGGAAGTGGGAAGTGGGAAATTAACACAAATCTACAATTTAACTTAAAACAAATCTACCATCAAACTTAACACAAACCTACCATCAAACTTAACACAAATCTACAATTAAACTTAACACAAATCAACTACTAAACTAAACATAAATATACCATTTAATCTACTAGTACTATTAAACTAAACATAAATATATCATTAAAAATAACTCAATCAAAGTAAATCAACATAAATCTACTACTAAACTAAACATAAATATACCATTAAAAATAACTCAATCAAACCAAATCAACATAAATCTACTACTTAACTTAACATAAATCAAAATTTATTTAACATTAAAAATAACTCAAATACTCAATCAAAACAACTAAACTCAACATAAATCTAACATTAAACTCAACAATCAACATACATAAACTAATTAACATACATCAAAAGAGATATAGAAAAAAAAAAAAAAGATTTTATACCTAAAATGGCGGCAGCGTGGTGGTGCAGGTGCTAACAGGTGGTGCTGGTGGAGGCGGCAGCCTGGGTGGTCCTGGTGGAGGCGAACAGCTAGGGTTTCGAGTGGGTCGTGGCCTCGTGGGAGTGGGTATTTGGGAGGGAGAGAGAAAGTTTGAGTTTTGAAAATGTGAGAAGTGGGAAGTGGGATGAGTTTTGAAAATAAAGTGTCATATGACTTTTGAAATGGGCTGCTGGGGCATATGACTTTTTAAAATAAAGTGTGTCAGACTTTATTTTTAGAAGTGGGAGACATTAAATTTAAATATAATATTAATTTATATTTTTAAAAAAACGGGTCCTAAGATCCGCGGGTCCGGGTCTGGGTATTTTACTCAGACCCGGATCCGGATCCGTGACTGTGCTACTGGACCCGGACCCGACCCGGACTCGACGGGTCTAATTTTTTTGGCCCCAGATCCGTGAAAACGGGTACGGGTCCGCGGATCCGGGTCGGGTCCAATACCCATTGCCATCCCTACTCCCAAATGTGATTGGGCAAGACAAAGCAACAACAAAAATATCTGTGGAATAATTCTGAACACTAGAAAGCTATATTTTCATGTTTGTAGGTGTTCTTTGTAAAGGACAGCAGTTTAGATGGGATACTACCAAAACTCTATGATGCAGCCTAAGGTTTGAATGTTCTTTTCATGCAAGAATTACTATTAAGTGTTAACAACTAATATTAAATGATTTTTTTATGTGACGACAAATATACTTAACCTCGTGAAAAGGTTAATAAGTCGGCCTTACTTGTATTGCCGTGAAAATAAGAATTGTTTATGCTATTGCTTTAAACTTGCAATGCCATATTAACAGGTTCTAAGCAAGAGATATATGTATACAGGCTGTGCTTCTCTACTTTTTCTTTTGGCATGTTTAGCGGATGGTTCTTCTTGCATCATTTCTCATCGCTTCTGTTTTAGGGTTGATCATTTATTTCTGTGTGGTCTGATCACTATGCTTGTGTGCTATTAGTAAATCGTTTCCTACACAATCGCTTTCATTTGTGTAATGTTGCTATCTACAGATCTTTTGCTTTTGTTAGTGTAACCACATCTGTATATTTTTTATCACAAGGTTCTACAATATTGACCAGATCAGGGGTGCAGCTGGGATCCAGTTTCGCTTGCTTTCATTTTGTTCCTTCTTACCTTTGAAGTTGATTAAACGCACTGTTGTGAGACTTCTTTACCTTAACTATTCATGCCTTCTACATTGATGTTGCTTTCTACTATTCATACTAATCTTTAGGATATTTGTGCTAAAATGAATAAACTAAGGTTTAGGGTTTTAGAATACTGATTTGTATTAATGTTCAAAATGAATACATTGACTCCATATATACAAGGCCATATATCCAAATATGGTAGGAAGAGTAATCTATGTAAAAAGTAAACTAATTGACATACTCAAAATAAATATCTTATTTCTACTTTTCTACAGTGTCCCTCAACTTAGGTCTTCGGGTCACCAATACCTAACTTGCATAAAGTCTACTCGAATGCTTCTGAAGCAATTGTCTTCGCAAGGATGTCTGCTAACTGGTCTTTAGATCTCACAAAGGGAAGACTTATTATCTGCTTCTCAAGTTTCTTCTTTATGAAAGGCCTATTGATCTCTAAATGAAATGCCTATTGATCTCACAGAAAAACTTGTATGCTTTCTTTAGCGGAAAGTGTAATTAACTCAAGAGCTTTCTTATCCACATAATAATCTCTGCGTTTTTTTTTGGCGATACCCCTAAATTCTGCCTCTACACTTGATAAGGCTACCACTATCTGCTTCTTGCTTTTCCATGTAACCCAGTTTCCTCCAAGCAGTGTAAAGTACCCCGAAGTGGACCTCCTGTCATCTCTATCACATGCCCAGTTTGCATTTGTGTAGGCTAGGATATCTAAATGATTGTTTTTCTTCAACATAATTCGTTTGTAGCTTGTTCCTTTCAGATACCTCAAGATCCTCATCACAGCTGTTGTATGATGTATTTGTGGTTAGTGCATAAACCTACTCACTATTCCAACTACATACGCAATATCAGGGCGTGTGTGAGAGAGATATATGAGCTTGCCAACCATGCTCTGATATTGTCCCCTATCAACTAATTTTTCTTCTTCGATCATCTAGAGACCATGGTTCGCAACAATGGGAGTCTTTGCATATTTACAGTCAACCATGCCGATTTCTGCTAGCAAATCAAGGATATATTTTCTTTGATTGATGAATATACCTCCTTGGACCTTAGTACTTCAATTCCAAAAAAGTACTTATGTCGCCCCTAGTTTTTCTTTTCAAATTCGCGAAACAATTGTTCCTTGAGTGTACAGATCTCATCCTTATCATCTTCTGTAATAATCATTACATCCACATAGATGATCAAACAAGTAATACGACCGTTTTTCCTCTTGAGGAATAAGGTGTGATCAGAATTACTTTGCTTGTACCCAAACTTTGTAATTGCTGTGGTGAATCTCCCAAACCAGGCTCTAGGAGATTGTTTTAGGCCATAAAGGGCCTTTTTCAACTTGTAGCCTTCTCCTGTATTATAGTTATCTGAGAAACCCGGAGGAGCCTTCATGTACTTTTCTTCTTCAATTTTCCCGTGTAGGAAGGCTTTCTTCACATCATACTCGTGTAGAAGCCAGTCGTTGTTAGCTGCAATAGAGTACACAACTTGGATCATATCAATTTTTGCCACTAGAGAGAAGGTCTCGGAGTAATCCACCCCATAAGTCTGAGTGTACCCTTGTGCTACTGATCTGGCTTTATACCGCTCAATAGTGTCGTTTGCCTGATATTTGATGGTGTATACCCATTTGCGTCCAACTATCTTCTTATCCTTTGGTATCTCACATCTCATGTCTCATTTCTCTCAAGAGCTACGATTTCTTCTTCCATTGCCCTTTACCAGTTCGGATCTCTAAAAGCTTCTTCAACCGTACGAGGCACATCATTGGAATAGAGAGAAGTATTGAAGGCAACAACTTTTTGTGAGAGATTCTCATTACTTTCTTTGTTCACTAGGTATGTAAATTATTGTGCTTCAGACTTTAGATCATATCTCCTTGGAGGGACACCCCTCGTACTCCTTGGGGGTAACTCATATCTGCGAGGTGAATCAGCACTAGGAGCTTCATTAGCAACATCAATCAAAGTCTTAGTCTCGGGAATTATTTCTTGTTTAAATTGCTCCTCAGATGCTTCAAACAGGATAGGAGTAGTCTGAGGAGGAGGATGTACTATATCATCAGTGACACCAACCTTGGGATTACTTACTTTCTTTGTAGTGTCACAATCAATCATAGGATCTGGATTGATAGCACTAGGATATGTTAGCCAGCGTAGGTCGTCACCACTCACAATCTCCCCCTGAGGACTAAGTAGGGGGTAGTAGTATGAACTCTCAAAGAATTCATAATACATGGTGGAGTACATTTTGTTGTGTATCGGATAAAAACATTGATATCCTTTCTGATTGACCCCATATAAAAGAAAAACACACTTAACAGCACGAGGTTCAAGTTTGCTTCGAGCTTGTTTCGGAAGATGAACATATACAACATACCCAAATACTCGAGGGGGTAAGGAGTGAGAAAAGGGAATAGTAGTATGTGTCTAAAGATTTTCTAAGGGGGTTTTGAAGTAGAGGGCTTTGTTGGGAAGGCGGTTAGATAGTAGGTAGGTGGAAGTGGCAACTGCTTCTGGCCAAAAATGAGCTAGGACATGAGATTCAAACATAAGTGTGTGAGTCATCTCAAGGAGTATGCAACTTTTTCGCTCTGCAACCCCGTTCTATTGTGGGGTGTTTAGGCAAGTGGTCTAGTGAATCATGCCATGAGTTGAAATGAAGTGTTTTCATGACCAAGTTTATGTATTCCCCCCCCCCCCCCCCATGAAGTGTTTTCAAGTCCAAGTTTATGTAGTCCCCCCCGCCCAAAAAAAAAAATCTTCTGACCTAAGAATTTGAGGTTGGGCTTGGACTTGAGTTACGAGCATGTTATAAAATGTTGGCCCATTTGAATTTTGATGATGACTTAACAAATTATAAACAAACAAAGTATTTTAGAGATTGTTTTGTAGGTAATATATCCGATTATCATAATCGTCGATGGTACCTAAGGACTGGTCAATGGCAATCGTACAAGTCAAAGTCAAAGTCAACAAAGTCAAAGTCAGTAGAGAAGGTCAATGAGGAAGTCAAGAGTAGAATCCAAGTCTACTGTTCCAGATATTGATAAACTGATGAAGTTGCAGATAGAGACAGTACGGTGTTCCTCCAGAATCCAGTCAGAGGAGAAGTCAGCAAAATTGATTTAGAAAAAGTCTTGAGTTTATTTTTCTATATTTTAGTTTTGTTGTACGGTTAATAAACAAGGAAGCACAAGGAATTAATCTAAGAATTAAAATAACTAACTCATAAAAAGTCTCTTGAAAATGGCTATTTTTAGCTAGAGTCAAGGATTGACTTTGAATAACCACCAAGGAAGTTATTTCCTTCTCACGGTCAATGCCCACTAATCCCTCATCTTTAGATAATAGGTTTATGGCATAACTTGTTCTAAAAAGATTATAAAAGCATTTTTCTAACCGGCACAAACATTTGGTGATCAACATTGAGAGAAAATTATTTCCGAAAAATTGTGCCCAATTTCGTGAGATTCAAGAATCAAGAAAAGGAAATATTGAGTGTTCTAAACCGAAAATTAATTCCTAAATATTTCCTTGTGCTATCTTTGTTTGTTCATCCAATTTAGAGAATTTATCTTGTATGGGTTTTTGAGAGAATTTTGTAATTAGACTTGGGTAAGTCTAAGAGGGAAGTGAGAAAGAGAAGAGAGAAAGAGAAGAGAGAAAGAGAAGGAGAATCGAGAAAAGGAACAAGAAAGAAACCGAGAAGAAGAAGAGAAGGAGAAGGAGAAATATATTTTATGTAATAGAGAATTAAATTACATAAAATAATAGAGAATCGAAATCCCTAGAGGGTCGTGGTTCTTGTTCCCACGTTAAATTCTTTGTGTTTCTTTAAAGTTTTCTTTTATTTTGTTTTGAGTATTTTCTCTATTCATAATTCCGCAAGAAAAGGGCGAAAATACTCTAAAGAGAACAAGTAACAATTCACCCCCCCCCCCTCTATTGTTACACTTCATTGTCTCTATACGTTTCTACAATTGGTATCAGAGCCATGTTCCTCATTAAATCAGGAAACCCTGAGAGCCGTATCTTGGTGCTTTAGAGATGATGAAAATGAACGAGCGTATGGAAGAAGGGTACTCTACTCAGAGACCACCAATGTTCGATGGCAAATTCTATACCTATTGGAAAAACAGGATGGAGATCTTCATCAAAGCCGAAAATTATCAAGTTTGGAGAGTCATTGAAGTTGGAGATTTTGAGGTGACTACTACCAACTCCATCAACGAGACTGTTCCCAAACCAATCACGGAATATGAGAAAGAAGATTTTCAAAAGATGGAAATGAATGCTCTTGCTATTAAATTACTTCATTGTGGGCTTGGTCCTAATGAACACAATCGCATTATGGGTTGCAAATCAGCGAAACAAATTTGGGATCTGCTGGAAGTTACCCATGAAGGTACAAGCGAAGTCAAGCGTTCCAAGATTGACTTACTCATGTCCAAATATGAAAGATTTGTTATGGAATCTAAAGAAAGCATTCAAGAAATGTTTACTAGGTTTACAAACATCACAAATGAGTTAGTCTCCCTTGGAAGGCTTATTCCAACCGATGAACAAGTGCGAAAGATCCTAAGAAGCCTACCTCAAGATGATCGTTGGAGAGCAAAGGTCACAGCCATTCAAGAATCTAAAGATTTTACAAAGTTTAATCTGGAAGAGTTGGCTGGTTCCCTGATGACTCATGAATTACATCTGGGAACAGCTGATAGTTCCAGGAACAAAAGTCTGGCTCTGACAGCAGACGATCAAGAAAATTCAGAAACTGATGAGGAAGAGGCAGCAATGCTGGTACGTAGATTCAAGAAGTTCTTCGGGAACAACAGATATAAAAATCAAAGAAACTACAAAGAAAAAGGAACTTCTAAATCCAAAACATATGAATGCCACAAATGTGGAAGTACCGAGCACTTCATAAAGGAATGCCCACTATGGAAGGACGAGAAAGCTAAAGGGAAAGCAAGAGAAACAGGAAGACAACCAACAAAGGGAAATTTCAACAAAACCGATTTCCGCAAAGCCATGATAGCTGCATGGGGAGAGTCCGAAAGTGAAGCCGAAACCGAAGCCCCCGTGGAAGAAGAAGAGGTAGCTAACCTCTGTCTCATGGCTACTCATGACGATACATCTAAAGGAAAAGAGGTACTGTCTCCTGATCCATTTTCTGATTATTTATTTAAATTGGATAAACATAGATTAGTTAAAATGATTTTAGAATCTCATGAAAATTTAGAAAAACAAACCGCCATCACTCTCAAAACTGAAAAAGACCTTAAAGCATGTAAAGACCAAATATCCTACCTTAACTCATTTAGATCCGATGTGCAAAATCGATTCTTTGAATTGCTTGATAATAATGTGATGTTAAAAGAAGCCTTAGAAAAAGTTAAAGAAGAAAACATCATGTTAAATATTGAATTGAATCAATTAGAGCAATTTGATATGGAAGTAGATTATGAGACTAAGAAAGAAATTCAATGGGTACTCTTTCAAATGAGATCCGACCTAGAATCCGCCTTAAAAGAAAACGATCGTCTTAAGCTTGAATTAAATTCAAGAGATAAAGGGAAAACTAGAGAAGTTCCCAAATGGATTCTTAATGCTAGAACTAAAGGAACCGAAGGTCTAGGATATGATAAAAATGATAAAAAGAAAAAGGTCTATGTTGATCTCCCAAGTAACAAAGTCTGTTCCTTTTGTGGCAAAACCGGGCACCTAAAACATCAATGTTTAAAAAGGGAACAGCACAACAAAACGAACCAAATATACGTCGATAGAGTTTGGATTAAGAAATTTAATTCTTGTTTAATCGACACGGAACCCAAGGATGGCTGGGTTCCACCTACTAACAACTAAGTTCGTTTTGCAGGTTCTAGTGAGGGGGAACAGCTCATGGTATCTCGACAGTGGCTGTTCCAAGCACATGACAGGCGATAGATCAAAATTTCTCTCACTAGAAGCCTATGATGGAGGAACTGTGACCTTTGGCGACAATATGAAGGGTGAAATCATTGCAAAAGGCAAGATAGGAAGGTCAAGTTCCCACGCAATAGATAACGTATTTTTGGTCGAGAATTTGAAACACAACCTTTTAAGTATTTCTCAATTTTGTGATAAAGGTAACTCTGTAAACTTTACTTCTGAGAAATGCATGATTTCTAGGAACGACACAGGTGACATCATTCTGGAAGGAATCAGAAAAGGGAACACCTACGTGGTGGACCTGCATACTGTTCCTAAAACCAGTTTAACATGTCTGTGTGTTATAGAAGATGACCCTCTACTTTGGCATAAAAGATTAGGTCATGCTAGTTTTTCATTGCTTAATACTTTACGTACTAAAGACCTAGTAAGAGGATTACCATCCCTAAAATTTCAAAAGAATGAAGTATGTGATCCTTGTGCCAAAGGAAAACATGCAAGGTCATCCTTTAAAACTAAAAATGTCGTGACCACATCAAAACCACTTGAATTAATTCATATGGATCTTTGTGGACCTATGAGAATCCAAAGTCGCAGCGGTAAGCGATATGTTTTTGTTATAGTTGATGATTACAGTAGATTTACATGGACTTTATTCTTATCTAGCAAAGATGAGGCTTTTGATGAATTTGTTGCATTCGCTACTAAAATTCAAAAATCTAGTAACAATCAACTAGTCCACATAAGATCGGATCATGGTAAAGAATTTGAAAATTTAAAGTTTATGGATTATTGTAATGAGCATGGTTTAAGTCATAATTTCTCAGCGCCTAGAACACCACAACAAAATGGTGTTGTTGAACGTAAGAATAGAACATTAGAAGAAATGGCTAGAACTATGTTAATTGCTAGTGGTTTACCTAGAAATTTTTGGGCCGAAGCCGTCAATACTGCTTGTTATATATTAAACCGAGTTTTAATAAGACCAATCACTTCTAAGACCCCCTACGAATTATTTAAAGGAATTAAACCTAATATTTCATATTTTCGAGTCTATGGATGTCGATGTTTTGTGCATGTTAATGGAAAACGAAATTTAGGTAAATTTGATGAAAGAAGTGATGAAGCAGTATTTCTTGGCTATTCATCTCATAGTAAAGCATATAGAGTTTACAATAAGAAAACAATGTGTGTTGAAGAATCTGTTCACATTATATTTGATGAGACTAACTTTATGACAAGTGAACAAGAAACAAGTGATTTTAAGATAGGTCTTGCGGATCTGGAAGATGATGAAACTATACACAAGGATCAAGATCCAGTAGAACAGCAACAAGGTCAGAATGTTGAACAAAATCAAGAACAGGAACCACAGGCAGATCAGGAACAGCCTGCAGTTCCTAATCCAGAAATTCAAACAGAAGCACAAGAAGAAAGAATTGAAGTTGAACCAAATCAGAACCTAGTCAGTGAACCAGCTTCCACATTTGTCCCCACAAGAGACTTTGTTCCAAGACCGTGGAAACATCATAAGTCACATCCACTAGAATTGATTATAAGTGACATGAACAAAGGCACACAAACAAGGGGACAAATGAGAAACTTTTGTGCACACTTTGCTTTTCTATCAACTTTGGAACCCAAGAATCATGTAGAAGCTTTGCAAGATTCGGATTGGGTGGTAGCTATGCAAGATGAATTAAACGAGTTTGAAAGAAATAAAGTGTGGCACTTAGAAGCAAAACCGAAGAACAAGAAGATTATTGGACTTAAATGGGTATTCAGGAACAAGCTGGATGAACACGGCATAATCGTTAGAAACAAAGCAAGGTTGGTGGTAAGAGGTTATAATCAACAGGAAGGTATTGACTATACTGAAACTTTTGCTCCCGTAGCTAGATTAGAAGCTATTAGAATTCTTATTTCATTTGCTGCTTTCATGAATTTTAAATTATATCAAATGGACGTAAAATGTGCATTCTTAAATGGGTTTTTAGAAGAAGATGTATATGTGGAACAACCACCTGGCTTTGAAAACCCAATTTCTCCGGATCACGTCTACAAGCTTGATAAAGCTCTTTATGGGCTAAAACAGGCACCTAGACAATGGTACGAGAGATTATCTAAGTTTTTGATTGCAAATAAGTTCATACGTGGTAAAATTGATAAAACCTTATTCTTTAAGAATAAAGGTTCGAATATACTAGTTGTTCAAATATATGTTGATGATATTATTTTTGGTGCTACAAATGAATCGTTATGTAAGGAATTTGCTGACCTAATGAGTAATGAGTTTGAAATGAGTATGATGGGAGAATTAAATTTCTTCCTTGGTTTGCAAATTAAACAAACTGCTAACGGTATCTTTATTCATCAACAAAAATATATAAAAGAACTTCTAAAGAAATATGGACTAGATAGTGCTAAGACAAACCATACACCCATGGCCACTAACATTAGGTTAGATGAAGACTCTAACAGAATTAATGTTGACCAAACGATGTATAGAGGCATGATAGGATCACTACTATATCTAATAGCTAGTAGACCCGATATATCCTTTAGTGATGGCTTGTGTGCTAGATTTCAATCAAATCCTAAAGAATCACATTATACGGCAGTTAAAAGAATACTTAGATATCTAAAGGGAACAGATGACTTATCCTTATTTTATCCTAAAAGTGATGTCTATGACTTGAAAGGGTATAGTGATGCAGATTACGCAGGTGATCTTGTAAATAGAAAAAGCACTTCAGGAATGGTACAGTTTCTTGGATCTTGTTTGGTATCATGGAGTTCCAAGAAACAGAACACAGTAGCTTTATCCACGGCAGAAGCTGAATATGTAGCAGCAGCAGCCTGCTGTTCCCAAATGCTCTGGATTAAACAACAGCTAAGAGATTTTGGTATTAAATTTGAATGTGTTCCTATTTATTGTGATAATACTAGTGCTATTTGTATTTCTAAAGATCCGGTGCATCATTCTAGAGTTAAACATATTCATATTAGACATCATTTCCTTAAGGATAACGTAGAGCTTAAAAATATTATTGTTAAACATGTCAATACTAGTGAACAAGTTGCAGATATTATGACCAAACCGCTTCCAAGAGAACAATTTGAAAAGATGAGGTTGGAGCTAGGTATGATCAAGCTTCACTAACGTTTAATTGCTAGTATTCCTCCTCAAAACATCTTGAAAAATCGGAAGGGTTCAATCAACCACAACAACCAAGATTGTTTATTCAATCATTGCGAGATTTGGGTATGCTTCTATTTAAATTTATGTCTTAAACTTTATCTTGATTGCTTGCATGTTTGAACTAATTAGACCAAGTAGCATAACTTATTTTATATTATATATTTTATTACCCACATATTATAAATTTTTTTAAAAAAAAAATACAAAAATATTTTATTTTCCACAAATTCCAGCATTTTCTTTATTTTAATTTATTTCGGTGAACCAACATCATTTTATAAAATGGAAGACGGATCATCGAGGTGTTTCGGAAAGTAATCTAAATCGACATATTCAACGAACGAAACTTAATAACCAACCTTACACCTCCTAAAACCGTCGTAAAGGA
This sequence comes from Amaranthus palmeri, assembly GCA_019776075.1. Lineage (NCBI taxonomy): Eukaryota > Viridiplantae > Streptophyta > Magnoliopsida > Caryophyllales > Amaranthaceae > Amaranthus > Amaranthus palmeri. The sequence continues at coordinate 435,658 of JAAKBH010000081.1, forward strand.
AGTTGTACAAACTCTTTTCATAACCGTTCCATCACTCCCTTTATAACCCACTCCTCATGTCACATCCATCATTCATAAACCCACTACTTGTACTACTCCTAGCAAAACCGTCAAACCCATTTTCCTCCTTCAACCTTCATCAATTCATCTCATCATCACCATGAAATCTCCCAAGACTTCATCTAAACCGAAAACAACAAAACCCATGCATGTCGGCACGAAAAGGACTTTTTCTACCACAAAAGGAAGCTCATCTTCAAAACCCGCAAAGAAGGCCAAGGTAGTAGATCCTGATTGTGCTGAGGAGGTTTGTTAATGTGTATCTTTAAGAAGTTTGGTGTGCCTCTAGAAGGTTTAGAATTTCCAATGAATGCTAACAACAAAATAGGTGCTAAGTGTCTTAACAACTTGTATCTTACATTAAATGAAAATGGAATTCTAGAGGATGCTGAAGAAGATGTTGAGTATGTGAGTTCCGATGAGGAAAAAGAGGAAGGTGAAACTGAAGTAGAAGGGGAGAATGTAGAATAGGAAGATCAGGAAACTGTTCCCACTGCCACTACTGAGGTAGAGACAGAACAGGAACAAGGGGAAACATTTAGTAAGGGGGAAGCTGTTAGTAAGGGGGAACAGGTTGGGAAGAAGAGAATGAGGAACTAGAGGATGAACAATCTAGTTCAGAGGATGAGGACTTCAATGTGCCTCTAAAGTACATCAGGAAATCATCCAACAGTTCTTCGTGCCTAAATGCTAATATTACCTCACCAACCCCACCATCACCAAAGCCAAGTTCACCTATACCACCATCACCAATAGCAACTACTCCACCACCATGATCCCACTACTATCCCTCCTCCTCCAATTACTCTTGCTCATGTCCATTCTACACTACTTGATATGCAGTCTCAACTATGTGCTCTTCATAGTGAAGTTCGTGTCTCACTCTCTACTATTGCTGAGCAACTCACCGAAATGGAATCACGTCTTGGTGCGAAGCTTGACACGGTGGAGGTGCAGACTGAATTTGTTGATGAGGAGACTGCTGCCTGATCCCTCCTGCTTCTATTTTCAAATTAAAATTTAATGTTTGTTGGCCCATTTTCTTTGTAATTTTCTAAACAATGTTTTTTTTAAGTACCTGCTGGGGTACAAGACAATTTCTCTATGTTTATGCTACTAACCCACAACTTTTTAATCCTTTATTTCATCTTTATTTTCTTATCCCATGGTCTAATATGTTTGCTTCCATGCTTTCTTGATTTATGTTTGGGCATTTATTTTCTTAGTTTGCTGCTTACTATCTTAATTTGTCTAACGCTTGCCTTAGAGCTGTGATTTGATTCATATCCCTACTTTTTGATTGATGCCAAAAGGGGGAAGAGTAGCAAACAAACTTAAATGAATGCTTGTCAGTGCTTATGTTTTTGCTTGATCTTGATAATTGTTTCTCTGTTTTATGTTCTAACCTATACAATGTTTTGAATGTTCTTAGTTTGTTGACTTACTGTTTGATATACTTAAGGGAGAAGAGTTGCAAACAATAGTTATATTGAATATCACTTTGTTTATCTTTGATTCTTACAACTCATAATTGTCTTGAATTACTTAATTAGAATTACTTAGTTTGTTGTGCTTCTTAATTTTTAATTTTATGTCTTTATGTTTTTAAGCTTCTTAATTATTATGTTTATGTTTTATTTATGTTTATGTTTTGTTTCAAGTTTTCTTTAAAATTAAAAAATTTGAAGTCATGCTTAATCACATGATTTTCGCCAAAAATATTTTAGAGTAATATGCTTGCCTTAGAATTTGGTAAATTACTTGCAACGATTTAATTTACTAAATATGTTTGAACTTGTGATTGATCTCTAACATGTTCAAAGTTATTAGTTTTACTCTTTCTTTTAACAAAGTTTGTTTATAAGTTTGTCATCATCAAAAAGGGGGAATTTGTTGGCCCATTTGAGTTTTGATGATGACTTAACAAATTATAAACAAACAAAGTATTTTAGAGATTGTTTTGTAGGTAATATATCCGATTATCATAATCGTCGATGGTACCTAAGGACTGGTCAATGGCAATCGTACAAGTCAAAGTCAAAGTCAACAAAGTCAAAGTCAGTAGAGAAGGTCAATGAGGAAGTCAAGAGTAGAATCCAAGTCTACTGTTCCAGATATTGATAAACTGATGAAGTTGCAGATAGAGACAGTACGGTGTTCCTCCAGAATCCGGTCAGAGGAGAAGTCAACAAAATTGATTTAGAAAAAGTCTTGAGTTTATTTTTCTATATTTTAGTTTTGTTGTACGGTTAATAAACAAGGAAGCACAAGGAATTAATCTAAGAATTAAAATAACTAACTCATAAAAAGTCTCTTGAAAATGGCTATTTTTAGCTAGAGTCAAGGATTGACTTTGAATAACCACCAAGGAAGTTATTTCCTTCTCACGGTCAATGCCCACTAATCCCTCATCTTTAGATAATGGGTTTATGGCATAACTTGTTCTAAAAAGATTATAAAAGCATTTTTCTAACCGGCACAAACATTTGGTGATCAACATTGAGAGAAAATTATTTCCGAAAAATTGTGCCCAATTTCGTGAGATTCAAGAATCAAGAAAAGGAAATATTGAGTGTTCTAAACCGAAAATTAATTCCTAAATATTTCCTTGTGCTATCTTTGTTTGTTCATCCAATTTAGAGAATTTATCTTGTATGGGTTTTTGAGAGAATTTTGTAATTAGACTTGGGTAAGTCTAAGGGGGAAGTGAGAAAGAGAAGAGAGAAAGAGAAGAGAGAAAGAGAAGGAGAATCGAGAAAAGGAACAAGAAAGAAACCGAGAAGAAGAAGAGAAGGAGAAGGAGAAATATATTTTATGTAATAGAGAATTAAATTACATAAAATAATAGAGAATCGAAATCCCTAGAGGGTCGTGGTTCTTGTTCCCACGTTAAATTCTTTGTGTTTCTTTAAAGTTTTCTTTTATTTTGTTTTGAGTATTTTCTCTATTCATAATTCCGCAAGAAAAGGGCGAAAATACTCTAAAGAGAACAAGTAACAATTCACCCCCCCTCTTGTTACACTTCATTGTCTCTATACGTTTCTACATAAAATTTCAAAAAAAACATCAAACACCTTAGATTTATGTTTCAAGTAGTACACCGAACTCATGCGAGTACATGTGTATGCTTATGACTCTTTGCTAGGACACATGCCTCACAATCTAGGGGTGCATCACAATTATTAAGAGATGGTAAAAGACGTTTCAAATACCCAAGTGAAGGATGATCTAGACCCCTATGCCACATCCACATTTGATGATTAGGTGACCATGAACAAGCAAAGTGTAAACCTTTGGAGTTGCCTCATCCACATAGTACAAGCCTCCCCGTTCAGTACCACATTTGATGATCAGGTGACCCATGGGGTAGTATTTTGGGGTAGTTTTAGGTTTAGAAATTAAGAGGAAAGATTGGGTAATAGGTAACTCCCTTTCCCTTCCTCTTTCACCGTTGGGTAGGGGTGTTGATAATAACCCGATCCGAAAATTCTGACCCGAATTATCCGGTACCCGGTTTTTAAATCCAGATAATTTACCCGGTTTTCGCAAACCGGATAATTCGGATCGGGTACCTGGTTTTAAATACGGATACCGGATCTGGGTCATGTCTTTTGAAAACCGGGTACCCGGTATCCGGTTTTCTTTAATTATTATTTTTTTTTACTTTTTTTCGTAAATAAAATGATCATGATATCTCTTAAGCTAACCTTGGATTGAATATTTTTGAAGAGTTAGTATTTGAATTTTATAATTGTTCTTACTTAAGCCCATGAACAATAATTTTATGCTTTCATTTTCTTAATTATTCTTTTAAGACTAATTAAATTAAAGATTTTTAAGGAGTTTGTATTTGAATTTTATATAAAAAATATTTTAAGTGAAATTAGAGATAAACAAACGTATGGTTGAAAGACTAAACGACAAAAAAATAAAAAATAAAAAAACATTCTAATAAAACCGGATATCCGGTTACCGACCCGGTTTAAACTGAATATTCGGGTACCCGGTTTAAACAGGGTCGGAACCGGATCGCAATTTTAGGTACGCGAAAAAGCGGATACCCGGATTTCCGGAACCGGGTCGACCCGGTACCCGGTTTTGAACACCCCTACCTTTGGGTATATCTCTCTCCTGGGTTTCAAGTTGAATCAGTCTTCACCTTTCATGGCTTATTGTTTCATTCTCCTGATTATCCATTTGGGTACAACTCCTCTACTCTCATGGTTTATTTTTTCTCTCTCCTCTGTGGTCTCCTTTATGGAAACCTGAATGTTGTTTTGGTTACTCCCCTTTTCGCTCATCTCTCCTGACTTTTCTCTCTCCTGTGTTGCTTGGCGTTCCTTGTCACCAGTCTAGATTCTCTGGACCTTGGTGGCGACCGTCATATGGAGGTGCCAGAGATTAAACGGGATTAGAGAGAAGGGAAGCGCACACGAGGTTACTTTCATGCGTCTCTTCTTGATTCTTGATCTGTTTGTGGGTTTGGATGTCGGAAAAATATCACCAGTGCCAGAAATTCCATTGTTGGTGTTTAACCTTTTGGGTTGCAACAATGGATTAGTGATGATATTGGAATTCTGTTTTTCATTTGAGGTAAGTCTTCAATGGTAGATGATGAATGACAAATTGATTATTTCATCTTGGGCAACCTTATGGTTCTGATACCATGATAAAATTAATAATCTAAGGTTTAGGGTTTTAGAATACTGACTTGTATTAATGTTCAAATTGAATACTTGGACTCCATATATCATCATCATCATCATCCTACCCAGTGTTTCCCGTCCATAGAGTAATACAGACAGGGTCTGGGGGAGGGAAGGACGGCGGCAACTTATACCCATAAAGGAGAGCACGACCAAAAGGAGTTCCCCGACTCGAGAAAAGATGAGGAGAATAACCCTAGAATATATTCAGAAGGAATCAGTAATCTAAAACATGGATAGGACGCCTCCAACTAATATATGTAAAAAGTAAACTAATTGACATACTCAAAATAAATACCATATCTTTACTTCTCTGTATTTTTGCGATTTAAATTTCAATTTCATTAAATTACTTAAAACCTTTGTTATAGTTGTTAGCAAATTTTTTTTCTTTTATTTGCAAGACATTAACTAACAATTGTAGGCTATAGTATTATAAAAGTGTAATAGATATGGTTGAAGTAAGTAAATATCAATCTTAAGCTATAATATTATCAATCTTAGGCAATATCATTATCTAAGAACTATATAAGTATCAATCTTAGGATATTGTAGTGTCTTCTTATTTTGCTTATTCATTTATGGCTTTGATTTCTAATTTAGGCTAATTCAAATGCTTTTTTTCTCAGTGTATGTCATTAACCATTACCAATCAACGGTTAGTTCTGCCTTCTAAACACTCTGAATTAAATCGGATATAAATGTAATTGAATGAGTTGCGTATATTACTGACTTAATTATAGAAGCAACATACAATTACAAGACAAAAAAAAAACAATAATTATAAAAAAATGATACTGCACAACCAATTTATTCTAAAACAGGCTACAACATATGATCGATATGTTTGATTTAGAGCAGATAAACGACAGAAACTTAACCAATATTCTGTTGAAACAATTGTAAACTTACCTGAAGAAAATGGCGGTTTTCTTGCTTCTTCTCAATCTTGCTTGTATGTATAGGTGGCTATCAGCATCGTGTTGGCAATTGTCACGCTCCAATTACACCTGACTAACAATGGGCTTACTCAGAGTACTCCATCCACCAGAAAAGTGTTGTGTTGGAGTCAGGTAAGTTAAGTCTATAGCACAAGAAACATGCAACATAGGGCTGTTTACGAGTGTATGAAATATGCCGTTGCTGAGATGAAAGGGGTTAATTACAACATGCTGCTAAGCTGCCTGCGTAGTGCAAAGTAATCATGTCTTACACGTTCAGCCCCAAGACTGACTATATATGGGGAGGGATGAAAAGGGTTGGGTTTAAAATGTAACTTACAAAAATTAAAAGATAAGGGTCGGATAAGGGTTGTACATGGGCCCTTTCCAAAGTCCATTATCCTCTTTTTTACAACTTAACTATATATAAATTCACAATTTCTTATGAGAGACGATCTCTTTGAGAGACCATTTCTAATTGAACCGGCCCAATATAAAGTTTTTTGAAATATTGTAAATAGACATTAAAAATAAAGTAAGTAGGCGTTTAAGATATTATGAGTAAGTATTAAAGATACGGTAAGTAGACATTAAGAATAACAGTAAGTCTCATGGGAGACGGTCTATTCTATAGACGGAATCCATGAAGCCCAGCCCAAAATATAACATAGTATATTTGGGGTTATAATAAATTATTTTGGGTTATAATAACTTATATTTGGGGTTATATAATAGTATATTCGAGGTTATAATACCTTACATTTAGGATTATAACATAATATAATTAATATTATAATAAAAAAATCAGTTAAGGGAAATGGGCTGGTCCAATTTTGTGGTCTATCCTATAGACCGTCTCTTGTGAGATTTTGTGTAAGAATAATATATGTAGATTTTAAGTGTAATGGGTTGGGCCTAAGAAACGTCTCTCAGACGGTCTCTCAAGAGACTAGCTGAAATAAATTTTCTCTATGGCAATAATGGCACATATCTATAGTCTATTGCTTCAATTTTAGTTCTTTTTTCCTTCAAAGTTATTGAAACTCTTTATTACTCAAAATGTTAATTGATATTAATAATCCAACCTTTCATTCATCCGCTGTGAATAATTCCACCTTTGGATTTTTTTTAATAAT